>NJDD01000698.1:146847-157455 GCA_002245505.1 Calephelis nemesis | reverse complement strand
AATTTTTATGGGCCTCCACCAACTCCATAGGGTGGAGTTTACAATGATACGGTGGTAGGCGGATATTTTAATGCCATTTGCTTTAGCGATTTCGTCTATCAAATAGGTATTAAATTGTGGGGCAATGTCGCAATGTTTTAATATAAGTTCCTTTTTTAAATAACTCATATCCATTGTCACACCTTTAATAATAATAATAACAATAATATGAATAATACTCGTAACATTTATTTGCGCATATAGGGTAAGGAGGATCTTAAATACTAAACAAGCTCATAATCCTATTTTACCAAAAAGTTGGCATGCAAATATTTTATACAACTCATATTATTCATTAAGTATATAAAATTGTTCCATCATTAAATTAAAATTTCTATTTTTAAATTAATTACATTTACTAGTATATTTAAGTCATGATTAATAAATTAAATTCCAATAATAATAAAATAATAAAAAAATGTGTCCTAATACTAAAACTAATGTCAATAAAATAAATGTCAAATTAATAAAAAGATATAAACATTGTAATTATGTAGTTAAATATTCATTTATGTCATAAAAGCATTTTTCACATAACCATGTCTTTAATTCCATTTTAAATTTTGTATATACTAATTCATTAAATCTTTGTGGTAATTTGTTATATATTTTAATGGCCATTACGTAAGCATTTTTTTTATAAATACCAACTTTACATGGAGTAAATAACAACTTACTCAGATATGCTGCATGATCTATTACTTACGTTAGCACTGAGAGTAAAATGGTTAGAATACTTTCTTACAAATATACAAGCATCTTTTATGTACATACTTGGTAACGTGAGAATATTTAATTCCTTAAATAATGGTTTACAACTGACACATGGTTTAACGTTACAAATAGCTAGAATGCATTTCTTTTGAAGCCTAAATGCTCTTAAAATGTCTACTGAGTTTCCCCAAATTAGCAAGCCATAAGACAGCACTGAATTAACATATCCATGGTATGCGGTTAATGCATAAAAGCATTAAGTATTCCTTTAAAACAGTTGTAAATCTGATTCGCCTTATTGCGTAGACGAATCGATCTAATTTGGAGCAAACACGTTCAACGTGAAATTTCCAGTTACAATTACTGTCAAAAATTATTCCCAAAAACTTTATGTTATCAAATTCCTCTATGTCTTGATTGTTATGCTATATATTTAATATTGTTTTTCTTGAGTCGTATTTATTAAATTGAACTATTTTTGTTTTACTTTTGTTAACATTAAGATTATTATCATTAAACCATTTTATTATTAAATTTAAAGTTGTATTTATATCATGTTCGTAGAGTGTAGTATTTTCTGACTTTACTAATAACGTTGTGTCATCTGCAAAAAGTATACTATAGTGTAAAAGTATAGATGTAGTGTTACTTCCGGTAAATCATTATTATATGATAAAAACAAAAAAGAAGCCAACACACTTCCTTGGGGCACTCCTTGTTTTGCAAATTATGAAATTCGAACTGTACGATATTTTTACTCCATTTGATATATTTGTTATATCGGTACATTGTTGTCTCCCTTTTGAAAAGCTTTTTAACCATTCAAGTACATTTCTTCTCAGTCCATATTTTTCTAGCTTGTTCAAAATAATCTCGTGATCTACATAATCGAACGCTTTGCTCATATCGAGAAATATTCCTGTGATCGGTTTTCTCTAATTTAAGCTTTCAGATATAATTTTTACTAAGTTAAAACTTGCAAGTGTGGTAGAATAATTTTTGCGAAATCCGTATTGTTTGTCTGTTAGTATATTGTGCCTTTTAAAAAATGCAAAAAGTCTGGACAGAACAGCTTTTTCAAAGATCTTAGCAAGTACTGAGTTACTTGTTATTGGACGATAATTGTCCATGTTACTAGGGTCGCCTTTCTTTTTCTTTCTTTATTGAATAATGGGTTTACTCTGAAGCCAGTATATTAATTTTGCTGCTTATTCCATTGAAGTATCGGTATCTTTTCAGATTTAACTGAGTGATAACGTGCATTACCCATGACGACAACACTTCCCGGCTTAAGTTTTGGTATGATATTTTTAAACCAGGCTAAAAAATTTTCGCCGTACATTTCTTCGCGGTAATCTTTAGTGGCTTAAAATTCAAATAACAGCAATCCTCCTTCCACAAATCCTTTTTCATTTCCAATGTGCAAGACTAATAGCCTTTTACCTTTTCCCGTATTAGTACCCGGACCATTAGATAAACCGACTCGACAAGCATACTTCTTGTTTTAGATCATCAAATCTACCCATGCCTTTGTTTTAACGTGTCCAGCGTTTAACCACGTTTCATCAAGAAAATATATATTTTTATTAGATTCCCTGTGTTCTTTGATTTTTCTTAGATATTCACGTCACCAAATAACAATGTCGTCTCTTTCTAGAAATAATGATCTGCTTTTCCGTTTCGCAAAATCAAAATCAAGCTCATGTAGTATTTTATACGTTTTTATACGTTTGAATGGTGGAATATCTGCATCATCATACATGGTGACACTTTTCTCTTTATAGCACATTTGTCTAAATCATCAAATTTGTTGATAATTGTCAAGCCCCTTTTTTTACAGATGATTTTAGATCTTTCATTTCCTTCTGTTCTTAAATGGTTTGATAAACAACATTTTCCGAAACATCGCATACACTAGCCGTGTTCATTACTATATTGGCCAGAGTCACGGTCTGATTTCTCACACTGTCTAAAGTATTTAAAAACGTTATATCTCAATCACTATGAATTATTGGTCCTTTTTTATTTTTACAAATAGGTGAGTTATCCATTTTTAAAATTGACAAAATATAAGTCTGTCTAGAGGGCACACTTCAACTAATGATAACAGGTTTCTAATTCAGGGGCGTTGCTAGCTAAGTACCAACGAGGAGCCACTGTTTTCTTTGTTAAGGTCTCAAAAAGTAATAAAACATATTATATCAGATCGAATATATTTTTCATTAACACAAGAGAAAATAAACAAAAAACAATATATGACAATGTCAATATTTTAAAAAGAATAAGTTTATCAAAACGTAATTTTAGCATGAAGGGCACATTTCAAATGTTCAATGTGAATACGACTTTCTAATTTTGACTATTTGACAGCGATGGATCACTATTTTCTTAACGCGAATAGACTACAGTTCAAGAGGTTTTAGTTATGTTGATTTAAAAACAACTTTCCCGAAATTCGAGTCAGTAAACGGTCTTATACTAAAGAATTTTTACCAACACCCATACAGTCTCTGCATTACTTTTTTAAAGGCCTGATTCAGAATGCAGCAATTTTTAAAACGGTTCCTAAATATTCCTCAGTTTGTCTGCTTCACCATTGACAGCTTACTTGAAGCTACCATCTTTTAAATTTAATTTTTGTGTTTTCTCTAGTAATAAATAGTTTTTTTTTAAATATTTTCTCTATAACTGTTCCCTCTTTTCATACATGAATATAATAAAAAAACAAGATTTACCAAAAACAAAATATACAGAGCATTGTTCAGTCATTCAAATACTTTAACATTTACGTAAACAAATACGTTTTTAGAACAAAATCTAAAATTAATACTTCTATGATGATAAAAAGATCAAAGGATAACTGCTGCTGATCGAACTTGTTGTGTTAAATATTTCTATTATATAACTGTGTTAAATATTTGCTTACATATAATTTACATATCTTAGGCGTATCTCTAGGCGTCTGAATTTTTATAATTATTCATTATATTTGTTTTTTTGTCAACACGGGGAAAGTAAACACATATAGCTACCTATATAAAAATAAGTATACGTACCTACTTTAGTGGCCATAGATTATTTTGTTACAGATTGATTGAATGCTTTAGTGATATTTACAAGAAGGTGTTGATGTACGAACAGAAAGTAGAAAGCGTAGCAGTTAGTACGGGTTCCTACATTACATATGCGGTTAGTATTTTTTTTATTGGAAACTACTTGCTTAAAGTAACTTAATATTAATTAGTAATAATTTTAATAATAATTTTGATTTGATTATTAAATTAGTATTGCTGAATTTGCTTCGTAGCTAAGGGACCTATCTGTAAGAATCTTTTACCATTAGAATCCTACATTATTCATGATGAATTAAGGTTGCATTTACATGCATATTTACATACTTAGGCAAATAATATCTGGTGCCAACTGCCAACTAATTTCAGCAGACCTACCTAGCTTCCTCTATATTAAATAGTCCTTTTATATAAACGCGCTCGTTCCGGAGACCTTTTATACCACTCTCGGATAATACTCGAGCTGTTGTTAATGAAAAACTGACATGTTCAATAGACAGAAATTTAAAGCGGTTTTTAAATTTTAAATTGAGTTATATTTTATGGTTTCATCTAATGAGAAAGCATCTGATAAGACGCCTTTAAATTGTAGAAAAGTGTCAGATAAAGATTGTTTTGATTCAGAAGAATGTTTGCAATAACTTTATCTGATAGCTTATTAGAAGACATATCATGTAATCTTCACTGTCTCGATAAAATATATGGAATAAAGTACTCCAAGGTTAAAGTTGACGTTACAATTTGTACTTTGGTGTTATGAGGATTCCAATATCAAATATGCAATGTATATCAAAGTACTTTGGTTTATAATTATTGATAATAAAGTACTTTGTACAACCAAAACTATTAGGGTTTAAATTAAAGGTTTTTAAGATTGTAACACCATACGTCCTTATGGAACATTAAATCAAATGACAACTTATTAAAACTTTTCAATATTTTTTAATTAACTTAAAATGTTTTAGCTTTGGAATACTAATGACAGCAGACCTGTAGTAACAATTATTGTGCCAGCCATAATTTTTTTTGGTTTTATACCATGCTATCTGTGCAACTTTATGAAGGAAAAGGTAAGAGAAGAACATGTAGCTTTAATAAAACTTGTTGTACATTAAAGAAGTTATAGCGATATAAACAGTTCATCAAAATAAGAAATCCTGCATAAGGTGAAATTTTTCTTTCTTTAAAATTTTAAAAGTTATGCCAGGGACGGAAATAGAGCTAGAACTAAAATAATATCTTGATAAATAAGTATCCAAATATAATATATTTTTTATCCGTACTATATTTTAGAGTGGAAAACTTTGCACCTTTTTAAAAAATGGTGAAAGGTGGTGCTACTCAGTGGAGGTCAGAAAACTAATCCGGACTTATATCATAAACGGTCTGTCTCTATCTGTCTTTTACGGTTTCACGGCTAAGCTACTCGACCGATTTCGATATTGTTTTCAACCATTAGCTATTTAAAAAAAACATCACCAAAGGACTACAATGAGGAGTGAAATGTTGTACAAAACTAGTGTTAAGTTAACTGAAGCTGCTGGTAGTTAAATTGTGTATTTGCTACCTTATCTTTTAAGGTAAAATTTCGACCGCAGGAACACGAAAAATGTGGTGCTGGACTAGTCGGCTTACATGTCACATGTTCTCACATGGTCTCTGTGGTCTAGTGGTTCTGTTGTTGGACTTGACTGCATGGGGTCCCGGGTTCGAATCCCGTGTCGGGCAACAGAAAGAAAATTGGGTTTTTTCAAATTTCCAAAAAAAAAATTTTGCTCGGGATAGGATATGTGCCCGGTGGGCGATAGGCTTGCCACCTATCACATTGTGGGAGTACTCGTAGTATCTTCGGCTATTCGTGGGTGGGTGGTTGTGCCTCAGCCTACTTCTTCAGGGATATGAGTGTGAAGATACATAATAGTTACCTGTTCGTAGTTAGAATAGTCATTTATTTATCAAAATGAACTGGCGAAGGGCCAGTCTTCGTTGCGGATAAAAACAATTTCATTAGGAGTCAACCAGTCTTGCGTCCATCTCGCTCTATGGGCTGTCTCAGAATCTTGTTGAAATACCCAGGACCTGTTATTGAACATAGTATAAAAACAGATTCCACAATGTCCGTGAGCACTGGTTTGTTGTAGACGTAAAAACTTTGGCATTTCGCAAACAATTGTACACAATCGCATTAGTTTTTACGCCTTCCTCATAAAAGAACATTTCAGTTAAGCCCCAATATGAGAATCCTTACCAAACCATATCTAAGGATGGCCTCACTACTACTTATTATTTTGTTTGTTGTAGCTCTATTCCACAGTAAAAAAAAAATCGGCCGAAAAAATAACTTGGCAGTGCTTTGTTTCCGATTTTCCGTTAGTGTGTTACCACATCGATGCATCGCAAAAACGGCGACACGGTCTTCTTTAAGCATCCACTCCATATTTGTTGATGCTTATAATTATGTAGAAAAAATAAACATAGTAATTTTTATTAAAGATTCTAAATTTAAGTTAAGATACATTTTTGTTGCCATTTTTTATTTTATGACCGAATTTATGACCCGATTAAGTATATATTAGACTCTCAATCTTTCTTTCTGCCCCGTAAGGGACTTGCCATGAAGATATGTAAGTATATAGGTATGTACCACCCAAACAACCCTATTGATGTATTTCATACTAGCAGTTTCACGCAGCTTCGCCTGCGTAACTTGGCTTCTACTATACCGATTTGGATGAAACAAAGCCTATGTCACTCGTGGATAGTAGTAGTGAATGTAGCTTTCGAATGGTGAAAGAATTTTCAAAATCGGTCCAGTAGGTTTTGAGCCTATTCATTGAAAGAAAGAAGAAAGAAAGAAAGAAGAAAGAAAGAAAGAAGAAAGAAACAACCAAACAAACAAAGTTTTCCTCTTTATAATATTAGTATGATTTCAGGCAAACTCAGTATGCGACACATGCAGTAAAATCCCGTTTTGGGAAGCCAGTCCGGTGTTGAGACCGTACTTGGTTCTAATGATGCAGCGCTCACTTCGACCCCTGCCACTGCAAGCAGCTGGGTTCAAGGAAGTGTCATTAGAGAGCTATGGCGAGGTTATTAATTTTAAATACATATCACATGTGGTAATATAGCAGACAAGCACAAGCTGTTACTCATGGTAAAAGTATAACCTTTTCTATAGACATCTTAAATGTTGTAAATACGTCGCTGTCTTGTGGCTGTTAAGTAAATTGTGCAAGTAAGTACATATACTAAACTATCCTCCAGACTGAGTTTTCACGCTGTCTTTACGGAGACAGGAATACGAAAATCATTGGATCTATACCCTGACAAGTGCAACACGGTCTTATTGGTATTGATTCATTTTCAACTTTTACAATAAAAGTACAAGAAAATCTGAGAAAGCAAAAAAAAAATTATGATAAATTAAGAAACCTGTGTTTTAAACAATAAATGACGTTAGTTTTTTTTCGAGTAGTCGAAAATTGATCAATACACATATTTTTTTAATTGGAGAAATTGCACCCTCAGGGTTGTCTCTTTGTATTTAAAATTCTAAAATCACACTTATTTTTAAGGTATGGTTACCCATTCTTTCTGACCAGAGTAGTCAGTTTTTGAAAAAGATTTTTATTACGAAGGGATATAAAGAAATCGGATATTAATTTGGATTAAAACTTCTAACTACAGGCAAAGGAAAATAGGGATAATTTTCAGTCCACTCAATGCCAAGTCATATTTAATACTTCTAATATTTTGTCGTAAGTCTCATTTTAATTTGCCAAATTTTTGTCTTAGTTTGGGATAATAGGAGATAAATTTTAAGTTGCTCAAACTATGTTGGTACATAAAGCTTTTTAGGCATTTCCATACAATTTTTTGTGATAAGAGTCTAAGGTTATTTTTTGTTTAGTAAGTTATTGACTATATGCTAAAATGGGTAGCTATTAAAAAAATAGTTATTCATTAAATTTAACTGCCTTATAAAGATGCAAACACTAAAGTAGTGTAAAGGTTAAATTTATTTATCTTTAAGGTTTATTACTCTTTGTAACGTATTAAAATGTCAACTTTGAATTACTTTAATTCTATCTTTTACTAACAAGACGGCTAAGTTTTTAACTAAAAATTTGAACTATTAAAAAAACAAAAAACTGGGAATATAATGTGAACATGTGAATTTAATTCCATAAATGTGAAAGCACGCTTATTTGTTCGCCTTTCACGTCGCAACGGGGTAGGGTTCTATGAGAGAGCTATAAAATTTTAAACGCAAGCGCAGGGGCGCGAAGCAGTTAGAAAATAACTAGCATTTTATTTTAGTCTTTTCTATGCCATAATAACGCTCGCTTACCTGATTATCAAATGAAAACAACTAACATTGTTCGGTATATTTTCCACCTGGCAGTGAATGCAAATGCGGACGCGGACTGAAATATGTCAATTGGCTAATCTCAAAGACTACAATACTCGGCTAATCTGGCATTAGGGCCACGTCAATTTAGAACAGCTGGTTGTAAATGGACTTGGAAATTAAATCTAACTGAATCTAATTCACATTCGATGTGATTTGATTTATACGGCGTATACTAATTTAATTAACTTACTTCGGACAAGCGATACGGTTATTCGGAGCAGCGACTTACAAATTTGGTATACTGGTGTGTCGTGAGGTGATCTTGTGACAACGGGATAAGACGATAATTCGGTGTGGACTTTGTGCAACGTTTCGGTACGTGGACCACAGCAACCCATCGACAGACACTGTGACAGGGAAGTGATCTCTTTATTAATTATATTTTCCATTCCTGTCACCCTTGCTTAATTTCGTATAAGGCTTCTACTGTGCGAGATGAAGAGGACATCATAAGGTCAGTAACAACCGTTTATCAGACTAGGTATCGAACCTAGTCATAATTGTTAACAATTTGGAATCGGCTCCAACAAACATTATTACATCGATCGTTCGTCAACCCCGAATGATTGCATACCAAATGCACACCGAATGCAAGATGCGTAGATCTAAACGTATCCTCACCCATCTACATGAACATAGAATATTACATATTCCATTACTTCCCTATATGTCATGACAGTTTATCATGGATAAAATATAAGTTATCGAAAAATAAATCTTACGCTATTTTTTTAACAAGCTGTCCGATTGTTTGACTTCATTACAAAAAAACGGCAGTAAGATATCCTAACGCTAAAAATTCACGTCATCTAGATTCATTCAAGGTGATATTAGTGATTAACAACCAAGGCGGCTATGGTAGGTATGGGAAACAGTAAAATAGTTTTATGCAGTTTATGATCTCGCAAGACAGATTGCCCAACTAGCAAAATTTAAGCTTACAGATGTCCTAAATGTCAAAAATGTTTACTCTTTTACATACTTGCAAACCGCTGTAAGTGTCGATTTAGGCGTATATTATAAGAGAATTCTTTCTTATAGTTATCTTACAACGCTCTTATCAGGTGTAACTTAACACTTACAATGTTCTTGTTATTGCCGTTGCAATACCAAAATGATTTGCAACGGTCTTGTAATGGTTTTTGTATAAGGGAATTTTGACTTCAAGCGCTATTGCAGGTGCTCTTTTAGGAGCAATTAGACTTACAGCGCTCTTGCAACTACTTCTCCAAGTGTTGCACTCTGGGCTTGCCCTTGTATTGTTCTCTGGAATTTCGTTATCAGAGTACTAAGTATTGTTATGTGAGTTTTAAGGTATTTTGTGTTATACTTTGTATTGTTCTCTGGAATTTCGTTATCAGAGTACTAAGTATTGTTATGTGAGTTTTAAGGTATTTTGTGTTATACCTGAAAAAAGATAATCGTAAGACTAAAAACTCACGGAGCGGTTTTTACCCGCGCCCGCACTGCGGTTTTAATTCAAAACTCGGTGTTATCAATAATTGGTGTGTCTTGTTACCCCTGGTCGTGTCACGACGATAATGGTTGACAAAAATATGGACATTGACTGTTTTTTGACTAAAAAAAAGAAGTTCCTTAAGAAGAGTAAATGGCACTGGGCTATAACACACTTTATCATTTAACAGAAATGTTTTCCCTGCGATTACATACTATGGTACAACACCAGTCGACCTAAAAAGCCAGCCGCATTTTTCTGGTGCCGAAACTGGCGCGAATTCGCTACATATGACCACTACCATGGTGAATGTGAATTACGTAAATAAAAACTGAATATTCAAAAAATTGTTTTTTTTTTCATAATCCGTTTTATCTGTTTCAACTTCAAGACTTTCATCATTATCCGCATTAAACTTGCCAGTTCAGGTTCATTTTCAGAGATGCTTTTTTTTGGTTCTGTACGAAACCATTAACTAATTTACAGGCTAAATCATCATTTTCTGGCGTACTAGTGTAACTTTACTGTAATAACTTTAGTTTCTTTATTGAGTCTGAGTATTTTTTATGGTTTTTTCCCTATAAATATGCTTTAAATATATTATTTTTTTTCCACTTCTCATATTCCATTTTCAGCGCGTAATGGCAGACATTCTTAAAAGGAATCCAAACGTCTTTTATAAGTCAAAATATTCTATTAGGGCTCTACTTCTACTCTTAAAGTTGACTTGGAAAATACCATTTACACTTACAACCTCTTAGCTTTATATCAGTTGTATGCAAGAGTTTATTAAGGATACCAATCTAATAAAACACTTAATACAGACTTTAGAAAGAATGAATTCACTACTAAGATGCTTTTTAAGTACAAATAAAAGTCAAGGGCAGTTGGCCCTGGACAATTTAAAAAAATTT
>NJDD01000698.1:67496-83505 GCA_002245505.1 Calephelis nemesis | reverse complement strand
TCCTGAGTTCCTGATACAATTCATCAAGAGTACGATTCATCCTGCGGAATCAGGTTTTGGATGACTCGGTACTTTCACGACTTCGTTCTGAAGTTACTGCTTCTGCGCCCACCGCTGAACGAGACCCTCCAGTAACTCAATCACCACCTGCTTCTTTGGCGAGAGGGTTAATGGATTATGTTTATCAAGCGAAGGACGTTGAAGCGATAACAGCAAATACAAATCTAATAGAGCAAATGAGAAGGACTTTGGAAGATACAATTCTTGAATTCAAAAATATGCCAGTCTGCGATAGACCGCGGATACCGCGTTATCCTACCCATAAACGCAATATGGCATTAATAATGGCTCTAGATGGCATGCTAGAACCTTACTTATAGTCTAGTCAAAGTCTTGCTGATACACATTTAATCGTTTATTGTGCGGGTATCACAGCATGTCGCATCGCTCGTGTCAAGTTCCCAGAACATGACAGGACTATGCGACCTGCTCGTGAGGTACCTGCATGGCAATCCAGTGCAGCTAGGGTCATTATTGGTAAGCTAATTTCATTTTACTCAGGGAACAACCGGCCTAGGGTCATGCGTTTTGTAACACAAGCCTTTTCTGGTACAGGTATAAACTCACAAAACTATATGTCTTGTGTTACAGAGCGCATTGATTATTTTAAACAAAAAATTTGTGCGTAGGCTAACCGTATTTGTAGGTACAAAGAACGCTCTAATAGGTATAACCAGAATCGTATGTTCCAAAGTGATCAAAGAAAGTTATATAGAGGTTGGGAGGGATCAACTAATTGTGTGATAGATGGACAAGTACCAAATATGAAAGAAATGTCCACCTTTTAAAAAATATTTGGTCAGTGTCTATAGATCACATTGATGGTGAATGGATGAGCACGGTAGAGCGTGCTTGTGAGCATCTGCAGCCAATGGAATCTACAACCATATGTATTGATGACGTAATAGATGCAGTTCGTTCGACTCATAACTGGAAAAGCCCGGGGCCGGATAGTTCAAGTGGTTGCGATCTTCACACGCGCGCTTAGCTGAACAATTTCAGGAAACCATCGAGTCTGGATCACTCCCATCCTTCATGACTGAAGGAATCACCTTTATGCTCCAAAAGTCTGGCAGTGCCATGGACCCTAAAAACTGTAGACCCATCACGTGCTTACCTACAATATATAAGCTCCTAACATCCATTATAACATCAAAATTAAACAAACATCTTTAAACAAATAACATTTTGAACCCAGCTCAGAATGGATGCAAGGTTGGGTCACGTGGTACAAAGGAGCTCCTCCTTATGGACATGGCTGTTAATCATCAAGTTCGCAAGGGTCGTAAGAGTCTCTCCACTGCCTGGATTGATTATAAGAAAGCCTGCGATTCAGTGCCGCATACATGGCTAAGTCGACGCAACTCTGTGTTCTTTTCTTAATTCGTTTATGCGGCATTGGGCCACGGCTCTTTGCATACCAGGCAGTGCAGGGAATTTTCATTGCTCCGAACTTATAAGGATCGAGCGAGGTATTTTCCAGGGAGATAGTCTGAGTCCCTTATGGTTTTGCCTTGCTTTGAATCCCTTAAGTACTCTCTTAAGGGACTCGAAGGTTGGCTATCGGTATCACAGACGGGGTGAAATAATTTCTCACCTTTTGTACATGGATGACTTGAAGCTATTTGCACCAAATAAACCAGACTTGATGTTATTACTGAATGTTACTCAAACGTTTAGAAGTGACATTAGGATGGAGTTTGGTGTAGATAAGTGTGCGGTCATGCATGTACAAAGAGGAAAGGCTGTAAATAGTGAATATTTACAGCTTTCAGAAACAATATCTTTGAAAACTCTCGCCGAAGTTGATACTTATAGATACCTTGGAATGCCGGAGGTATTGGGTATACATGATCGGGATGTCAAACAGCTGGTGAAAGAACGTTTCTTTGGCCACTTGATAAAAGTTTTAAAAAGTATTTTGTCTGGGAGTAACAAGGTGCGAGCTTTCAACAGTTGGGTGATGCCTGTTCTCATGTACACCTTTGGTATATTAAGGTGGACTCAGACAGAGTTAGATACCTTGGATCGTAAAATCCGTAAACTACTGACAACGTACCGCATGCATCATCAACGCTCATCCGTAATGAGGTTATATATTCCACGGAAATGTGTGGGCCGTGGCTTTCTTAACGTCAAAAACCTTCACAACCGTGAAATATATAATCTCAGGGAATATTTCCTTCATGTTGAATGTGGAATGCATCGCGACGTAGTGGCAGTAGATAACGGATTAACCCCACTCTCCTTAGCTAAACAGGATTGGCGTAAACCGATGGTACTTAGCACGCAGGGCCGCTTAGATCTATGGAAGAGCAAAGAATTACATGGACGGTTCCATCAGGTTCTGTATGGATCTGATGTTGATTTACTAGCGTCCGTCTCTTGGCTGCGATTTGGTGATATTTTTGGAGAAACCGAAGGTTTTGTCTGTGCTATTACTGACGAAGTTGTCAAGACCAATTACTACCAGAAATACATCATGAAGGATGGCACTGTTGACGTATGTCGGGCGTGCCATCATCCTGGTGAGTCTATACGACATATTATTTCCGGTTGTTCTCGTCTTGCCAATAGCAAGTATTTGCACAGGCATAACCAAGTGGCCAAAATTATACACCAGCAACTTGCTCTCCGTTACGGTCATATATTGTCCGAAGTGCCATATTACAAGTACACACCGGAGCCAGTCCTAGAGAACAGCCATGCTAAGCTCTATTGGGACCGCTCTATCATCACGGACAGGACCATTGCCGCTAATAAGCCTGATATCGTGCTGGTAGACCGGTCAAAACGTCAAGCATTTATTGTTGATGTCACCATTCCGTGTGACGTTAACCTTGTGAAAGCTGAACAAGACAAGATGTCAAAATACCTAGACTTAGCTAACGAGGTTACCGATATGTGGGATGTTGACTCAACAATAATTGTGCCTGTAGTCGTTTCCGTAAACGGTCTCATAGCGAAGAGTTTCGCCCACCATCTAAAGAAACTCTCGCTACATTCCTGGGTTAGGGATCAGATACAGAAAGCAGTAATACTGGGGACGGCACGCATTGTGCGAAAGTTTCTTAGTTTGTCGCCCTGACCACTGACGGTTTAGTCAAAAGAGACCACCGCCAGTAGGAATCTGTTTTTTATATTTATATTATTAATATTTTTATTTGTTAAATATATAAATGTAATAAATAAGAAATATTATGAATGTAAATAAAATAATAATAATAACAACTAACAAGTAAAAATAATAATGATTTAACATTAAATATATGCTACCAGTTATTTAGATGTGCCATTTATTAATAGATTTAAAGTCGGTGACAAGCCTTAAACTAATAATTATTATAAGTAAGTACTAAATTGGCTTGGCTCCGACTTCAAACCTATTAATAAATTGCACATGAAAATAATAGGTAGTGTATTATTAATATTAAATCTTTAATATTTTTGAAGTCTGTTTTTTGAATTAGTTTTTTTTTATTTTATTTAAGACTTTTTAGTTTATTGATATAATATGATTTAATTTAATAAAAATAAACAAAAGGGTAGGGGAAATATGATAAAAAAAATGCTTATAAAAAAAACTAATGGGCCTGCCTGAATCAATTTTTATGGGAGCAATTAGAAATTATCGGTTCAAAAACCTTGGCGAAATCGGTGTAAATACATAAAAAATATCCCGGCCGAATTGAGAACCTCTTCGTTTTTTTTGAAGTCGGTTAAAAAAATTTATGCTTACCGATATTTATCGTCCTTATAACAAGCATATTTGAAGTCCTCATGCATAATTCTTAGAAAGGTGTGGTAATGAGGTAAGTTACTTCTTTTTGTGAATGTATATATTATCATAATTTGATAAAAAATTAGTGAAAAATATATTCCAGCTTCCGTAATTTGCGTTAAGTCTCTTAAAGTAATTCCACGATACGTGCTTATGGCTAGCAAAATAGTTGCGGTGAAGCTGAATATTATTTGGAGACGCACAATATATTTGCTGTAATAAATGATTAATTACATTTTTGTTAATATATAGGTAAGTTACTTCTTTTTGTTTTTTCGCCGTGTTGGTCCGAGCTCCTTTGAAGAATAGACCATCTGCCTTCCTGCCAGGCAGCTCGTAACAGGCGAGCATAGGCTTACCGTCACTAACACCGTGACATTTGACTAGGTGGTAGAATTTCGCAGCGACTTGCCCGGATTGGTACCACCGCCTTACCTATTCCTGCCGCCATAACGTCATGACGTGTTCCGGTTCGGAGGGTAAGGTAGCCGGTAAACTTACTTTTGCTTGAGGCTGAACATCCTGGCCTCAGGTTGGCCTTTGGTGTCTCTAGCCGGCGTGAATTTCTAACCATCAGAAAATACGTCTGCTTGTTTGCCTTCTAATATCATAAAAAAAATGTGGTTGTATAGAACATTCCTGCCGCCATAACGTCATGACGTCTTTTGGTTTGGAGAGTATGGTAGCCGGTGAACTTACTTTTGCTCGAGGCTTAACATCCCGGTCTCAGGTTGGCAACGCACCATTACCACCTTTTGGTGTCTCTAGGCGGCGAGAATTTCTTACCATCAGGAAATCCTTGTGCTTGTTTGCCTTCCTATAATATAAAAAAAATGTCACATAACTTGTGACCAATCGTTGTTTAGCGTACTCATGGATTTGCTACGTAATGTACTGTACCTGAAATATTCCATTTCTAGTGTCAATTAGATGTCGACATACGGCCAATATTAATAATCTATCCTAATCCAAAACTTGCTGTCCAAGATTGATATTTTGATCTATTTTTATGTTATCGCTTGCCAATAACATATCCGTGCACATGATAAATATGGCAATTAGGTGTAGGATAGGCCGGCGGATACGCAGCTATCTAGATTGCTTGAAATCCATCTTTAGAGAAATATTATTAACATTGGCCGTAAGTTACTTACGCCCAAAGCGGTGCTGGTTCTTCATAAACACCATAACATTGTAGTAATTTAAACAACCATTTGTAAAATTTTTGAGGGACTATTGCTCCTACAGTATATTCTTCGTAATTATGAAGTTTTTCGTAAGATTCTTTCAACTTGTTAAACATTTTGTTTTTGACAGTCTCATGAAAATAAAAACCCCTTTTACTTAAAATTTAGGTCATATTTTTTTACTTTATTTTATTACTGAAATTCGTCGATTTCGATTTATTTCAATTTTGCAAGAAACTGAAGTTCCATATCACGAGAATGTGATTTTGATAGACCTCGATATTGTAACGCACGTTGTTCTATAATCAGTCTCTGAAATAATAAGTATGACGACAGGCGATCGGGTTTCATTACATAGATTATGAATATCTACAGAACTGTTTCTTGTAAGGTATATTTTTAAGCTAATATTAACCAAGTAGTTTCTACACGAATCTACAAGAATGGCATTGAAAGAAACAGTTGGTGTTAAAATGAGCAAAGGTTGATTCGGCCATATGACGACATGACAATACGAATATTCGCACAAGCGCCCTGCGCCGCCTTACGAAATTTCGACCAGATCACGTGTCCTGACGCGAGTTTAGAAGTTTTTTACCATTCCAAAAAAAGTGCGCTACGCCGCTAAAGAAGTTTTCACTTCAAAAATAATATTGATGTGCATGTGTCTCGTCTCCACAGAGTAAGTCATTCCTTCATGGGTCAATGCATGCGGTTATACAATAAACTTCCCAATTATATGAAAGAACTTCCAATTAATACATTTAAGAATTAAGTTTAATGGAAAATAAATGAAAAGGGTTATTATAACATTGCTGAACATTTAGCTCATAAAAACGCTTGGAATGAATTGTTCCTCATGCCAAAATCTTATAAATATAATCACATTAATAAATGTGTACATATTTTAAAATAAGGAAAAAAAAAGACAAGCCCGCTGAGTTTCTTGCTAGATTTTCGTAGTGTGAGACCGCGTTTCGATCCGGTGGTAAATTTAGTATTATATAGACGCGTCACAAGTGCCTCTTGTAGGTTGACGTAAAAAAAAAACATCGGTACCAATTTTTTTAATATCTTTGATGTTCAGAATTCATTCTTTTACAGTTTCATTACAAGTGTATGAAGTAACTTTAGATAATATAATTAATTAAGTAACTAGCTGTCCCGGAGAACTTCGTCCCACCGTCCTGTTTTTATATTGTGTTTCTAGAAATTTTCTAAAAAAACTTCCATACTCGTAAAACTTAAAATGTTGTGTTTTTTTGTTAGTTAGTTAGTGTTGTGTTAGTTTTCTTTGTTACTTTTTTTCTTATCGTTTAAACTTTCTCTAGACTTCCACAAATAATTCCTAGCTAAAATTAGCCAAATCGGTGCGATTTTTTTGAGTTTTAGCAAGACTAACGAACAATAATTGATTTTTTATACATAGGAGGGAGGAAAGAAGGTTTTCGCGTTGCATTACTGCAGTTGTTCTTTGCCAACAGGTACTTTTAGAAGTAAAATATATACATTTATAGTCTTCAATTTGAGGCGTCATGTGTCATATCCTTTAAAATAGGCAGTACTTGCCTTAAGGCAACAGCTGTGAAACCTCACAACTTCTTTATATCTAGCTAATTTTTCCAGATTTTGATCCGTTTTTTTTAATAGAAAAAGTGATTGAAAATCAAGGTTTGTCTCTATTTTTAAAAGCTTTTATTTAACTTGCGATTTAAGTATGTTAGTTCAGGTTGAATCTTTGGACTCAATTTTGAAGCAGATTTTTTCGACCGATTGAGCTGAAATTTTGTAGACACGTTTAGTTTATGTGACAATGCACGATATAATATATGACGTCGTTCTAAATCCAATATTGCGGACCATTAAAGATGGCGGAATAGTTATTTTTAATGCACTTTTATAATATAGGTGTCAAATGAAAGAGATCGTCGAGAGCTCCTCGAGAAATGATGTGACGTCATTCTAAATCCAATATGGCGAATCATCCAAGATGAAGGAATAGTTATTTTTAATCCACTTCTACAATATGGGTATCAATTAAAAGAACTTGTTGAAAACAACACGAAAAATAATGTGACGTCATTTTCAATCCAATATGGTAAAGTACTTAAGATGGCAGAATAGTTATTTTATGCACGTCTACAATATGGGTATCAATTAAAAGAGCTTATTGAGACCAACTCGAAAAATAATGTGACGTTATTCTCAGTCCAATATGTTGGACTACTTAAGATGGCAGAACGGTCACCTTTATGCACTTCTGCCATAATATGGGTATCAATTAAAAGAGCTTTATGAGACCAACACGAGAAATATTTTTTACGTCATTCACAATCCAATGTGGTGGACTAACTAAGATGGCGGAATAGTTATTTTATGCACTTCTACAATAAGTGATAATGTCACACTTGCCTTTTCTAGATGTAGCATTTTTAAGATAAATAAATTACGTTTATTTAAAACTAATTTTGCATTTTATCCATTTTGTCTAAACACAGAAAAGATGGTAAATCTGCAACTAATTATATGTTTACATAATTATACACTATGAGTTTTCTTTTAATCATCGTACCCTGTATGCTATAAGAAATCATAGGCTAGGCGTTAAGAAATCGTGAGGATTTGCAGCTGTTGCCTTAAGGCAAGTACTGTCTCCTTTAAAGGATCTAACACTTAACGTCACAAGTTAAAGACTATAAATGTATATATTTTAGTTATTAAAAGTATCCGCTGTCAAAGAACACTCCGCAGTAAGGCACCGTGGTTATCATTAAATTACTCTCTACGTTTGTAAGAAAACTGTTGAAATGTTAATCCTGAACATTGAAAGTATTAAAAATATGGCGCAGACGATTAAAAAGGGGCAGTAGATATTTTTAGCAACGTTGGATGTTTTTTTGTAGGTACATCTTAATCCCTTAAATACATATATACCTTTTTTAGTATTGACTGAGTCCCTTACGAGATAGAAAGAGAATACAGAATGCCAAACATCGCGATCTCCGTATACCTCAGTTTCATACAAACACTACGGTTTCGGAGGTTCTTGACACAACATGTACATTGAAGAAAAATACTATAGCGATTTGATCGCTTAATGTCAACCTCGGTTTTTCTTTCATTCCGGCCATTTTATTTTAAAACGAGAGGAAAAGACCAGCCCGCTGAGTTTCTTGGCAGATCTCTCAATGTGTGGCCGCATTCCGATCCGTTGGTCACACGTCACAATTACCTCTTGTAAGGTTAATGTGAATAAAACTATTTATATTTATATCCATTTTGTCATTGAGATTTAATGTTTCATTATTTTCACATGACCTTATTAATAGAGCATTACCTTTCACATTTTGCCACCAACGATTTCTTATAATCACACTCTTCTTCGATTTTTTTATTACGAATGCGATCAGCAAGCGTTACGCAACAGATTTTCCGTACTTTCTTTGATATACCCAAGTCCCCTTTTTTAAGCTCCACATTGGGATAAGCGCGTGTCGCATTCTGCCTCAAAACCTTAGTTTAAAGCTTACCTAGCGCTCCAAACTATTCCATACACACACTCTTCTTTTTACATCCGTGGTATACCTTTCAGCTCAGCTAAACGCACTACCGAGACTAACCATTTAATTCAATTGTTCCAAAACGAAATCCTCAACTAAAACTCTCACATTCGATCTGGCTACGTTTCTTTGTAATACTATTACTATGGACATATTTACACTTAAACGTATATCTCTTTCTTTACCAATATCAACAATTGTGGCAAGTATTTGCAGCTCAGTTGGCTAAGAAACCAAAAGTACAGAGTAATCTTTATAGAGGAGACAGGTTACCATATACCTGTGTCACAGCCGTGCTACACGCCGAATCAACTTAGTCGATCTTTACGACATTTCGTTCGTAAGTACTCTATACGCCGAAAAAGTTATAGAATATTTTTGAATCCTCTCACTAAAGGGGTTCCCGTGTGATAGAGGTAAAAGTCAAAATGTAATAATTCTCTAAAGGGCATTCCGATTTAAATTACTTGTTTTTTTTTCAAACTTTCTTCGTAATTGTTTCGTAATTTCTTTAAGTCGCAAGTTTTGGAAATAAGAAATTACAAAATCGATAACACTCAATACAAAGTGAGATAATAACTTGGAATCCGGTTAGAAGAGAAATGTACAGATCATCTAACATATAAATAAAGTTGTTAAGGACAAATCACCCTGCAGGATTAGCAGAGAGTGTGTGAATGCTAAGTGAACAAAGTTTGCCTAGTCGGCTTGTTAAAAAATTTAAATCGGTTTTTATTTACAAATATTTTATTAGGAGTGTTGTCACATAATTTTAAATTTCTTCTATTTAAACCGTATCATTTATCTCTTATCTCTGTGGTCTAGCGGTCAGTGGTGGTTACCGTTCATATTGTGGGACCGAGTACCTTAGGCTGATCATAGGTTCTTAGGCTCGTTAACTCTTTTTGGATATAGGCAAGATGATACAGCTTAATTAGTGATGGCTTAACATTGTAAAATTGTATCCTTTACTAAAGCTTAATACACCTGTTTGACTTCGTATTATTTTTACAAAAAACAGTTCTGCAGGTTTTCATAATCTATGCAGCGAAACCCAACATCGTGTTGCTATAATATACTTACTGGTACCGCGACTGATTCTAGAACAACATGCGTTGAAATATCCAAGTCCATCATATCACATGTCTCATGACATGGAACTTCATCTTCTTGCAAAATTAAAATAAATCAAAGTCAACGAAATTCAGTCATAAAATAAATAAAATTTCATTAGATTCATAACACAACTCAAATTTCATGCAAAAGGCATAGAGAACTATTTCTACAAAACTAGTAAGATGTTTAAAAAGTTAAAAACATCTTACGAGAAACTTCATAATTATGAGGAATATGCTGTAGGAGAAATACACCCACAAAAATTATACAAATGGTTATTTAAATTGCTTCAATATTATGGTGTTTATGATAAGCCAGCACCGCTTTTGGCGTAAGTAATTTAGTCCATAGCTAATTGATTTTTCAAATTAAATAGATTGCAACTAAAATTAGGTAGGAAATCTATAAGTATGTTAACTAAAACTTGGTCGCAAGTTACATAACAATTTCGTGGTTTACAGTTTTTTAAATCATTGCTTCATCTTGTTCGGATTATTGTAACGGTAACCGAAACTGTTTGTGTGTAATGTGTACTGAAGCAGTAACCAGTTTACTGTAAGAGTAACAGTATTTTTAACCGCAACATTTCTGGTTGATTCACTGTGCCCTTTCGTTTTTTGTAGCTAAGGTTTTTCAGAGGTTGGGTTTTTTTATATTCTATGGTATTGCTTTGTGTGTGGTGTGCTTATTTTTTATTTTTCTTGCTGTCTTAGCGTTTAGGTAACTGTAGATACCTCTTGTTGAATAATAAAAACAGTGTTAGTCCGTGCTCGTTTGCAGAATAGACCATCTGCCTTCCTTCCAGGCAGCTTGTAAAAGACGAGCATAGGCCTACCGTCATCTACACCGTGATTTTTGAGTAGTTGGTAGAACAATGCAGCAATATGTGTGAACATATTCTTACCATTATTTTACTTATTCTAGCCGCCATAACGTCAGCGCTTGCCGTTGACGTGTTTCATTCCGGAGGGTAAGGTAGCCGGTAAATTTACTTTTGCTGGAGTAAGCCTCTAGCAAAAGTAAGCTTTGGATTGGAAACGTACCATTTTCACCTTTGGTGTCTCTTGGCGGCGTGAATTTCTTATCAGCGGGATCAGGAAGAGGAATCAGGAGGAGGAGTGGCGCTGTCGTCACATACTGACGTATTTATTTACGCCGTGTTATAAAAATTGTTTTCATGTAGTTAAAGTTCATCTGGAGTTAGTTAAGTGAATAATTTTCATGCTTTTACGACAATGAGCGAATATTAGTAATATATTTTTCATGTCAGTGGTTAATTTTAACAATTAAAATGTAAATAAGTGTTAGTGATATTTTGATATAATGCATTTTGTGGATAGAAATTTCAACGGTGGCATCGTAACCAGGTGGACATCTTAAATCAATAATTATTGTCTTACGTTGCACGGATCTCAGGTTCAAACGCATCAAGCGAAGATATGTTTTTTTAATTTTTTTTTTCATTTTTCATTATTTTAATAAAAAAAATTAAGCACAGTAACAACAACATTCGCAAGAACAAATTGTTAGGATATATTTCTTGTGGGGACAAAAACCATTTTCGGTGTCTCAACATATAAAGTACTGACTTTCAAGAAACTGTAATAATATAAGCCGGAAACTGTGAAACTACGATACACCGATTAGATCTCATAAACTAGGGCCTCTTGGTGTGCTGGGTAATTCTAGAATATTATAACATCGGCTCCATTAAATGACAAATCGGTTTCATCACCATCAAACACTGTCCCACACACTCTTTTGTTAGGCGATATTACCAAACTTCTCGATGCCAAATTGGAAACCGTTAAATTTCATCTTTCTACCGATTTTGTGTCTAAGACCTAGCACTGACTACCAAAACGTTGGCTGGTTGGATTACTGATGTCAACCAGGATGTAACATCTATTAAATATCGCGTCAAGGTACTTGAAAATGAGAACTCGTCGCTGCGCAGTGACATTTCATATTTTAAGGAAAAGTCGTTGTCACAAGATTCTTGTTCTGCGAACGAACTGGTGGAACAGTTTCAGAGTGAACTAAGCGACCAACAGTAAGCCATGCTTATTAATGATATAGAATTAAGTTGTATTCCTGAATTTGAAGGAGAGTCGCTAACACACATTGTATTATCAGTGGTAAAAAAATAGTAGTTGATTTTGATGCACTCGACATAATAAAAACCACGAAAGTTGCCACAAAAGTACCTGGATCACAGAATCAATAAAAATAATAATAATAATAATTCTTTATTTCACATAAACCTACAAGAGGCATCTGTGACGCGTCTATACAATAATAAATCTACCACCGGATTGGAACGCGGCCGCACACTGAGAAGATCCGGCAAGAAACTCAGCGGGCTTGTCTTTTTTTTAAATATTTTTACAACAATTAATATAATGATACAATATATTCATAAGAGATTGGCATGAGGAGCAATTAATCCCAAGCTGTCATATCAACTAAATATTCAGCAATGGTATAATAACCTTTTTCATTTAACACATTTCTTAAATTTATTAATTGGAAGTTATTTTATATAATTGAGAAGTTTATTGTAGAACTGTAAACATTGGCCTATGAAAGAATGGCTTACTTTGTGGAGACGAGACACATGCACAGCAAAATTATTTTTATTCCTAGTGTTGACACAGTTTATATCACAATATCTTTTAAATGAACTTGAATTTCTGTGAACATACATTAAATTTTTAAAGATGTACTGGGATGCTACAGTTAGAATTTTGATTTCTTGAATTTTTCTCTCAGGGAAACTCTTGGACCTAGGTTATAAATTGCCCTTATGGCTCTCTTTTGTAAAATAAATGTAGTATTGACTTCGGCAGAACTCCCCCAGAGAAGAATTCCATACGACATGATGCTGTGAAAATAACTAAAACCATCCTAGCGGTTTCAACGTTAGTTAATTGTCTCATTTTTTAACAGCATGCTGAGCTTAATCTAATTGCAAGTTTATCAATGTGTAGGCCCCATTGCAATTTCTTATCAATTGTTATTCCTAAAAACGTAGTAGAATCTACAAGGTCCAACTTATTCCCATTAGGTTGTACGTTGGTATCTACTTGCCTCACATTTGGCATTGAAAATTTAATACAATTAGTGTTTTTTTTTTTCATTAAAAAAAGATTATTTACATTGAACCAGTGTACAACTTTTGAAATCGCATTGTTCATTTCGTCATACTTGCCCAGTTGTCTTTTCACTTTACAATACAATTTCGTCTTTTATGTAGTGAGGTAAGACATTAATATATAAAAGGAACAAAAATGGACCAAGAATAGAGCCCTGGGGGACACCCATCGTAACAGCAGCACCTGTCGATTTTTTACCGTTAATCACGACTTTGTCCACGAATCATCAACGACATATCGTAATAAAGTGGAGTCGGAGAGTAGTAAGAGACAAATTCTTAAAAAATAAACGTGTGGGGAGAGGAACAACTACTGAAGAACATGGACTGCCACCATACGATGTTAGGACTTTTTATATAAACGAGAGATTAACCAACAAAAGCAGGTTTCTCTTGGTAAGTGAATGTGGTCGAAACTTGGGCTAGAAGTTCGTGTGGACAAAAGAGAGACGCATATATTATGCTAGAAGATTAGATGCCGTACATGCTAAAACGAACAGGATTAGATCTGAAAAGGACATAGAGCGGGTTTTTGATTACAAGTCTACTCAGCTCGTTTAAGCCTAGGGTACCATTGGCCTGGGAAGTTAGTTGCTTTTTTAATGTACAAACAGTATTATTATTAAATTTCCTTATGCGTAAAAATATCATATTTTATTAATATGTTCTCTGTCATACAGATTGCCAAAATCAATCATATTATTAGGTGTAACTTCATTTTATGTACCTACTGTTAAATGTGTCACACTATGGTCTTCGTATTATGCAAAAATGTTATTGCAATATCGTATTTTGCAATTTTAATAACACTCTTTACATATCTACGTCTATTTTGTTAATTTTGACAGAAATCATTCTAAGATATCTCAAGGATATTATATGTATTCGTTCATTCGTTGTTCGCTTGTGCATATTGTGCTATTAAGTATGATTTCTACAATTTCCATATCATTTTTACCATTCAGCAAGGTTCCTGTTTGCATTCAAGGAGCCCGAATCCATACGTAAAAATAAGTAGTATAATTTGATACTTCTCTCTACAGAATGGGAAGATCGAAGCACCTTAAATTTGGTCTTTTAAATCCGAGCTCACAGGTTAATAAGCACGACAAATTCATAGCAGTCATAACAAGAGAATCCCCAGATATACTGGCAATTAATGAGACTTGGATTAAGAGTAGAGTAGCACCTGTACGAAACCTGGGTTCAAATTTCGTCACACTTCTCGCAAATATAGTATAAAAGCTTGTGGTGGTTGCGTTGAATTCCCGTAATTTTTTTTATATATCCAGAAGTTGACAAGACCGTGGAACAACATAAATCCACAAACATATATGATAATATTTTTATACTTGGCACAACACACCGATCTCCTTGGGTTCAAACAGAATTGTTTTTTGACGCAATAACATCCTTTGTTAATTTATTTTCTAATTACACATGTTTATTTTTAATGGGAGATTTGAATATAAATTTAATGGATACATAAGATGGTAAAACATTGCAGTTACAACAGTTTCTATATTATACCAGACTAAAAAACCACGCCAATTCTCCTACACACATCACATCCCACAGTTAAACTTTAATAGACTTCATATGTACAAATGCCGCAGTATAAAACTCTGTTAACTACCCTATTCCTTAACTGGGTCCAAATTCCCTTATCATGTCTGAGCTTAAATTAAACAAAATGAAGATACCATCTAAACATATTAAATACCGTCCTTGCATATAACGCACAAATATAAATTTTCAAAGATATACTGGGATGTAACAGTTAGAAATGTGATTTATTTGAAATTTTATATCAGGCAAATTCTTGAGACTAGGTTATATGGCTTGTGGCTCTCTTATTTATCAAATAAATACTGTGTTTGACAGCACTCGCCCAGACGAGAATTTCGTACAATATTTTACTGTGACTTATCTACAACTACTCCAAATTCCAGCTTGTTCTCATTAAGTTGTACATTGATGCTATTTACTTTACATTTCGCATTGAGAATTTAACATATTTCGTTTTATAATTTACTATAAAAGGTATGCATAACATTTATGTGCTATTTACTAATAGGTTTAAAGTCGGAGTAAAGCCCAAACTAATAATTATATCATAAGTAAGTATTAATTTTAGTTTGGCTCCGACTTCAAACAAAAGCAAAATAGCACATATAAATAAAAGTTAGTATATTATAATTATTATTAAATCTTTATTATTTTTTACATTTCGGTTTTGGAGTCGGTTTTTATTAACGTTATTTTTATACTTTTGTTGTTATCTCCATTTTTTTTTGTCTCTAGTTTGTTTTTGAAGTCAAATGTATTTATTAATTTTAACAAAAAGTGTACTTAACTAGTCATTTATTTCAGCCAATACATTGTGCGTCTTCAGATAACATGCAGTTTTAGCGCAACTATTTTACTAGCCATAAGCACATATCGTGGAGTTATTTTACGAGATTTATTGCATATCACGGAAACTGGGATATATTTATCACTTGTTTTTTATCAAATAATAATTATCTGTACTTTCACACAAAGAAGTAATTTACCTCATTACCACAACTTTCTAAGAATTATGAAAGAGGATTTCAAATTTGCTTGTAGAAAGGGTGAAAAATATCGGTTAGTATACATTATTTTTAAAGTTAAATTATATCAAACCTATCTTACTTTTACTTGTAGAAGAGTGATATGAAGCAACTAGTCCAGATAGAGGTCCACCGCCTTTCCTATTCTTGGAGGCAAAGCTCCAACGATTCTCATCTTCTAGATAGATTCTTAGCGACTGTCGCCTTTAAGTTCTGAAGGTGGCCAGTAGACATACACAAGCCTAAAATTTCAACCTCAGGACTTCAAAGCACATGTAACATCTATTGAGTCTATAGGTCACGGTAGTTTCTTACCATCAGAATAACCGGGCCCTAGTTACCATTACATAAAATGAACATTTTCTGAAGATGATTAGTTTGTACGGGGTAGGCAGAGAGTATCGAGTGCCAGACCTCACGATCCTGTACAAACCTGTCTTGCTTCCTTCTCACTACTACCTACCCCGACTTCAAAAATAAGAAGTATCTCAATTCAACTGTTCATTTTGTGTGTATGTGCGTGTGTGTGTGTGTGTGTGTGTGTGTGTGTGTGTGTG
>NJDD01000698.1:18093-67452 GCA_002245505.1 Calephelis nemesis | reverse complement strand
AACCCAAATGTCGGGGTAAGTCGGTAAGTGTTAAATGTGTACGCTAGCCCTTTGTTCAATGAAGTAGACGTAAACTAAGCCTTTATTTTGCTTATTCCGCGTAAGCACTGTAACTGCTGTGGCAAATAATCCTTCAAACAACACAGAATGTGACAAGCCTAACTGACGTTCCCACCACCTACCTCCGCGACCAGAACACGAATATAGGAAGAGCTCGGGAAACAATATGAATTGTCACGTACTTTACAAGTAACAACCCTACCTAAAGTTCCCACCTCCCACCTCCGCGACCAGATCACAAATAGATTATTTTATATCTGTTATAATAGATTTCCGCAAAGTAACGCCTGAATTAATAAAATTTCAATGAAATAGTCGATCGGGCTACAAAAAGAAAATGTGTTTTATCGTTTTCTAATAAAATCGTGTATCGTATTATCGAGTCCTGAGATTGGTACAACATGTTCCACGGTTGGTGATAAATTTGTACATATGCCTATCTCTTCCAGGATACGAACGCGAAGATGCTTCTTTTAGGTAACACATATTTTGTTTTTCAGAAAATCCTTTTTTGAAAATGAAATTCAAACGTCAAAAATTCTCATCTTATGCCTTTTGGTAGAGGTAACCGCAGCAGTTTCATCTTTTTGTTTTGTGGTTCTTAATTTAATATTTTACGAGTATTACACATTACCTCGTCATCCTGAAGCTGCTGGGAGAAGACCATTGCCATTTCCGTTTTGGTTGGGGGACTTAGACATAGGAAAGTCTCCACTTTATGAATTATTTTTCGTATACTCGTTGTTAACCGTATTTAATCACACAATGTACTATTTGTGTAAGTATTTATATATTATATGTAATAAGATAGAAAAAAAATCATACTGCTCTCCTAATGGCAAGAGATAACCGCGGACTATAGACAACATTGATATTGATGACGCGTCACTGTCTCGTGGCTGGGGTGGCCAAATGTGCAAAATTTAACGGCTACCTCATCCCTCAGATTCGAATATGATACATTCATTGTGGGATAGGCATGGTGGTTGTTCCTTTTCCAAACAAGTTGTACGGCAGTCTGCCACTAGTGGTCCTGTTATAAATGCACCATTCGACCCTTGCTAGCCTCTTATGAATGGCATGAAAGCAGATGATCTGTTGTACAATGCTTTAAAATATTAAATTTTGTATAATGTTTAAAATTGTATGTGTCGCAAGATTTTTACATAATACGTAGACGTAAATTGAAACCTAAATGTACATTATACCAATGATATATCAATTTTATTATAGCTTAAATCAATAAATTTTGATACAATTTATTTATTTATAACGAATCTTTCCTAATTGTTATGAGTTTCTGATAAGAGTTAGAAATTAGTTTATAAGATATAGTCCGGCAAGAAAGTCATGAAAAGAAAAAGTACTGCAAAATTATTTAGTTTAGGACTATTATTATTTCTCAGCTTCATTCTTTGCGATTGGTTTACATATTGTAGTTGAGCTCTCATCTTCCAGCCTTGCACGGAGTTTTAGAGTTGGGAAAAACAAAATACCCCACTTGCCATACTTTTAATGTAGCAACTCCACGCCCGCTGCACTAACGTTCATTCTGTGTTTCCGTGCTCCAAGCCTTAGCACATGGCATTTATTTTTCATCTAAAAGTTTTTATTTCTTAAAATGTCCAATAAAAGGAAACTGGATTTAAGTAGTGAATAGATAAAAGTAAAATTAGACGATCAGAATTACAAACAAAGCAAAAAAGAAAGCAACGTAGTCGGTGCATCATTGATTCCGATAGTGAAGTTGAATCAGAGTTAAATATCGAAGGTCAGTTTCAAAAAAAAACATTTTTTATTGCGAAACAGTATTTAAGTCTGATGTCAAATTTAGTAAGCCCACACATAAAGAATTAGCATTAAGATGGCAAGAAATCAAGAGATCAAGAAAGAATTGAGAAGGTCTTTTTAAAGAGTTAAAGGACAAATTAATAACGGAGTATTTGATTCCCGAAAATTGCTATTTGCTTGTAGCGCCATTGGTAAAAGGGTAAAAATCGCTTTAGCTGACAACAAGATCAAACATGTCTCTTTTAACAAAACAGAAACAAATGTCCGTTGCTATCGCTTCCATTAATCAAGCGATTGAACTAATAATTTCTAAGGAAAGTCACACAAAAATACTAAAACCTATAAACGTCCCATTTGGTTTATGTACCGCACCATATATATTTACATAAATCCTAGAGCCTGTGATGGAGTTGTTTAGATCAAGGGGTTTTATATCCGTTATATATCTCGACGATATATTTTGTGTTGGAAGCTCTTACATAGAATACCAACAAAATGTATTGCATACTTACTCGAAAGTCTTGGCTTCTTGATAAATTACGAAAAAAGCTGCTTAATACTAAGGCAAGAATGTAAATTCCTGAGATATGTTTTTGATTCCGAGGATATGTCATTAAAGCTAGATGTCACAAACATTTATGAAATCAGAATATTATTATTTGAATTTTAAAACAATCAGAAAATGCTGCTTGTGTTATTTTGCCAAATTACTGGGTGTTCTAATATTAGCATGTCCAGCAATACAGTACGGTTGGTTACATACTAAACAATTGAAATGACATAAATATTTATATCTTTTTAACAATCCTAGCTACGACCAAACGATTTCACTTCCAGAATATCTAGGAAGTGATATCGATTGGTGGATAAATAATATTGAAACTAATTGTAACCCATTTAGGTTTAATAACTTTCAATTACTTATCTTCTCCGATGCAACTCGCAGTGGCTGGGATGCGTGCTGTGGTACCAAGGAGTCTTTTGGTTTCTGGACGTATCATGAGACTCAGATGAATATAAATGTCTTGGAATTAAAAGCAGCTATTTGCGGTTTAAAAACACTTGCTGCTGCTTGCTGAGTCTGAAATATTACTTAGGATTGATAGTGTTACTGCTGTTTCCTGTATTAAGAGGATGGAAAGCGTTCAGTATTATCATTTAAATTAAATTACTAGATATATGGCAGTGATATGAGGAGCGAAAAATAATTTTTTTGCAAAACTCGGCTGACCCTTTGTCACGCAAAAAAATTTCTGACACGAGGTGAGAGTTTTGTGATAAAGCTTTAAGGAAACTTAAAGGAAATCCCAATATTGTTCTGTTCGCCAGTAGATGTAATGCTAAGTGTCCTCGGTGTGTGTCCTGGAAAAGTGAACCGGAGGCATGGGCGAATGATGCGTTTACTATGTCTTGGGCGAAGTTATTCTTTTACGCTTTTCCCCCCTTTGCTCTTATACAAAAAACTTACAAAAAATTATCTCGGACCAAGCTGAGGGCATAATTATAGTACTACATTGGCCTACCCAATCATGGTATCCTTATTAATCAAAAAAGCTATTTTAGATTTTGTTAAATTTAAACTAAGTAAAAAATTGTTAAAATCTAATTTCAGATTAACCCACAACCTGAGCAAGACACTAACATTGATTGTCTTGAAATTATCAGGAGATCGTTATAAGATAAATCATTAAATGATAACTCTATTAAAATTATAATGTTTTCAACAATACAAAAGTTATGTGAAAAATTGGCTTAAATATTGTAAATTTAACTAAATACATTATTTGAAACCTTCAATAGCTAATATCATATTTTTTTATCTACGCTTTTTGATAACGGCGCTAAGTATGGTAAGATTAATACCCATAAATCGGCTATTTATAGCCCAATCAATAGCTTCATTTAGAAAAAAATATCAAAAAAGTTAAGCACATTACTAGCCCTATTAGCACACCGGGTTCAAACATTATCGTTAGTAAAAATAAACAACATAAATATGATTGAAAGTACTGAAATTATAATTTAAATACCAGACCGTATTAAATCATAGAGTTTGAACACTGAACAATCAGTCTTTTTTAATTTGGTAAAAATCTTCGGAATATGTCCCGCTAGGTGTATAATTACATTTTTAGAAAAAAAAAACAAAAAAATGGGTACCTCGGATAATTTATCGATTAGTTACAGACAACCTTTTCACAATTGTCATCACAAAGATTAAGCCAGTGGATAAAGGACACATTAAAATATCACTAGATACTTCTGTTTTTTCCACACTCAGTACTCGGCATGCAGCCACTTCCAAAGCAAAAGCTTTAAGCCCGTGACACACGTAGCAATAATATATATTAATGTGAACTATAGCAAGACATATTACAATATATTTTCTATACAAATATTCAAGTGACCGCACACGCAACTATAATATACATTTCTATGACCCCACCAACGAATATGTTATCGCATATTAATACATATTACTAAACTTGTAATAACTTGGAAAAATATAAATTATAGCGCGGCATATTAATATATATTATAGCTACGTGTGTAACGGGCTTTAGGCGTTAACTTAGACACGATTCACAAAACTGCCGGTTGAACCCAATCATCCCTAGTTTTTGCAAAATTCTATAATCGAGAAATTATAAACAATTAAAATGTTTTCTCTCAAGCTATTCTCTCGAATGAGGTGATTAATATGAATAATATTTGACTGTTTATTTTCGTGTTTAATGTTAAGTACAATACATTGTAAGCAACTAAATGTGATATAACTTTACTAGATTTTTTTTTTCACAATTTGTTTTGATTTTGTAGTCAAACAACAAGAGTTGGTTAAACACTGTTTACTAATGTAATGTCTTCCCACATGTTTCAATATTGTTATGCTATATATACGACAGATTCTCTCTACATCCTACAATATGTAAACCAATCGCAAAGAATGAAGCTAAGAAATTATAATGAATGATCAAACGAACTTACCTGTACGTTAAATTAGATCATAATTATATGATCAGCTTCATTCGACGCGATTAATAATCACGCTCCCTATTAATATATATTTATATCCGTCCCAAACATTGTGAAAAAATAGTATGGCTTTAAACTAAATGAACGTTGGCGCAGTGGGCGTGAAGTTGCCAGATCAAAAGTGTGGCCAGTAGATTATTTTGTTTTTCCCCACTTTAAAAATTCATGGAAGGCTGGAAGCTGGGAGCACAACTACAATATGTAAACCAATCGTGTCGAATGAAGCTGATCATGTAATTATGATCGAACTTCACGTACTGGTAAGTTTGTTTGATCATTAATAATATAATTTCATAGTACTGACACCACAGACTTAATGTCAAATCACACTTTGTTAGTACCCCCATTATGATGCCATAATATAACATAATAATATGTTCTTGAATAGTAGTGTTAGAAAAGTTGTATTTGAGGTGTTTCAAGAATGTAGGATTGGCAGAATTTCAAGCGAGAAAGTTACTTTCTGATTTTGTTATTTACGGTCGAACAGCAATGTTAACGGGTAAATTTATTATATCTAGTTATGTTTAATAAATAACAGGAAAACACTTATTTCTTTAGAAAAAATGGCTATTACTTTAAATGAACTATCTTAATTATGACTTAGTGTAGCTATCTAGTTTACCCTCAATAGAAATTGAATAAATTTTATCTGCTAGCAGATTGTGATATTACTGCTGATGTCAAATTCAAATTTAGATTACTTTGTTCACGTAGACCATACAAGTGCCACTTGTTCGCTTTGGCGTTATTGCAAAACTACAACTGAATCGGAATTGTGACCTCACACTGATACAACAGTCAGAAAGATTATGGCAACACTATCAGATCACTGGGAGCATTTCCAAAAGATATCCTAGAATGTGTCAAATACGTATGGAACGACTTGTTGTATTCCAAACATTGACATTGTAAACCGATAAAAACGAGCTATGACTGGTAGAAAGGCTGGATTTCATGCGAATGCATTGAGGTCGGTCTCTCGTTAAACGATGTGGATTTAACTTTTCGGTATTGAAATTATATTCAGTGGTTAAAATAGATCTGGCTAATCATCATTTACGCTATATTCAAGTTGGGTGACTCATACTCTGACTCCTGATGAATCCAGGATTGATTTTAAATCAGTTTCAAAACGAGCATGCTTGTGATGTGTGATGTGATTCCAGGTGGCATGTGTAGGCTGGTGATGCTATAACTCATACTAGGTAAAATATATCATTAGTTTAGGGACACATTAGTTTAAACTAGTCTATAGGGAACATATTTATTATATTTGTTTAGTAAAACTAAAACAAACTTTAATTTCATTATGCCATCGTTTTTTTTCTTTTTCTAAAAGTAGATCCAACTTCCAAGGTGGCTTATGTTTTATTTTAATTTGTAATTCTTTTGATTAAATTATTTTTCAGTTCTTATACAAGGGGAGGTAATGATGATAAGAGAAATCACAGCAAAATTTGATTTAGTAAACTTATTACTGGAAGATTTATTTGATGGAATATCCACCAAAGTACAAGAAAAGAAGCATTACGATTTTGTTATGAAGCTTCGCATGAAAGAAATCGTTCAACAACATCAATCCGTATACACGTACGTAACTTTTTCACGACAGCTATCGTGTAGCGTGCAAGCAATTTATTGTTTATATGATGTTAAAGGAAAATTTTAATGTTTGACTTTTTGTAGAATGTCTATTAAAAAAAATTAAAGGAATCAGTATTGCTATGTAAAGGTACCCGATGCGTGTATTTAAGTAAACCAATTAAAGCAATGGCGAATACTGTTGTAGAGTTTGTAAATTGGTGAATTTAGTTTTCAAAAATCTTCTTTGGAACAGCTAAACTTAATTCTTATGCTTTTAAACGAGCAATTCTTGTGTTGTACATATATTCTGAACCTCGGAAACATTTTCAACGATGTTTTTGAAAATTTGTACGAAAACAGTTTAAGGAGTGATAAATTGATCTACCTAAGTTTTGTCTTTTAAAATAAATGTTGTTTTGTCTGTATTTCTATGCAGTAAAAAACCGCTACAATAGTTAGAAAATACAATATCATTAAGTAAATGGCCTAAACCGAAACTAAAACTAGAACCCCAATCTGATGTGGTAGCGTTTTTTTATTAATTTATTTTTTATTTAATCAGCCTGTTTATTTTTGTATTATTGTCAAATCATTAAAAATCAAGCATTTGGTAAATTCAATTTATTCATATCAGAAAATACAAATAATTGACATAAGAGTGATGCATTTTGTGATACAAGTCTGTGCTGGCACAGGTGTTAGACCAACCGATCACATGCCTAGCGGATTGAATATCTGAAGAAAAAAGAGGCCAAAAACTTACTTTAAAAAGGCTTTAGATTCGGTACCCTAGACTGAAGGTACTCCTTCAGTCTGCATTACAATTACATGAGCAAGTTTCACGAGGAGCCCTTAGTGTGGGAAGTTAGTTTTTAGAAATTAGCTAGTAGCACGTTATTTCAGTGGAAAGAGGACCTAGCCCCACTAGGCATGCGACGGTGGAAGCTATTCGAATGGTCCTCCGAGGGTGGTTTTGGCAACGGTTTTGGGTCCTACTGGTACCGGCGCTTTCCGTGCATGGATGCTTTGGAAATAATTGAATTGGAAAGTCGTGTCAGTAAATGGTCTTATACTAAATAATTTGACCAACATCCATACAGTCTCTGTGTTACTTTTATGAAGGCCTGATTCAGAAGGCAGCTATCTTTGAAACGGCACGTCGTCCGAATATTCCTCAATTAGTCTGCCTGACCACTGATAGCTGATTTGAAGCTACCATCTTTGGAATTTTATTTTTATGTTTTCACTATTAATAAACAGTTTTTCTTTCATGTTTTTCTTGTAACTGTTCTTTTTTTCATACCTGAATATAATAAAAATCAAGATTTACCAAAAAAATATACAATACAATGTTCTGTCATTTAGATACTAAAGTATCTAACGTAAACAAAAACAATTTACGTAAACAAATACAATTTTAAAACAGAATCTAAAATTAAAACTCCTATTAGCAAAAAGATAACGTGTTGACCGAACTTATTAAGAATTGATAATAAACTGTGTTAAATATACTTTGCTTGCATACATAATATCTTAGGCGTATCTCTAGGTGTCTAAATTTTTATACTTATTTTTTATATTAGTTTGTAGTCAACACGAGGAAATTAAACACATATAGCTACCTACATGTATTAGTATAAGTATACATACCTACTTTAGTAGCCATAGATTGATTTGTTACAGATTGATTGAAGGCTTTAGTGATATTTACAGGAAGGTGTTGATGTACGAACAGAAAGTGATAAGCGTAGCAGTTAGTACGGGTTCCTACATTACATACGCGGTTAGTATTTTTTTATTGGAAACTACTTGCTTAAAGTAACTTAATATTAATAAGTGACCATAATAATTTTGATTTGATTATGATATTATTATTGCTGAACGTTTCGTAGCTAACGGACCTATCTGAAAGAATCTATTACCATTATTCATGATGAATTAAGGTTGCATTTACATACACATCTACATACTTAGGCAAAGAAAATCTAGTACCGACTGCCAACTAATTTCAGCAGACCTACTAGGTTAGCTTCCTCCACATTAAATAATCCTTTCATATAAACGCGCTCGTTCCGGGGACCTTTGATACCACTCTCGAATAATACTCAAGCTATTGCTAATGAAAAGCTCACCTAGTACCCCGCGTATCTTGGTTTAATTTTTTTGTATACCTTTAAATTCAATAGACAGAAATTTAAAACTATTTTTAAATTTTAAGTTTAAATACATTTTATGGTTTCATCTAATGAGAAAGCATTTGATAAGACGTCTTTGAATGGTCGAAAAGTGTCAGATAATTTGAGAAGATTGTTTGCAATAACTTTATCTGGTAGTTTATTAGAAGAAGTATTATATAACCTACACTGTCTTAATAAAAGACATGGAATAAAGTACTCCAAAGTTAAAGTTGACTTTATATGTACTTCGGTGTTATGAGGACTCCAATATCAAATTAAACGTTGGAGTACTTTGGTTTATATTATTTATTATTGATAATAAAATACTTTGTGCAACCAAAACGATAAGGGTTTAAAATTAAGGTTTTAAATATTGTTACAACATACGTCCTTATGGAACATTAAATCAAATGACAACTTAGTTAAACTTCTCAATATTTTTAATTAAATGTTAAATGTTTTAGCTTTGGAATACTAATGACAGCAGACCTGTAGTAACAATCCTTGTGCCAGCCATAATTTTTTTTGGTTTTGTACCATGCTATCTGTGTAACTTTATGAAGGAAAAGGTAAGAGAACAAAATGTAGTTTTAATAAAACTTGTTGCACCTTAAAGAAGTTACAGTGATATAAGCATTTGATCAAAATAAGAAATCCTGCGTTACGTAAAATATTTTCTTTTTCTATTTTTTTTAAATTTATGCCAGGGACTGAAATAGAGTTGGAACTAAAATATCTTGTTATATGTGTATAAAAATAATATATGTGTTATCCGTACTATATTATAGGTATAGTGGAAAACTTTGCACGTATTTAAAGAAATGGTGAAAGATGGTGCTACTCAGTAGAGGTCAGAAAACTAATCCAGACTAATATCTTACAGACTCTGTCTTTATCTGTCTGACATTACGTTTTCATGGCTAAGCCACCCGACCGATTTCGATATTATATTCAACCATAAGCTATTTAAAAAACATCACCCAAGGACTACAATCAGGATTGTATTGCCTGCTATTGAACACAGTATAAAAAAAAGGTTTCTCAACGTCCGTGAGCACTGGGTTTTTGTATACAATCGCACTCACAAAAAAGTATCACAATTAAGCCCCTATATGAAACTCCTTACCAAACTATATCTGATGATGGAAAATGCTCTCACTAGACAGGCGGATTACGGTAACTTGCTTTGTCATTGCCGTGGGCGTAAACTTTGTCATTTTGTTTGTTGAACCTAGCTCTACACCATAGAAAAAAAAAATTCGGCTAAAAAAAATAACGGCGGTAAAACCGTTCCAAGGTGGGTGGAAGTAAATTGCTGACGCGGGATGGGCAGCATCGTCCTTGTGAAAAATTTCACCCTATTGTTGATCCCCAACCCACCTACCAAGCGTGGGGATTAAGGCAATACGCCTCAAATTACCAACTCAAAAAACATTTGCCTCCATTCTCCGGCAGCTCCACTTAACCGAGTCTACAGTAGCGGACTCGGTAACAGTAGAGCAAGGAGTGCGAAGAATCCCCGGACGGACTTAGTCTTTCAGCTGATGAACCTGGCCCTGGTAACGCACAACTGCTGTACGCTCCGGTCTGACGAGAAGATCCTGGAGTTGGAAGAGTGTTTAAACAAGTTACGCTGGGACGTTGTGGGATTATCTGAATTCCGAAGACAGGGAGAGAACTCGATAACCCTAAAGTCTGGTAACTTGTTCTACCACCGGGAAGGTGACGTCTTGTTGGGAAACGGCGTTGTCAGGTTTTATCATCCAGAGGTCGCTCATCAACAATGTAGAGGTGATCGGGAGTATGTCGACAAGGGTGGCGTACCTGATACTCAGAGTTACCAAACGGTATTCACTGAAGGTCATACAGGTATCCGCCCCGACTTCAGCGTACTCTAACGACGAGGTGGAGGCGTTTGACCACCTCGTTGGTCGAGTGGCTAACGTACACGCTTAACTATATCGACCAAACGCAAGGCTCGGGTTCGATTCCCGACGGGGGCAGGCATTTGTGTGATGAACATTTAGATGTCTGCATTTCCGGGTCTGGGTGGTTATTAAATATATTCTGGTATCTATTTAAGTATTTCTATGTATTAGAATCGTTGACTAACACCCATAACACAAGCATATAATTTGCTTACTTTGGGGTTAGATTCAATTCGTGTGATTTGTCCAGGGATATTTATTATTTATTTATTTTATTTATGTACGAGGACATTTCGAAAGCCATCCATACCTCCAAAATGCATTACACAGTGGTAATGGGCAACTTCAACGCAAAGCTGGGTATGAGAGAGAATGATAAGCTGAAAGTGGGGCAATTTGGTATTGGTAGGCGTAATCCGAGGGGGCAACGGTTGGCTGAATTTCTGGAGAAGGTAGGACTCTTTATGATGAATTTCTTCTTCAGAAAAAAGCCATATCGTAAATGGACCTGCATTAGCCCGGATGGGACGACGAAAAATGAGATAGACTTCATTTTGTAAACCAGACGCCACATACTCAATGATGTCTCTGTGATCAATAGGCTGAAAATCGGTAGCGATCCGATGATGGTAAGAGGCACATTAAATATCAACACAAGGCTTGAACCCAACTCAGTTTAGGTAGGGTTGTCTCATGTAAAGAACGTGACAATTTATATTGTTTCTGAGCTCTTCCTTTATTCGTGTTCTGTTCGCAGAGGTGAGTAGTGGGAACGTCAGTTAGGCTTGTCACATTCTGTGTCGTTTGGAGGATTATTTGCCGCAACAGTTACACTGCTTACGCGGAATTAGCAAAATAAAAACTTACTTATTTTACATATGTTCAATGTTCATGTTGCACCTATACCAGTTCACGTTGGGAACTCAATTCTTGAAGTTGTCGATCAGTATGTATACCTAGGTCAAACTGTTCAGTTAGGTAAATCCAACTTCAAGAAAGAGGTCAATCGCCGAATCCAACTCGGATGGGCAGCGTTAGGGAACTTAAAAGGTATATTCTTGTCCAAATTAACGCAGAACCTTAAGTCGAAAGTCTTCGACCAATGTGTGTTACCGGCGATGACGTATGGAACTGAGACTTGGCCGTTAAATGTGGGCCTCTTAAATAAGCTCAGAGTCGCTCAGCGTGCCATGGAGAAAGCTATGGTGTTTCTCTACGTGATACGATCCGCAGTTCAGTGATCTGCAAGAGATCGAGAGTAACCGTTATAGTTCAAAGAGTAAGCAAGCTGAAGTGGCAATGGGCAGGCCACATTGCTCGCAGAACCGACAACCGCTAGGGAAGAAATGTTTTTGAGTGGCGGCCCCGCATTGGAGGACGTAGTGTTAGACGACCTCCAACTAGGTGGACTGTGTCCAGCAGTGAACGTCCTCCAGCTGATGATTATGATGGTGCTTATTTTCTGCATACTGCTTCAACAAAACGCAGAATCTCTTCAGTTTCAGCTCAACCAAGCGTTGTCTTATTTTTTGCAATAAAGTCGTCCTAAATCTTTATTCAACACCCTTTACACCGTAATTTTGCCAAGCCCCATCTGAAGGGCTAATAGTTCTGCTTGCGGATGGGAATTCTTTGAATTTGCGCTTTCACAGGTTTTACCATTGCTGGTGTCCTAACAAAACGAGGGCGGCCCCTCTTTTTCTATCTTACAAACTTGAGTCCTCATTTTATCGTTTGATGGTACAATAAATAAATAGTCCAGTTAAATTAAAATTTTCCAGTTTGTCGAAAATTTGAGTTGGTGTGTTACCATATCGGTAAAGCGCGATAACCGTGACACGGTATTATTTAAGCGTCCACTCCATATTTAATAATACGCAAAGTTATGTTGAAAAAATATACATAGTTATTTTCAAAGAAGATTCTAAATTCAAATTAAAAAACATTTTTGTTCCCATTTTTTATTGTGTGACAGAACTTATTACCCGATTAGTATATAATATTAAGTTTGTTTCGTTTCGAAGACGTCCGGGTAAGTTATAAGTTAAAAATATTCCATAATAAAGAGAGGTGTTTAGTGTCTCCGAAGTTTCTGATTGTTTTATATGGAAAGGGTGACAAACGTGGAGAAATTCCGGCAGGTTTACAAAGATAGTTTTGCACTAAATACTCCCTGTCTGCCCCGTAAGGGACTTTGCGTGAAGATTTGTGTGTATGTATGTACTACCCAAACAAACACATTGACGTTTTTCAATGTTTCAGGCAAACTCGGTGTGTGATACATGCAGTAAAATCCCGTTTTGGAAAGCCAGCCCAGTGTTGAGGCCGTACTTGGTTCTAATGATGCAGCGCGCACTCCGACCTCTGCCACTGCAAGCAGCTGGGTTCAAGGAAGTGTCGCTAGAGAGCTATGGGGAGGTTATTAGTTTTAAATATATATCACACTTGGTAAGATAGCAAAACAAGTACACCCTCATGGTAAAAGATAACTAGACAGGTTAGACATCTTATATGTTGTAAATGCGTCGCTGCTTGTGGCTGTTAAGTAAATTGTACAGGTCTATAGGCTACCTTACTATTCAGAATGGATGTCACGCAGTCTTTACTGTGACAGGAATAGGTAAAGCAAGGGATCTATACCCTGACAAATGCAGCCCGGTACTCTACTACCAGTGGTCTTATTGGCATTGACTAACAACTACTTCTTCTAAGAAACTTAAACTTTTGCTATCTTCTTACCAGCTGTCGGGCAGGAAACTACATGAAATCTACACAGAAGTACAACAAAAGAGAATTAAATTCAGAGCATTACTTGAAGGACATATAATATTTGAGGAAACGAAAAAAAAAATAATTTTCTTTATGATCAAACAAAAAGCATTGGTTTTAAATAATAAATCACTTTAAATTTTTGACCAACTAGTCGGTGTTTGATCAATATTTTTTTTAGTTGGATAAATTATACCCTTAGTGTTGTCTATTTTTATTTAAAATTCTACAATTCCACTTTAAAATACCTTAAAATACAAATTTTAATGTATAGTTACCCTATATTTCTGACCTATTTATATTTTTGACATTTATTTTTTATTAGAAAGGGGTACAATGAAATCTAATAAAAATATTGAATAAAAATTCCAAACACAGACAGAGGAAATATAAATAACCCTTTGAATAAACAAAAAAGTTTAAAATATTTTTGTTTTCTTTTACAGACAATGGCGTCATCGTACTCTTTGTTTAATATGCTCAGGCAGGTCGATATATCTTTGTAATCTATCAAAAAAAGTAAGGATTTTAAGCCTTTATTAGTCATACACCACGTAGACACTGGCTCGTTCGTTTAAGCCTATTTATTACGTTGCATGCTTTTTATTAGAATTCCGTAGACGAATGGCGTAAAGTGGTTCTACGTTTAAATTCGATATGTGTTTGCCAGCCTTACCGTATTTCATAGCAATAATTTTATTCTCAAACTACCTTCTAAACTTTTATTCTAAGTCACTTAAATTCATATATATAAAACAGGAGGAGTCGCTCTTCGTACTTGATGTGTTTTTAATGTTCCTAACATTTTTTTTGTTAGTCAATCGTGTTGTTTTTTTTTAAGTGAAAAATCTGGACGCTATAAATCGAACTATAAACTCTCAACAATTTTTTTTTTGTAAACCAAATTTTGTACGCTTTTACTACAGAACTGTTTATGCGTATCAGACTTGCATGTCTGATTCGCTCTTTGACACTATATTTCTTAAGCGTGGCGCACATTTTTTTATACAAGAAAAGGTAAAGGAGCAAGTGGGTCACCTGATGGAAAGTGATCACCACCGACTACGGACATCCACAACACCAGGAGTATAACAAGTGCGTTGCCGACCTTTAAGGAATGAGCACACTCTTTTCTTGAAGGTCCCTAAGTTATTATTGTTTAGGAAACTGATTCCACAAAGATGTTGTACGGGGTCAAAAACGCCTTCGGAATCGCACAATTGTAGATCGCTACGCATCAAGATGATGGACATGATACTTTAAACTCTGTCGCGATGTCCGAAGGTGGAAATCAGCGGCTGGAATTAAACCAAACATCTCCTCAGAACATTCCCCATTATAGATGCGGTAGAAAACATTAAGACACCCAACATTTCTACGCAGCGCCAAGTAATTAAGCCGATTGGGTCAGGTCGCCAGCGCGAAGTAATTGCCGGGTCATTGACAATTCGAATTGCTCTACGTTGAATGCGGTCAAACGGAAGGAGCTGGTACTGTGGAGCCCCTGACCAGATTTGAGCACAGTCCTCCATATGAGGCCGAATCTGCGCTTTGTAAACGATGGGTCGGCTTCAAATACTGTCTCGCTTTATTGAGCACACCAAGTTTTTTAGAGGCTATGATAGCCTTCTTCTCCGGGTGACAACGAAATTTAATATCACTCGAAATGTTGACACCAAGTATATCAATGCAGGCTGTGGCAGTTAGGGAAACGCTCTCAAAACGAGAAGATGCAACGAAGGAAATCTTTTTAGCTGAAAACGTGCAAACTTGTATCTTGCTAGAGTTAAATTGTACCAGATTTTTCTGGTCCCAAACTGAAATTTTAGACAGAATATTGTCAACTTTAGACACAAGTTGGTTTCGGCTCTTAATGACATGTTCTCGAGATATATTATGCCGGCCAAAGTATAAGGCTTCCGCAGTAGTGTCGTCTGTATAGCAATGGTGACACTAATTTGCAACATGTCATTGATATGCAGAAGAAACAGAGTAGTAGAAATCACACAGCCTTGAGGAACATCAGCATTTATAAGCTTGGACTCCGAGCACATGCCGTCGATAACGATTTTGATATTACGCTCCATCAAAAAACTAGTGACCCATTTTCATAATTTGTCAGCTTTTAAATTTTAAAAATGTAATTACACTTATTTTTGTTAGCTAACATTTTATACAATAAGATATCGAACTAGCTCACGTCTATCATCATCTTAATGGCAAGAAACAACATTACACATTTTGTGGCTAAAATGTCGGGTGTATTGTATTCATATAACAGAACCATCAAATTCTGTTCATGCCCGACCAAGTAATCGCTATTGCTATGTTCTATTCAACACAGTGTTGCCACAATGTAAATAGGTCAATTTGGTGACGAACGTTGGTGAACCGTAATGTTGGAACGCTTAAATAATTTTGTAACATTATTGTGACACTCATATTCCACAAATAAATGTATTTATTTATTTGATACTTTCATTGTCGGCGCTTGGTAAAAACTTCCAAATATTCATATTTTTTCTTTTCTTTTCTTTTCTTTTTTCTTTATAACATTTGCACTCAGAGACGTCAATTGGCATTAAATCTATCATTGTGTTACAATTTAGTATAGGAAATGTCGACTTAATGACTGATTAAAAGATGATTGACATCTCTGGGTGCAAAGGTTAATCTGTTTACATTGTGGCAACACTGTGTTGAAAGAACTTTTTATAAAGCCAAATCTATTTCAAAAAATCTATCCCGAAACCTATGGAATAAGCTACTGATAGACATAGAACCAAATGTTTGTAAAGATTAGAAGGTTGTGGTAACCTACAAAATGTGTATTCATTAGAGGTGCATTCAAAGAATTAATTTCTAACTCATATAGCACTATTTACATTTTTGTGAAAGTTGAAAAATACATATATTTTGATATCTAGTGTTATTAATAAACCTATTAATTTCAATGAAGCCGTTAATTTATACAAAATTCTGTTTCCTTAAATAAGGTCCTTCTAAATTAGGTAAACAAATTTTTAGACCGTATTCGTATACGTTAGATGATATCTATGTAAAATGTCGTCAAAAAATATTAAATGGCTTTTGGTTTTTAACATTGATGTATGTTTTCTCATTTTAATTATTTTACACAGGAATTTATTCCTATTTTACTTTGTAACCCAACAGGCTGATCAATCATTATCTGTTCAGTAAACAGTGTTTCTAGTGTGACGGTTAGCATTTCTGATTAAGAGATAACCAAGTGAAATTTCAAAATCAATGAAAAAAATAGAAAATAATAAAATACGTCCCCTTGTTGATCCGGGCTCCTTTGCAGAATAGACCATCTGGCTTCCTGTGCCAGACTGCTCGTAAAAGGCGAGCATAGGCTTACCGTCACTAACACCGTAACATCTGATTAAGTAGGGATTGGTACCACCGCCTTACCTATTGTAATTATCGTTATGACGTGTTCCGGTTTGGAGGTTAAGGTAGCCGGTAAACTTACTTTTGCTTAAGGCCTAACCATTACCACTTTTGGTGTCTCTAGGCGGCGTGAATTTCTTACCGCCAGGAAATCCGTCTGCTTGTTTGCCTTCCAATATCTTAAAAAAAATAACGTGAAATATATGGGAATTTCATATTCAGTGCTCACATTTTAGAATCTTATAGCGGATTAATCTTTTACGAAAAGATTTAGTTCCGATATTATCCGCTTAACACATAATTTGGTGGTACTATACGTCTCCTACAGATCGAGTATGTCAGGCTGAGACCACTTTGCTTGGCCCAAAACAGCCCGGTGAAGTTGTAAAATCCTTGCGGTTAGCAACAAATTAGCCATCAAAAAAAAAGTTTGAGTATATTTTTTTAATGGAACAGTTTATTCGATTGAAACCTAGGTATAACTAAACAAACAAAACAGCATAAAAGAGCTATTGGACAACACTTAGTTTGGAAGAACCATATTACATATACAACATTTTTCATTCGAAATGACCGTACAACTTTAGAGCGTTATTTAAAATTACGAAATGACAGTAAATTTATTTTATTCTGTCGACACTGTCATGTTGTTTACATTATATAAGAACATGGCACTCCAGATAGTAAGACGACCGTAGTAACAGTTTCTTCGCTGTTCAGAAGCGTCTTTATTGTGTCAATACTACGAACCTACCGGCTATCCTATCCTCCAAATAGGAACATAACCCTTTTATTCCGTCAGAAAGAATGGGAAATTTGTAGATATGAACCCCGGAAAATTACTGCACGGCACTTTACGTACGCTATGACAGGAAATCTTCACGATAACTTTGTCTTTTAAACCAGACCATGAATTCGAGTCCTCGCTCGGTAATCATCAAACTTCTTACATACTTCGCAAAACCTGTGGAAGAATCTCCCACAAGCTACATCGTCTTGCACTCGACTTAAGTCTCGCACTAACAGAGATGCCTTTAGAAAACTGACTTTGTTTTGTACTTGATAAAAGGCGTTGGACAAGTGGTCATTTGCTTGCTTAATCGCTTTTATATAGATCAAGTGTCCTACTATTAACATTTTTTTAAGAAGACTGCAAACAAAGGCATGGCTTTCTTAATTTTATGACGTCTTATAAGATATCACTGGTGTCATTCATGCGTCGCAGTAGGTACTGAGGTCGAAGTGTTAGGCCTATTCTGCAAATAGGCGATAGGATTAGGTGGGGCTGTGGATCTCTGCCTTGCTGTACAGCACTTGGCGGTTAGTAATCATGTTTGTAATTAATATGTTAATTTAATTAATTTACGTTTGATTCATATGTATTGCTTGGTGCGAGTAGATGTTCTACTACTACTACTACATAATGGATCCAAACAACACGGTAAGAAAATCGGTATCAGTTCATGAATAAATTAAGTACAGAAGAAGTTGATTGCTATTATTTCTAGAATTGTTACATGCGTAGGTATACTCGTACGATACATACAAATGTCAATTCTGGGGTATCAATAAAATTTAATGAGGCCACCTCGGAGTCAGGCGCTACCTACCTTTCTAAAAATATGATCAAAATTCTCTTCCTGATGATCTCCAAATGCAATCAGTTATTGAGTACGATGTAAAAGAATCTGAACAAGAACGGGCATGTTCTAAGTTACTTTTTAGGTAAAGGCATAGCAAGTGACATCAACATCTAGTGCCAATCTATACACTTGGATTTTATTAAAGTGTAGCCTGATAGTATCACGCCCTTTCGAATTTTGATTTTAGGAGCTAACTTCGAGATGCAATATTTTCTAGTCAGTTTTTAAACCTACCTTGAACCTGAAGGTACAATAAATTGACGGACGAGACCTTGAATCCTTGCTCAGTTTCTGGACACCAGATTACATTGGCCGGAGTACCCACTGTCAACTCGGACTGTATCTTGAGGCAGTCATGTGGACGCGTAGCAGCTGCGAGTATCCCTCATCTGAGATGAGTCTACTACTATACTACTAGTCTAGTTCTGTTATTGTAATAGGTATTACCCTTGCATGAGATGTGAAGTCGGATATTACTCACATGTGAGTTATAATTATCTTTGTACCAAAACAACATCATTCGGATAATGATGATAACCTAAGAATGCATCTAGAAGAGCGTACTCATTATTTAAGGGTCGGTAACGCATCTGTGGTAATTCTGGTGTTGCGGATGTCAGTGGGTGGCTTTGATCACTTTCCATCAAGTCATCCACTTACTCGTTTGCCTCCTTTTCTATAAAAAAGACTCTTTGCTATAAGACTTTTTACTGAGAGGACTATCGTCACAACTGCTGATTCGATATTCAACGTGTTGGTCACCTCGTGAGACAGGTCATGATCATACATAAATGAACAGTCTTGTACTATGCTATTTATCCAATACAGTCGATTTCCTAAGTATCCATATAAATTTAGGCGAGACGTACATCGAATGCAAGTTGATAAAGTTTGTTGGGGGTTCTAAGGTTAACAAATAATTTGGTGATCTGGTCTAGAGGACATTCGTCGAAAGTCATCCTGAAGTTTTTGGCCAAAACAGTAAACTGGTTCCACGTTTATCAATAATAATAAAAATAAAATCAAAACCATTATAAGAACAAAATCAATCAAAATATTAATAGAGTAACGGGGGCATTGATGAGTAATTTCCACCTAAAACTTAAAATGAATTAAATTTTAAAATAATGAAAAACAAGTATATCTTATGCCAAAACTCCATGAGTACACTACTTCCTGAGGCCAATAATCAATGGACTAAGCAGCATCATGTCATCAGCTACGCTAATCAAATAGGGCTAATACTGGCCCTGCTGAGTTTATCAAAAAGACTATTCATATAAGAATTAAATGACGTAAGAGAAGTCAAGCTACCCTGCCTTATCCCACGTTTCAGTTTGTAGCATCAGAAAGACCCCCTAAACCACTTTACTTGTATTCCTCTTTTGTATTAATATCTAATCAGTTAACTAATCCCAACAGAAAGACTAATCTACCTGTGTAGATTATTGCACAATACTTTATACAGTCAAAATCCTTAGATAAATCGAGAAAACGCACATACGCAGGCGTATCCCTATAAATACCCCCCATAAATACCACACAGTGTGCTTTAGGAATAGGATTGCACTTTCAGTTGGAAAAGCAAGTCAGAACCCCTCGAAAATCTTAAGAAACAATTGTTTCTTAAGGTGTTGATCAAGTGGTATTGTCAAGTAATTTAAACAACATAATCGTTAATGAATTGGGCCTATAGTTATCAGTATCAGACTCTATCCTCGCATTTTATTTAACTGATTTTGAAAAATGAAGGAGGTTATTTATATTCGACTCCTTAATTTTTTATGTAGCATAATCGATTTTTCCGCCAATTTTGACTCGATTTTAAAAATTCATATTTTTGTGAAAAAAGGACGTACTTTCAACGTGGTCACTCTGCTTGAAAGTTTGTATCGTCTGGTATTCCACAATCAGATATGGAATACCAAGGAACATTTTTAATTATTGATACGGAATACTCACGATCTCTTTTTGTTTTATTTGTCGATATTTCGGCCTAGTCGCATAGGCCGTGGTCACGACGGGACCAGAGATCGTGAGTATCGCGTATAAATATTTAAAAATGTTAATAATACGCGACGATTTTAGTTTAAAATCATAAAATACTAGGGGAATAAAATTGTAGAAACTATTAAATATTAGTTTTTATAAGGTCTTTGGACAGACACCCGTTCACAGGTGTCAAAACATAAATTATATGCATCATGCTAACCTTAACAAAATTAATTAATTATGTTATTATTAGCTATTGTTATACCCCGTGTTGGTCCGGGCTCCTTTGCCAAATAGACCATCTGCCTTTCTTGCCAGGCAGCTCGTAAAAGGCGAGCATAGGTTTATCATCACTAACACCGTGACATCTGACTAGGTGGTAGAGTTTCGCAGCGACTCACCCGGATTGGTACCACCGCCTTACCTATTCCTGCCGCCATAATGTCATGACGTGTTCCGGTCCGGAGGCCTAACATCTTGACCTCAGGTTGGCAACGCACCATTAACACCTTTGGTGTCTCTAGGCGGCGTGAATTTCTTACCGTCAGGAAATCCCCCTGCGTGTTTGCCTTCCTATAACATAAAAAAAAAATATGTTGAATATTCTATCAAATAAGCAATGGATATATTAAATCCATCTGCTTATTATTAAATAACAGCAAAGTAGACATTTTGTCTTATATTTCCTACTCCACAAAAACACTATCTATAAAATAAACACAGGCTTTACAATAAAGTAGAAGTAAAGTTAAACTGATATAGTCTCTATCACAGTGTACAAACATACATACATATCTTCACGCCAAGTACCTTACGGGGTAGGCAGAGAGTACCGACTGCCAACTTATATCACAGTGTAATAAATAGTAAAGGCTAAAATATCAGGTTAACCCTTAGCATACTTTACTCCATATTTAATAATAAGACGGTTATTGTAAACGGGTCAAAAAGTAGCTTATAACCTTTTTCGGACTATAACATACCCGCTTAACTTCGTCACGATTGATTTATTGGCATTGACATACATTAATACTCAAAATGCATTTTTCTGTCCAGTTTTATATACACTATACTAATGTACCCACGTACTGTCTAGATAGCTATATATACAGAACTTATTTAAAGTTAAAACAAGTGTTATTTCAACCAAACATTTTGTATTTTCCTGATCTTTCAAACTTGGCTACAATTTCATATTCATGATGTATGTATTTTATCACATAAATTGCAGTTTTATCACAACATAAAAGTTGAAAAAAAAATCTATCTTCACGCCCATATCCCCTAAGAGATATCTTACATTAACAAACTAAAACTTGTGAGAGTTATAATGTTTATAACGTATATTTCATTATCCAACAACAATATTTACAGATTTTTATACGAAAGTACTTGCTGACCCAATGAATTTCCGACCACCGTAGTTTGACGAAAATCTGTCAGTTGCGCCATCTTTCAGGTCCAATTTTATTCGTAAACCATCTTATTGGAATATACATTAAAAATCAGCCATATTAGTGGAGTTACATGACAAAAAACTGAGGAATTAAAGATTTTGCGAGATAACTTAAAATGATTTAGGTTCTATAAGAATTCAAATAAGAACATATATTAGTGTAACTAATAAAAATGACTTCAAAACTAAATAGTCAAGGCTCCTTTGCAGACTAGCCGCTGAAAAACTACAATGCCATAGACATAAATAGTACATCAAACTTAAAACAGCCCTCGTTTTCCGTCGGAAATTAAAAAGTAATGATATTCTGGTGACAAAATAATTTTTATTTGCCGTTGTACTTAATCGAGCGAGTCGTTATAACCTACAATAAATATTTATAGTCAACAACTTATGAGTTGTTGTTCCTCGACGATATGCGCACCCAATGGCCACCCTTAAGAGCGGGGGCGAACCCGCGGGTATCAAGTTGAAGGGAAATGTCAGTTTTGTGTGACGGTGACAGCTCCACTTCCAGCAAAAATTTGTACAGGAATATCTTTACTTCAAACAATGCTAACCGCGAACCTGCAACAAAAAGTAAAAAAAAACTCTAGGATTAAAAACGATAAGCATTATTTCCAAAGCAGTGGGAGCTTTGTGCCTCAAGTTAAATATTATAAGTGACAGAATGGAAAAGTTTAGAAACCATTTTCTATCTTTCGAAAAGACAATAATCAAATTGTGTATGATACCCAATGAAATAGTTGGAGTTTTTGCAGTCTTATTACCTTTGGTTATTTGAGGTTAGCTCTCAAACGGGTGGACAAATTAAAATAAATGTCAGTAGATAACTGATCATATTCATCTTAGAAAAGAAATGTTTATCTTCTTGTTTACGTTTTGTTGTAATTGGTTTCTTTAAAGTTTTTTCTTAATTTAATTGACAGTAACAAAATAAATAAAAAAAAGACAGTAAAAGTTCTAAGTCATCTTTTTAGAAATCCACTTTATCATGAAAAAAATCTTCAATTAATTCTACTAATTTTGTGTTTAAGTAAGTATTTTTAATCCCTGACGAAAATCGAGAGTGGTATAAGTTTGACGTGTCTGTTCTGTGGTATAATAACTTTTAAACGAATAGATCAATTAAGACTTTTTTGTTTGAAAACTAACATAATCGAGATGGTACTTAGCTTTCCCCATCTCTCTAGCGTCATCTCTGTGCGTGTGTTTGTGTGTATAAGCGTGTGTATATATAAATCGAATAAACATTATGGAGTTACGTAAGAGAAGCTCAGTTACCCAGTACCTTAACATCAGTGGTATCTAGAGGTATCGGTTGATTCTTACCATCTTACCATCATCAATCTTTATTCAGCACTAAAAAAACTAAAGCGATCCATAAAAACCAAAGAGATGATTAATGACACTAAAATTATTAAAAATTCAATAGCCCCCATGAACTTAATATTTTATGTAGCTTCTTAGCAACCATTTCCATAACATTAGCTTTCAAACAAAGAAGTCCACATTAAAATCAGTGTAGTCGTTTAAAACTTGTGATGTTCCAAATGGTCAGACAAACACACACAGACGCGTCAAACTTCTTGCCGTCGAGGGGAAAAATACGAGTAAGCATAAATTCAGGATACATAACACATCTCTATAAATCTTAAAGAAAGAAAAAATTTCGCCCCAGACAGGATTTGAACCTGTAACCTTTCGTCTCAAGCCGAGACGAAAGGTTACAGGTTCAAATCCTGTCTGGGGCGAAATTTTTTCTTTCTTTAAGATTTATAGAAATTTATCCCACGCACAGGGCAAGTGCTAAAAAAATAAAAAATAAAAATTCGATACATAACACATGTTTTTTGTACAATATTACTCACCTATACAATTTCTCGGTCCCATCCCGAAAGGTATGTAGGTCATAGGCTTGATCAAATGCTTGTTTTTTTTCGAGAAACGCTCAGGGTCAAACTTCAGTGGATTAGGGTGGTACTGCGGGTCACGGTGGATTGCCCATATAGGAACATTGACGCTCTCGCCTTTTCGGACCTTAGATAAAAAAGAAGTCTTGACTAGCAATAGTTGAACAAATGTCTGATGATGAGTCGTTGCAATAACCTCTTATAAAATGAACAATGAAAAATTAAGTTGTAGTAAGTTTAGATAAAAGGCACATTGATACGCTTGATCCACACAAAATCAGAAAATGTTTATAATTATTGTAAGGGCAAAAAATGTTGACAAGGTTTTTATGGAAGTAATGCTAAAATATAATATACCTACATTATATAAATATATTAAGGAAATTACATGAAATATCCTTACAAAAAACACGATTTATTACACTCACAATTAATAAATTTACCAAATGTACACAAATGAACCAATAAAAATTTTACACTCTGAAATTTATTAACCCGCAAGTAGAATAAGGCACCAATCAAGACTTTTTACACAATTTACAAATAAACAAGTCACGCCACACACAACCGTTACATTCAAACGCTGAATTGCAAATGGACGCTCCCCTTTTTTTTTTTGGATGACTAATATGTTGTCAACCTCGCGGTTTTTACAACTTCACCGGGCTTTACCGGCCGCTCCCCGGTGGGGCGCTGCTTTTTATAGGCTTTTCTTATCGCAATTTTAGTTGAGCTTATTGTATATTATGTTTGTATTTATATGTGTCATACGAAAATAATGTTCCTGTTAGGTAAGACAATTTTATAAATACAAAGATATATCTGTCTGAATATTTGTATGTCTGCCTATCTCACTCTTTCACGGTCAAATCGCTAAACAAATAATAATAAAATTGGATTTGCATATAGCTAAAGTTCCGAGTTCAAACAAAAGCTATTTATTTAAATCAACCCTCAAAGGATTGTAGTAGAAAATGAAAGAAGAAAATAAAAAAAATATTCCTCGTTGACGAATTAGACAGCTAGTATTGTCAAAATTTTTGAATTAAATCCATATTATGTGTATGAAATAACTTGCTAACCCAACAACATAAATAACATATTTTTTAAAATTTCTCTAATGTCCCCTTTTTTTGGTTAAACTTGTAGTGTGGTGTATCTGTTAAGCCAAATATGATTTTGCTCATAATTATTAATAACACTCATTGTATTGGATACGGTAAAAAAAATACCATCAAACCAATTGCATAATTTTAGTAAACATGTTAACGAACAACTTATTCCCCGCGTTAGTCCGGATTCCTTTGCAGAGTAGACCATCTGACTTTTTTCCAGAAAATGGCAAGCATAGCCTAACCGTCACTAATACTGTGACATCTGACTAAGTGTTAGAGTTTTGCAGTGACTCGTTCGGATTGGTACCACTAACTTACTTATTCATGCCGCCATAACGGCATTGCTTGCTTGCCGTTGATGTGTTCCGGTTCAATGGATAAGGTAGCCAGTAAACTTACTTTGCTTGCTGCCATAAAGGCAGTGCTTGCCGTTAACGTGTTCCGGTTCAGAGGATAAGGTAGCCGGTAAACTTACTTTGCTCGAGGCCTAACATCCCAGCCTCAGGTTGGCACCGCATCATTACCACCTTTGGTGTGTCTAGGTGGCATGAATTTCTTACCATCAGGAAATCCGTCTGCTTGTTTGCCTTCCAATAACATAAAAACCTAGATTTAAATTTCAATATTGCTTAAAAAATAAAAAATCTTACAATATAGTCCCATGATGATCCACTGTGCGCTTTTCCTAAATTAAAATCTTTTTCACACATTCTCTCCGAGGCTACTATAGGCGGCCATAACCGAAGAACCTCTGCAAAAAAAGAAGTAAGACAATTGTTTTTTTAAAGAAACACTATTTATTGGTTTTTTAAGAACATGTTCAGCGCTATGACTATTCATCTTTAGTTTTTAATAATAGAAGGCAGACAAGTAGACTGATTTCCTGACGGTAAGAAATTCACGATCCCTAGAAACACAAAACGTGGTAATGGTGAATAATTGCCAACCCGAATCCGGGATGTTAGGCCTGGAGCAAAAGTCAGTTTACCGGTTAACTTACACATCTAACCGGAACACGTCAAAGGCAAGCACTGACGTTATAGCGGCAGGAATAGGTAAGGCGGCGGTACCAACCCGGGCGAGTTGCTGCGAAACTCCACCATCTAGTAGGATGTCACTGTGCTAGTGACGATAAGCTTACGCTCGCCTTTTACGAGCTGCCTGGCGGGAAAGCAGATGATCTATTCTGCAAAGGAGCTAGGACCAACACGGGGAAAATTTGTAGAATATTACTGCGTTAGTAATGTATATTACCTGATACAACCATATCTAAGTAAGTAAGTTCTTGAATGGAGCTAAAGTCAATGTGGCCGCCGTTCGCCGCATGGTGCTCGCGCAGCTCCGCGACTAGACGCTCCTGGACGTCAGGATTCATCGCCAACTCATGGAGAGTAAACGACAACGCCGTTGAGATAGTTTCGAAGCCAGCAACAAAAAACATTACTGCCTGTGCTACTAGATCCACCTCCTCTCGCGCTGAAAACGTAGTCACAAACGGTATGTAATCTCAGTGGCTCCCCGTCGAATCAGTAATATGCGCGATTTTTTATTAGCGTGAATACGAACTCGTTATTATTTGAAAATAGAATAAAATCTCCTTGAAAAATTAGTGATGTGAAACAATCAATTGATGTGAAACAAAATCTTCACTGGTGAAGGCTTTTAAAATTAACATGTTATTTATCACTAGCCTATCCGATTCGTATTGCTGCACTATGTTTTTTTCGACTCAAAAAGTGACATCGTGAGTTTTATTCATAAAGCCATGGGCTGTTTTATTTGAAATGTAAGAGTAGAACTCCCAGATCTTAATCTCTTATGGTTTTTATAGAAATGCATTTTGAAGAACGTTTGACCTTTGACATAAAATTTACTCTGGGAGCTATACTCTAACGTTTTAAATAGAAAAATCAATGGTTTTATGCTAAAAACTTACAATGTTACTTTTTCAGGTCGAAAAAAACACTGTGTGCTGTAATGCGAACTGGATCGGCTACTGCTATTATAGTTTGTATAGAATATTCAAACTTTTTTTACTGTTTTCTTACACCTTTTTCTAAACTAAAAGTATCCCATTTTATGCCCAGGATAATAAGGATGATAATTATTAATTATACCAAGTTTCAAATAAATCCAACCTTTAGTTTTCACGTGATGCCTTAACATACAGACAGACAGACAAACATTTTTTTAATCACATATTTGGATTTTGTATCGATCCAGTAACACAAATTTTTTTTGCTATTTATTTTTTCAATATTTTCAATGTACATAATCCTACAGATTTATTATATGACGTATAGATTAAATGCGGTATAACTGCTAAACCTAACACCAACTATTTCATTAAGTACAATTTCAAGATTAGTACGTTTTTTGTTTATAAGATAGCAAATTGTTCCAAAATGGTCCCACACAAATTTATGCGATACACTCAGCTATCCTTACACATTCGATGTTTCAAGTTATAAACAATTTATGCTAAGAGTTTTATACCTGTAACTACTTAAATACAAAGCTTGTGAAGTGGAAACAATTACAGGAAAATCTACAATGCTGTTTATTCTATCCAACATAAAATGGAAAAAAGTACACGCCAGCCAAATTTCTCAAGATTAGCAGATTCAGTCTAAATTCCCGCCCCGACAACACAAAATCTAAAATTGTTCAAAACATTTGCATCTGCTAGCTACTTTAGTCATCTAGTTCTGTAGATGTGTTACTTTGTTTTTTCATAAGAACTCGACAAAAATAACACAGCAAAAAAACAGTTTAGCTAAATCATTCAATGCGTTTTATGGTTGCAATGATTTGTAGACAGATTATAGATAGATCTATGCATAACCTTATTATTCTATCACGTAAGTAAATAGCAATCTATCTTATGAAAGTTACAGTAACTAATGCTGTTTTAAGAAATTGGCACACCATTCAGGAGAACATCTTTCATTTATGTGACTAAGACGTAAAGTATTTGGTATAATCTAAAATACTCTTTACCGTGCATAGTACGCGACATAATAAAATAGACTCCCGTGCTGGTATGTGTCTGTGTAAGGAATAGACCACCTTTCTTATTCCTGATGCCATAATGACAGTGTGATGTTCCAATTGGAAGGGTAAAGTGGAAGGAGGACTTGCATAATCGACCTTACACCCGACCATAGAGACACACATGAACCATCTACAGGTTACGGTTTTCTATTATTATCTGAAGAGCCGTGTGGATTTTCGCCATCATAACATTTTTTTTTTATAATATTGGAAGGCAAACAAGCAGACGGATTTCCTGGTGGTAAGAAATTCACGTCGCCTAGTGACACCAAAGGTGGTAATGAAGCGTTGCCAACCTGAGGCCGGGATGTAAGGCCTCGAGCAAAAGTCAGTTTACAGGCTACCATACCCTCCAACCGGAACACGTCAACATCAGGCATTGACATTATGACGGCAGGAATAGGTAAGGCGGTGGTACCAATCCGGGCGAGTCGCAGCGAAACTCTACCACCTAGTAAAATGTCACGGTGTTAATGACGGTGTGCCTGTGCTCGCCTTTTACGAGCTGCCTGGCAGGAAGGCAGATGGTCTATTCTACAAAGGAGCCCGGACCAACACGGGGGAAAACATAACATAACATAACAGGGGGGGACATAACAGCTAATCTAACAGTCAGTACCGATTTTTTAATCTTACTGCATCATCTATACCTTATGTGTACCCACCAAATGTATTTGAATAGTTTATATATCAAAATGCAGTTCATTTTATAACAAGTCTTAATCTTTAGGTTAATCTATTAAATAATAATTTATATTTTGGAGTGGACTTGGATACCTACCTTCTTTTTCTTGCAATAGCAAATTAATCAAATCTGGTCTTGTAATATTGTTCATTTCTCTATTTTTCATGGTGTCGATAAATAGATTCGCAAAGAAATCCATAGATTCTCTTGGAAATACCGTTAGCTTTAATTTCTGAAACAATTAAATACATAATCATACCCCACGAACTTTGTTTTACTCTAACTACTCTGGCCACATTCAAAAGACATCCATTTACATTAAATCTATTAATTAATCATAATTTTGTATCGATTATATCGCCTTAGTTACAGATTAAATGAAAATTGAAGTCTCTGTACGGCAGTAGCCTGCAGAGTTGTAGTATTTGTTGCTGGGGTCTGAAAGATCATAGCCTGGTTAGCCCGAGACTTGGCCACAAGTTTTTATGGTAGCAGTCTATTGACGACCATTGTGGAAATATTATAATTGTAATTTAAATTATGGCGCGAAAAAAATTAAGACGTGTGTCACTTAATAGCCTTTTCCGAGCCTCCTATACCTTTAATAATAATAGAATTATTTTTATTAGCGGATGGTTGTAAACCTAATCTTTTATGTAAGCCTAATGTAATAAAATTTGATTGAGAAGCCTAGTCAACCAACGCGCGAACCACAAAAGCATTTCCCTTATAATCGTAAACAATGACCTGAGCGGTGGCCAGTAACACTGTGCTCCCTGTCTGACTAACATTACGGTATCCCGGACTTTGTACCGAGGTTGTACACAGCGAGACGTCCGAAGTTGCGCTGACCGCGCTGCAACAATTACCGGCTGAACCAGTCAATTGACCGGACATCACTGAAGGCGGCAGTTGTGTCGGTTAAATGACAAAATGATTATTTTTATTAAAATTAATGAAGCTTATTATTACATATGCGGCAGGTACTTAGCGATTTACAATTAACTTAAACTTATCTTATGTATTAAACTTAAACAGTTCACACAAACTCCTTTCTCTTTAACATGTTTAAAACGATCAATCGGAGACAACTACATGAACGCGGGACATTTAAATAAAATGTTCATGAGTAACGTTGTCACTGACGCACATACATTTGTGATTCGAATAACATGACACGTATATCTGCGGGTTAGGTATATGTTTAGGGTAACTACCCTTTTGCGGTTTAGTATTATCACTATTATTTTTATAATTATTATTACTATTATTTTTATAATTATTATTATAAAACCTTAGATCTTATACCTGCTTCTTATGTAATCTACTATGTTACCAAAGGTAGGAATCGGCGTATTTCTATTATCCATTTCAAACGCTTGAACGGTAGAATGGTCTAACTGTTTTAATGAAAGATATAATAAAATGTAATTGCCTAAATCGCCCAGCTGAAGTCTCATTAGGGCATTAGCGGCCGACACTAGTTTGTTCAAAAATAGTTCGTAATTTGCAGAAGCAGGACCTAACAACTATTCATTTAATATTTGATCGAGATAAGAAGATGCCAACATATTATATCTTCATATTTATTTGCTAGCGATTTCAAAATTAGGGAATAATTGTCTGCGGTAGGAGCAATTCCGCTAAAAACGACTTGCGCTTTAGGGGAGAGCTTACCTATTAAATAATATATTTTTTCCGAATCACGTAACATTTCATTTTCGTGTACAGTGGTTTTAAACGAGGTTAAAAACAAATTTTTTTTATATCACCGTCAAAACTTATTATTTCGATAGGCGGTAGTGACGGACGGTACCCACGGGAAAGGCTAGTCTGGTCCAACGTACTTTCAGCGTTGACCTTCTGCGACGACAGTCTTTCCATGACCAGTTTAATATGACCATACAATTTATCGAAAGTGGTTACCGGTTTAAAAGAAGATTGGGAATTCGGATTGTTAGTAATTAAAAGTAAGTTATACTCTTCGATAGTAGACCGAAAGTCTGTACGAAGTACCTCAATTGTCTGCGTCCAAGCCCAAACCTGTTCTTTATCAAAATCTATATCATTAGAAGTACGAGCAAGATCGTACATTTCTTGCAAACTCTGAAACAGTTCATTATGTTTCATTTGTAAAAGCATTAACATAAAGGTTTCTTAGGTTTATCTTTATCCTCTGTACTATATATAGACTACATTATGAATTAGTAGGTATATTATAGAAATAATAAAACGTAGCGAATCTAACTTTAAATTAGGGACTAAACAATAAATAACCCGTAGGTAACTAATTTACAAATGTATAAGTAGGTACTTCTTGTATTAAATTAGCGGCAAAATAATATAACATACAGTAAACCAATTTAGTAGGTATGTGAGCAACACTATCAAAATTAGTCTAGCCGTGGCGAATGTCTCTAGTAGATCGACAAAGCGGTAAATATATACAAGTATAAGCAAGAAATGAAAATTTGTCTTTCTACTAGGGCGTTAAATACGTTTCAATATGTAAATACAATCTACAACAATCTACAAATTAGAATATAACGTGAAATACAAATACCAAAATACGATTACAATAACAATTTTAGTTGTAATTTTGCGATAACTTTCTTAAGTGGCTAAATAAAGCGGGTAGAAATGTAGGTATTTGTACTTGTTGTCAGCTGTATCCGCGTGGCGTGGTGTGCAATTATTAGCAATACAATACTTGAAGCAGCAATTATTATCATGTATTAATAATGACAAATAACTAATATATACATATATATGTGTAAAAATACCTTAATTATGTTTCTCATACATGGCAAATGCCGAAATAAAACTATAGGTATTCGATAGGTATTTTTGTTTCTAGAAAATACTTTGGATAGGATAAGAATCCGGCTCGAAGGACCACTATGGTGAATAAAAGAACCACATTGTGGTGCGGTAAAAGGAATTACACCATTAGAACAGCGATATGAAGTTAAGAAATAAATGTCCGTATTTAACAGACATGCGGTTAACCATATCTCATCAGGTACTGGTTCATTGCGTAAGTAAAGGAAGCGACTGATCTGTATTCTTCTAACTTCTTTCTTGACGTTTTATTGCACAACACACGCGGCGAATTGCTTTAATTTATATTTTATAGTTTTTTGGTCGCGACTCTGCGTGCACGCGGTGGATTTATTAACAGCGACTAAATTAAACATAGCAGCTCATTGCCTCGCGATTTTATGCTTCTTAAATTCTTCCGTGTGCCTTTACTTCTCACATTTTCCCAGACGTTCATATCTTCATTCACATGGCGTAAGGAATTCAGGGAATTAACAGGGAAAAAGCAAATACAGCGGTAACAGAAAGTATGAATCTGGAAGAGAGATTGGTCAACCTCTTTGAAAGGAGTACAAAACTCTTTGAGGGAAGTAAAGAAGTCTCTTAGTTCTACCTCTGGTTTATAAATATAATTAATTCTACGAGGGGTGATACATTTGCGATCACGGATGACGTATATTATGACGTGTATATACGAATTTCATATGGCACATATGATTTCAATATGTACGAATGTGCCCAAGATGCTGCCACTGGGTATAAGTACTTAAATTACTTGAAAACAGTGGAGAAATGTTATGTCATTATGATGGAAAATGTGAAATTGGCAACTAGAATTATGAAATATTGTAAGGGTGCAGGAGTAGATATGGTGTCAGCTAAGATGGCGTTCCTAACCTCCGGGAATATTTTTAGTCCTTTGTAACAAAATATGTTGCAGGACCTGCAGAGTACCCTAAGACTGGCGGCGTGTAATCGTCAGGATCTTGTATAAAGGTAAGGGTTCACGGCTGGAATGCACCAGTTACAGAGCGGTCAAACTCACCAATTTTTTGTTGTTTTGTAGATCTCAAAAGAGCTTTTGATAGGGTTGCAGGGTTCCTGCTACCACTTCTTGTACAGACTGAATATTTTAATTGTAAAGCTCGTATGCGAGTAAACATGCCTAACAGTAACATGTCGCCTTGATTTGATTTTAATATTGGCGTCAAACAGGGTTGTGTTTTGTCAGCACGTTTGGTAGGCATATCGTGGATGTAGAAAAAAGAGTGTTTGTAGGGATAGCATGAATGGTGCGCTAAGTAAACTATTTAAGTGACGTTGTGGGTCAAGGTGTTAGACTCGCTTTGAATGATTTTGTGCTTATTGGATGAACAAAGTTGTTGTGTGGATGCGAGAGTTGAGTATGTTAGAAAAAGCATTAGAGTAGAAAAATGCAATTAAAATTAGAATGCTATGTCGTTGATGTAGCGCTCGCATATCGTAGTTTTAACAGTACGATCCAAAATAAAATGAAATCAAAAGAAATCGCTGGTCTTAAAATGAGAAATAGCATGCTTGTCTGGTTCAGTTATGTGGAGTCTTCGAAACCAGCGTATATGTATGAATATGATAAGGAATGTGAAGGAAGCCAGTCAAGTCTGCCAGGATCGTGAGAATTGACTGTTGAAACTCTCCGCCTATCACGTAAGGGGCTCGGTGTAAAGATATGTACGTATTTAAAAAAAGTGCAAAAAACTTTCCCCGTGTTGGTCCGGGTTTTCCCCGTGTTGGTCTGGGCTCCTGTGTAGAACAGACCATCTGCCTTCCTTGACAGGCAGCTCGTAAAAGGCGAGCATAGGCTCACCGTCACTGACACCATTTATTATATATTAACACCGCCATAACGTCATAACGTATTCCGGTTCGGAGTGTAAGGTAGCCGGTAAACCTACTTTTGCTCGAGGCCTAACATCCCGGCCTCAGGTTGGCAACGCACCATTACCACCTTTGGAGTCTCTAGGCGGCGTGAATTTCTCACTATCAGGAAATCCGTCTGCTTGTTTGCCTTCCAATATCATAAAAAAAACTTACCCTAACTAAGGAAGGGCAAGCCATGATAGCAGCAAATACAAACTTGGTCCGGAGTTGGAGTGCTGCTATCGACTGACCCATTTCAAAGAACTTGTTATTTTGTTCAGCATGGGAGTCCACTTTTAGGCCAAAAGCACAAGAAGCAATCACGTCGTTGCTAAATCGGGATGTTAGGTCCCTGCATTCCACATCGATGTAGCCAACTGTAAGAAGAAACAGAAAACGTAACGTATAATTATGTTAAATGTACGAGCTCGTCAACGACCATCGATGTCAACATGAACCATGCTAAACCAGCTTAAGAGTATACGCACTACTGCCTATTAGCTTGGCTAATAAAGTTGTGGCCAACATTAAAGGACACTGGTGTCAATAGAATAACTAAAATATCATTTTTAACCCATTTGGAAAAGAACTTAAAAAAACTTTTTTTTATTAAAAAGGGTGTCCTTTCGAGGCGACCTATTTGCCAAGTCTCTAATAATGGGATCTTAGGAACATCGAGAAAAAACCTTAATTTTCATGTACCTAGATATACTTATTAAAATCAAAGTCGAAAAACAGTGTCAAAACACGGTCTACCTTTGGAATTCTTCAATTGTTTATTTATCGCTTGCATCATCTGCCCTCCAACTTCTTCCATGAAGGGCACCATATATCGTAGTTTGGCACTGGTGAAGCATGGACTCAGCGTGCATCGCATGCTTTTCCATTCTTGACCTGCAAAGAGTTTGTTTTTCAGTGGCCAGCAAGGATATTAGCGTTTATTTTAGTCAAAAAATTAATTTAAATCTAATATCGTAGAATAGTCTATGATATTAGACTTAAATTAATTAAAATTTGTCGTCATAAATTGTCATGTCATGTTCTCAGATAAAGTGGTAGTACCATCATCTACGATTATCAAATGAGATTTGGCGGCATCAAGGAAACGCATTATAATTGTCATTAGTTTTTCCCCATGTTGGTCCGGGCTCCTTTGAAGAATAGACCATCTGCCTTCCTGCCAGGCAGCTCGTAAAAGGCGAGCGAAGGCTTACTGTCAATAACACCGCGACACCTGACTAGGTGGTAGAGTTTCGCAGCGACTCAACCGGATGTGTACCACCGCCTTACCTATTCCTGCCGCAATAACGTCATGACGTGTTCCGGTTCGGAGGGTAAGGTAGCCGGTAAACTTACTTTTGCTCAAGGCCTAACATCCCGGCCTCAGGTTGGCAGCGCACCATTACCACCTTTGGTATCTCTAGGCGGCGGAAATTTCTTACCATCAGGAAATCCGTGTGCTTGTTGCCTTCCAATATCATAAAAAAAATAGTAACTAGTAAATTTTATCGTTTTCATAGTATTTGTTAAAAAAGTAGATATCTTATCTTATACCTTTAAACGAGCAATTCTTGTATGTTATATATAAATCGGAATCAGCTCCAACGATTTTTATGAAATTTAGTATGTAGTGGGTTCTAGGGGTGATAAATCGATCTAGCTAGGAATCGCTTTTAGAAAATGTTATTTTATTCGTTTTCAAACTAAAAAATATGACTCTTCCTGACATCTATTGGCGAATAATAATACCATTTTTTGTGAGCAATAAAGTTGTTCCAGCAGATGGCGTTGCTAAATGACACGAAGTCAATGAATGAAAGAAATTTTATATTGTGGGTTGTACTCAAATATAATTTCCAAAAAACATAAAGCAAAGCTCAGTCATCCGGGTACGGATACAATTAAATTTGAAACATATATTTTCAACACCAGCTTTTAGAAATCGCATAAAAATCCAGTATTCGCTTTCACGAGTTGAGTAGTGGGCTCTAACTAATAGATTGCTTTGAGATGGTACCATTAAGACCAGATTCTTTGCAGCGCTTTACTACCTAAGTACTGCAAGGACTGACTGCAACGTGCGCTGGAGCCTGGATTTAAAGTTCAGTTACCACAAGTGGGTGACGGGTTTGTTAAGATGTTTACTCACATACTTCAATAATAATACCAGAAGCAACCTATTCATTGCTGCTCTAAAATTGTTGCCTTTCCTTTATATGAGATTAAAAAGCCAACAAGCAGCCAGCTAATAGCAGTTTTAAGATGTGATCACCAAAAATAAAATTAAAACAAAAACTTTTATTTATTATCTTCCAGTATTCCCGAAGAGGTACAACCGGGGAACCCACCACTAGCTAAAGGCACTAAGTCTCACTAATATATAGCAAAACTTTCGCAACGAAGACTATGTGCAATTGTTCAAACCCCGCATATTTTTTACAAAAAATTTAAAATTTACATTTTCTTTCTCTTGCCCAATCCAAGGATCAAATTCATGGCCTTATAAAGTTGTGGCCAACAGCGCAGTGCTAAATCACAGAGTTTTGATTTAGTTATTATTATTGATATTTTCTAGGTGGAATTCTCGGTCAGAAACACTTAAGGTTAATTATCTTAACAATTCTGTTTACTGGGCAGGTAAGTTGGTCATACTGTTAGGAGCAGCATGAAAAAAAAATTAAATTACGCATTTAAAAGCTACTTAGCTAACGAAAATTTTTATAGCACATACTGGATCAAAAGAAAATCAACCACCTTCTAAAAAAACCTCCCTGACACGGTTTTTTTTTCCCAAAATGTAACCAAGGATTTACTATTATTAGGAGGGTTAATGAATTCTTTAGAGACTAGCATCGCATTTGCTGCTAACTCTTGTTTCTGATTATTTTCCATCAGGAAACCCACTCATACATTTGCTTGTTTTTGGTACAAAAAAGGAACAGATTCAGATATACTACCTTTTAAACAAACCAGATTCTTAGAAAATATGACGTCAACTTTCTCGTCGGCAAAGCTACGGTGATCGGGAAAGTGGTCACAGTGCTTGATGGTGATCTCCCGCGCCAGCTGTAGATCGCGCACCAATACCGTTGGTCGCATGAACTCGTATCTTCCCACAAACCTGGCAAAGCCAAATAAAATATTTATCATTAAAAACGTAATATACATAATACTATGTCTTCATAGACACAATTCATTTATATCACTTGTACTTTCCATAATCCCTTAACCTTTCCACTAAGCACTGACGTTAAGAAGTATAGCAACTATGTCTTCATAGTTTGTAATGATTGAACACAGTAAAACTGCAAAAACTAACGTCTACTATTTAATTATATTATAGGTACCATGTCATGATTTGATTTTTTTTCCCAAACATAGCAAATGACCTGGAAATGGTCCCACATAAATTTGATCAACATTTTGACAGCAGATTTTGAGTTATCCTCAAGATATTGCAATGATATTGTAACGATGAACTCATGTAGTAGCTACTTAGAGCTGTGTAAACGGTAAAATAGGAATTATAAATTTCACAACAAGATTTGAGTCATCAGTAGCTCAAATGGTTAGAGCATTTGTCGGCTTGAGACGAAAGGGTATTGACCCTTCAAATCCCACCTGGGGCAAAGTGTTTTCTTTCCTTAAAATTTTGTAGATATACTTCATAATGAAAAAAAAATTTCGCTTCAGTTGAGGACATTATCAATGATTTTGTTATGACCCGATCCGTAATATATACATTTTCTTATCTAGACGATATCATTATTAATGTCGTAGGTATACAACATAGATCAAACACAATATATTTTTTTTATATGGACCATCTTGTCATAATATTTAGTGATTTCAAATGATTTTGAGATCAAAAACATTTCGATAAAATGTTGACCGAATCACAACGTGGTAATAAATTAATTGTAATTTGTTTTTTGCAGTTTTAATTCGTTTAAATTATTTACTTCATCATTATCACACCACGCGTAAATAAAAAAAAATACTTATTCTTTTTGAACCAACTTCAAAAAGAGGAGGTTATCTATTCACCAACAAGTTTTATTATGGATTTGTTTATTTGTTACGTTATTACTCAGTTAGAAACTAACCGATTTTGATTGCTTGTATTTTAAAAAATTAGGTCATTAATTTGAAATGGTCCCCATATTTGTTTTGTTTATAATCCAACCATTTGTTTTTGGTTTATAACAATTTGCGACGTAGCAATGAAATTAAATTCAGTTTTTTGCAGTTTTAATGTGCTTCAATTATCTTGAATATTATTGTATTTATAATAATATTGTATAATATTTTAGTAATATTATATTAATATTAGTGTACAGGCACATTATTTATACAGTTTGAAAATATTTAATGCTGTTGGTTTTGCAGAGGAAAATATTAATGCGGAAATTTACAGCAACCGGTTCTGTTTCAACTCGGTTGAATGATTTTCGTTATTATTACCCAATACTTAATCCTAACTGAAAATATGTTACTATCCGTACTCAATTTTCAATTATATTTCCATGCACTTTTAATGTTAAACTGCATACAATTTACAATTCACAGAGCTATATTTATAGTTACATATAAATATGCTATTTTTCAATAAAATTGGTTAAGCCAATTATACTTAGTTACAATTTTTAATTAAACTTACATAATTTCATTTCAATATACAAAACTAATTTCCTGTTACATTTCTACGAATATCTTTGAATTTATTGTTTAACTGGTCTATATAAACTGTCGAAAGCAAACCAGAGCAGACGTCTTGTTGTATAAAAAATGACAACATTTCTATCCTTTAGGACCATCAGTATGAACAAAGAGCATTGCGGATTTCAACACTCGATAAGTTGGCCGATCTGTACGCATACAGACTGCAATACACGAAAAAAATGACCCTCACACGCAGATAATATATCGTTAAATAATATTCGCACTAACAAACCTATATAAATTAAATAAGAAGAAGGGTTTGCCATTTCCACTTAGTCGATCTTTAAATTTATTTCATTTTGAAGACCTCTATAGATACGCTTCATGTATAGGTTTTAGGAAATAAATGTTTTTAGTTCAAATGATGTGTGAATGGTGACGCGTGATTAGTTGAAGACAAGAAAATTTAACTAGCAAATAGGAAACGAGGCTTTATTTATTTGTTTTTCTAGGTTTCTTCTTAGTCGCATTCTTCATTGCTGAAGGTCGTTCCTACTCTGGAAGGATTCCATCACCATTCTGATTACTTTTGGTTGGTTTCTAGGTTTAGCTGTCCATAATAGTTAGGTAATAAAGTAGCAGACATGTATGAATCGACAGAAGGATATGTTGAATCTATAAAAGGGAACTATACACTGATATTTACGCGTTTTGGATACGAAGTTCCGTATCCGAAAAAATAAAAACCGGTGGTCAAAATTCTTAAAACTACCCATGATGAACACTTACCTGTCGTCGGGATACAAGTTGTAGAGTTCTTCTAAATGCTCGGCGAGGTGCTGCGAGCCGTTGAGAACTGGCCCCATAGAGCCTAAAAATGGCAGCGGAGGCCTATGCCGTACGCCACAGCGGTGATACCGACTGAACGTGCGCCGATAGTGCACCACAATCGCCACCACTACAACCACCGCCGTGAAGAACCACACATACAACATCATCTGAAAAACCTTGGTTATCACAAAACTAATAATTTTGATTGTCACCACATACGCTCCCCTGCCATGACCAGAAAATGGACTGTATCTATGGAAACAATGTTCCATCGTACAGTACTTGCAACTCACAAAGGCGGGCGGGCTTTACTTGTGGTTAACGCTTTTAGTTATATTGTTTCAAAGTGTGCGTGAGAAAGAAATCAGTATGGTTAGCACAAAAAAGGAATTTTTTAAAAGTTGCAGAATAGATGATAAAAGGCGTTACTAACAGTTTGACATCTGACTAGGTTGGCAGCGCACCATTACCACCTTTGGTGTCTCTAGGCGGCGTGAATTTCTTACCATCAGGAAATCCGTCTGCTTGTTAATTGTTTACCTTCCAATACCATAAAAAAAACTTTAGATGAATAATTATAAAAATAGTAGGTAATTATTACGTTTATAAAATTAAAAACCCATTCGTCTTCGTGAATTGCAAAATATGTAAGGTTACTCTTGAAACTTTATATTATATGCAATATTGGAAATTGGAACCCAATTTGTCATTTTACGTACTCTTGAACATAATACTAACGAATAAATTGACATATTTGAGTTACTAACAAACAATCAATTATTTTCATGGCATTTGTCGAATTCTTTTGAAATTAAATGTTAAAAAGCCGCCAGAACTTACTTAAAAGTACTACCTAAAATGACAAATATGAAACCAATTTCCAATTTGCATAAAATTGAGTATCAAGAGTGACCATGCTGTAACGAAAACAATTTAATATCCAATTTTATTGGCAATAAGTGGGTCATCTTAGAACACAACAATTTTACTCAATTTCCATATGATCTTATTACCAGATCCAAATTTCTTGACAATGTTGGTACAGTAGTCAATGGTGGTTCGGTAAGACTGCGTAGAATAGTCCATCTGCCACTCTGCCTGGTAGCTCGTAAGAGGGAAGCATTGGTTAAAATATAGATACGTACCAACAGGACCACTGAAGGTAAAGTGTTGTGCAGCAACTTGCCGGGGTAGGCATCAACAATTTTACCTATTCCTACTGCCATAATGACTCGGTCATTGTCTGGTCAGGATGATATGGTATCTGGCATACTTGCAAAATAGGCCTATCATCCCGGTCTTCATTTTGTTTTTTAATAAAATTGGGTTAGCCTAAAGATGCTATTGCATTAGAAAACCTCATTAAAGTTCCTTCATTCTCTGGGAACAAAGTGTTTTTAATTAGCGAAGAAGTCCTGCACAAAGGATGATTAGCAGTACCTATTGCTACAGTACTTGCCTGGCAACCATTTGGAGCTTGACTTCCCGACAATTTTTGCTAATAATGCTTGAAGTGTGGTTTCTTCAAAATTTGCTGGCAAACAATGAAGATGAGTATCCCTACTATACTGCTATACAATATGTCAAAGTGGAGTAAATGGTTACTTTGTAAGGACTGACCAAATTTTAACGTAAGGGGGTAAAGGCTTAACGCTAATGAATTTTAGGTATTATTGCTAAATTGTAATATTTAGTTTTATAAACATTCATTTCAAGCAGCCCGCAAATATGCTTCACTTGTGGTCACGCTATGTCGTACCTAGTACTTGTAATGACGTCAACAGCCTGCAAATGTGATTGCGGTCTGTGGAAACCAGTTTGATGCTTTGTTTATGTCGTAACCATTCATCTAATGTTCTGCGTTAGATATTTTTAATAAATGCATAAATAGATTCTATCTGTATTATCAACAACTAATCGCTTCTCAAAATTTGACTAGTACCTACTTTAAATGTCACCCTGTATGTATCAGAGGTTTCCCTGTGTTGATTCGGATCTCGTCATAGAATTCAGTGAGAAGTAGAATTCAGAAGTGTTCATAGGCCTACCAGTTAGCTCGTAAGAGAAAAGCGAATGGATCATTAGCAGCAAAAGCATTTGTGGTTGAATTTCGTGCAACAACTTTCTTGGGTAGTATTCAACCTCCTTGATCGATCCTAGTGCTACAACGGCGATGTCATGTTCTAGTCTGGGGTAGAGTAGACTTGGACAATAGGCCTTAGACACTTGCCTTATGGACAGCGACGCAATTGTTAGATGTCTGTAGGCCATTAGGAGAACCGTGTCAGCTGTCTAATGCTAAAACGAGTATTCAACTCGCAGATGCTCATGATCTTTTGACACCTTGCCAACGTAATTTAAAACCTATAGATATCGTTTACGACATAGCATTCAGAGTCAAACTTTCACCAGTTTGATGAAACGGCCAACGTTTGCCAGGACTTCTTTTTTCTTTTATGATATTGGAAGGCAAACAAGCAGACGTATTTCCTGGTGGTAAGAAATAGCCACCACCTAGAGACAACAAAGGTAGTAATGGTGCGTTGCCAGCCTGAGACCAGGATGTAAGGTCTCGAGCAAAATTAAGTTTACGGGCTACCTTACCATCCGAACTGGAACACGCCATGACGTTATGGTGGCAGGAATAGGTAAGGCGGTGGTACAAATCCGGGTGAGTCGCTGCAAAACTCTAGCAACTAGTCAGATGTCACGGTGTTAGTGACGGTAAGCCTATGCTCGCCTTTTACGAGCTGCTTTGCAGGAAGGCATATGGTCTATTCTGCAAATAAGCCTGGACCAACACGGGCACTTTCCCTTATACGTAAGTGAGATAATTATGATGTGTCAATTGGACGCATCATGCTTTACAGCTGAACCACTTTGATAAACACCGGTAAATTATGTTTTAAATCCTGTACATCCAGGTGTCCAAGTTCGTCGAACGTAAACGTATAGTTGAAAACTTCTAGAAACGCCTTGTCATTTTACATTAGCGATATATCAAAATAGTAAATGTATTTCTTTACAAACATTAAATTTAATACCATTTATTGAAATAATATAATATACCCGAAACTGCTATATGAGTTTAATTGAAAATATATATTCTTCTACGCGTATAATTTGATGAAAATTCATACAACTGTTTAAATTAAAAATCAGCAATTTTTATAGAGCACGAGTTGCAAGTGGGTCAGCTTGGTATGCTTGCCAACTAAGCTCAGGGTAGGGTATCATAGTGGCTCTACTGCAGAGCATGATACGGTTTATCTGTTATGTTGTATATTTGTAAAAGGACTGTGAAATCACATGATAAAACATACGATGTCGTTGCAATAATTATCCATTCAAATATATATAGATAATTAATACGATGCTCTTGATTTCAAAATTGAAGATGATACCCAGTATAAGGTACATTTATAATTGTTGACTAAAACTTATTTAACCAGATGCCTAATATTCCTAACGTATTTAAGAATAGATGGTCACCTGAGCTTTGTTAGCGTAGATTAAATTTTCATAAATATACGAGCATAATTATTCCTTATTTGAGGTTGATTTAAGACAAGTAAATGTGTTTGAACTCGGCTCCTTAATTATGTGCGTGTCAAATTTCATCAAAATCGGTCTAACAGCTTAGCTGATAAAGTGTAACAGAAGTCACAGACATTCGAGTTTATCAAGTATGGATATGTACATGACTTGTATTTACTTTCAGGGAATCTGTCTACTTGTTTGTCTTCTTATACTATTAAAATAGTTTGATGCCGCTTAGGTGAATTCAAGTAAGCTAGTACGGTAAGCAAACGAAATGTCTGATCCTTTATAGTACTTTGAAAAGTACTTTGAAAATGTTGTAAAGTGATCAGATATTTCGTTTGTTTACTATGCTATAATGTTATACAATATTTCTTACTTTGACTTGATATTTAATATGACAAAAAAAATTACCTAATTCGTAGCACTTCAGTCAATCACAACACGTATACTGCAAACTACAACTGAGATGCTAAATGCGATATTGTCTTCAAGCAATTGCTATATTTAATTGTTCACATGTATTTATATTAATTATTTATACAATATACATGTCATTAAGTTTCAAACGAGCTGTTTTTTATTGAAAATATTCAAGGATCAGTATTAAGATAAGTTTCAAGACCTTTTTGACCTATTTGTTATTCTTTCGTCAGTTTTTATAACGCTTGAATTGGAGGGCTGATTTTTATAACTTTGTGAAGAGGCTTTTCTGACAGTAGGACACAATAAAGTATTCAGTTTCGGCTAGGGTAGCCAGGAGATTTGCACAAAATGCCATTAGGACAGCAGTGAACTTGTGGTACCTATTGTGTCTATAGGCCATGTTTGTCAACATCGGGAGAACCGTGTGTTTGTTTGATGAGCAAAGACACATTCACTCAAAAAAACATAGCAAATGGATTATGTGTTTATGGTTCCAAATTCAAATTTTTGTCTTTTCTCGTTACTGTTTTATTGAAATAACTTTTTTCCTTCTTGGCGCGGAGTTTGAGTTTCATTTGTTTTTTCTATAATACATCAGTGCTGACTTTAGTTATATCATATTTAGTGTATATTGCGAATTTTATGATGAAAAAAAAAATGGAGAATAAAAATAATGTTTTCTTAAATTTTGCATCATCAATGTAATTTTGTATTCGGAGTCAATAAAAGTGATACAAAAAGCTTACGATGAATCGACTTTATCAAATAGTGGCATGTTATGAGTGGCAAAAAGCATTCAAAAGCGGGCGAGTTCTGATGAAAGGTTTGCACTGTAGTAGGCCATCAACCTGAAGTTAACATCGCAAAAGTCAAAGAAATGGTAACTGAAAATCCTCAATTAATTTTAAGAAAGATATCCACCGAACTTTCTGACAAAGTCGAGCCGTATCATTTTAACTAATCGTTTTGGTATGAAATATGTTGCTGCTCGGCTAGTCCAAAAGATTTGAATTTTCTTCATTTTCTTGGATTTTGCATTACGAAAATGTACCTTTGCGCAAAACTACCATTGTGAACGAATTTTTTTGACCAAACAACAAATACCATCGAGTAACCACCACACCAGATGTGGCTCCAGCCAAAGTCCAATTACCGGTCCGTTTTCATTCAATAGAGGACATAAAAAGAATGCGCTGCGAGTATTGAACTCAATTTGAAGAAAACAGAATTTAAAAAATATTTTGATGATTAGATTATTAGATGGAATGAGTATATTGTTTCTGAAGAAGCACACTTTGAAGTTGATAAAATAAATTTTGATGAGTGGCAAACAGTTTTGTATTATTGATCTTATCTCAGTAGTTCCTCATTCTGATATCTACATATTATATATGTATTATATTTTTTTGTTATTTACTTTTTTTAAGCCCGTTAAGTTTCTTTGGACGGATCTTCTCAGGAAGTGGCCGGGTTCCAATTCGGTGGCCGTTTTTAGATTTATAAATTTTACTTTCACTTTGCACTTTCCTTACTATTTCTTGACACTGACAAATATTACTATTTAGGCAGTATGAAAACATAAAGCAAAAGCACAGACTTCGGGCAGTCGTATGACTCAACCAGTAAGCATAAATAGCTAAGTTTGTGAAATAATTCACAGGAAATACAGTTGTCAAATTTGTCGTGTGCATTGTCAACACCAGAAAATCATTATCAATATCTCTGGTGTCTTAACATCATTGCATTTGTAGTTGTAAAGTAAGTAAGACATGCCTAGATTCCTCCAAATTCAATACTCTTCTAATAAAATAAGCCATAACATCTCTTCTTTCGCATATTTGCATTTTAACGCTATAAAAAATACCTTAACACGATAAAATTAAATTTTCAAGTTTTCACGTCAAAGGCTCATTACAGACAAAGGGGCAAATAAATAAAACCAAAATATAATTTAAACAATTTATAATAAGGCAATTAAATTTAATTAAATGAATAAGTAACCCAGAAGTTTTAATACATTCTGAATATACATTTATTATGAATATTTAAAATGCTATTATATATAATACAGTATCACAATTAACTGTACGTATTTGTTTAATAATCATTCTCGTTTTGCTTGTTGAATAAAATTATTTTTTGAAAATAAAACAAAGTCTATGGTGATGAAATGTTTTTTATGATAATGAGGTCATTACTTACAAACACTTCAAAATTAGAGCATTATAGTTTCGTGGTTAATAACACAAATTTGTCTGTTAAGGGAGCTCATCGTAAACATTTACAGCAATATTTTGAAAAGAAGCTTTATGGCACACGTTCATGAGGTTTGCAATAAAGTTTCTTTTCGAAGGTTGTCTTTCTTTCAGCTGCTACTTAAGTATTATTATTGAAATAGTATTATTTTAAGCATAGATTTAAGATGTAGAGTAGATTTAAGATCAAGCACATGTGGTAGCGAGAAATCCTTACCAGGTATAAATTGCATTAGAGGAAAAGAGAGAGAGAGGGAGAGTCAGGTACCGACGTGACATTTTTTCCGCGAATATGAGCCCATACCAGGTCACTAAGAATTTTGTATGTTTTTTAATAATCTTACAATTAAAATTCGGTGGTTGGACCAAATCTCCAAACAGCTGGAGATGCCCGACAGCGCTGCTCTCCACCAAGCGACGGAACGCAACTGATGGAAGCAGCTGGTAGACAGGGTTAAAAGGAGTCACGATCCTCAGCAGTGAAGGAATCGACTGGAGAGAGAGAGACAATTAAAATTTAAAAAATACGCAGATGTATGGAATTGTGTTTTGTAACCTCATGTGAAGTTACCAAAACGTAAGAACCCAAAATAATACACGTTTCACATGTAAATATAATTTTGTTGTTGGAATATTTAGAATTGAAATGCGTTTTGTCAGTTTTACGCTATTAACCTATCCAGAAAAGGGATTTTTACAACAACACATTTCTGTGCATTGTTTTGTGTAAAAAGTGTTTTGTAAATTTAAACAGAATTAGCCAAGATATTAAATAAAATAGTAAATTGTATGTTTACTTACGCTAGGTCATGACAAAGCGGTGACATCCTTTATGTAGTTTTGGCGCCATCGTGAATGAAGATGGTCGTATTTTTTTCATTTTTAATTAATTACGTGTTAATATTGAGTGAAATTGGTTAATTTAAATGGGAATCAGATTAATTTTGTTCAATGAAAGTGCACAAACGACATAATCATGAAGAAATTAGTGTATCGTCTATTTCCTCGCTGCCGTAAAATCTTACTAGATGAGCTTGAGTAACGAAGCCATCGTCTTTACCCAAGACCCCGACTGGACATGACTTTGTACTTAGTGACCAATGACTGTATAAGAATTAACTAACTTGACATTGTCAAAGTAAGTCGTGAAAAACGATCGAAAGCCATATTTATGAAAGAAGAAGACATCTTTAATATCGACGAATGTCAATATTGGCTGTTTAACAAAATTCAGTAAATTAAAATACATTTCTACTTAAGACTGTGTGTATGTGTGTATTAGTATATGAATCTTTTTATAAATCATTAATATTAAATTTAGCCCTTAAGTCTAATTGATAGTTATCCTTAAGTCCTTATGTCTTTATAGTATCGATGTTGATAATGCTGGAAAACTATTTTGGTTGATATTATTTCATGTAACTTGAAATAATACTAATCTATATTTCTGTTCACATAGATTTTCAAGAAGTTCTTGAGCAATTTTAAACAGAGATGGATGGACACCAAGAAAAAATGAACACATTTTTTTTTATTTTCCCCTTGTTAGGATATTATTGAAGAATATAGACCATCTAATATATCAAAAAGATAGTAAGAGGCGAACATAGTTTATATGGGTCATTATCAACAAGATCACTGGTGGTAGAGTGATGTGATGCCACTTGTCTGGGTGGAATTCACCTCCTTGTCTTTTCGAGCCGTTGTATCCGTGTGATATACAGATGGGAAGGGTTTGTACAGCTGGATTTGCATAATACCCCTTACATTCTTGCCATAGGACAGCGATTGCGATGCACCTATAATATGGCGTTAGTAGTTCACGATTGTCCTTAACTTTATTTAAGAGTCGTGACGTGTTTGTTGGCTGTCTAAATTCTTAGAAATTATGATTTGCTATTACAGATGGCGCTATTATAATCCTGATTATTTGACTAATAATTATCCTACACTCTAATCAGATCAGAAACTAAAAAAAGCATTGCAGTGGCTTTAGAAAAAAATTAAGACCGTGACACAAAAACATGGATGTGACGTAGAAATCAACAACTTAGTAGTTAATATGGTAATGATAAGTAAAGCCAATATTTAATAAGCTACCAGACCAATGTCTATTTTCCAGAGTGGACCCTGATCAATACGAGACATATTTATTAAATAAGCTAGTTTTTTTTTAAATCAACGTTAAATTGTGGATTCATTTATCGATAAAGATTACGTACCTACGTGGTCTAATGACAACTCTTTTTTAACTCACAAGTGGGTATTTTTTTTTGTCTGGTGTTTTGACTGACATTGTTTATCTAGTACAAAATGTGTGAAACTGTAAGTGGGTGAAACTGTAAATTTTAAAGCAAAACCTTTGAGTATTAAATTTAATACTTAAAGAGTATAGCAGTTAGCAACGTCAAATCTCGAAGCATTTTTTCTAGCATATGCGTAATCATCTGCGATTTGCCAATTTTGTAAAATCAGGTTGAAATTATTTTAGTCATAAAACGTCATATTAAGTCATGTTAGAATCTAAGTAAAGTGGTACGATCCTTGCCCCTAATAGCAAATGAGAATTGGCGCAATCAAAAAAACACATTAAATTCTTTATAAATAAAAGTATTTATTAGTAAAGACTAATTCTCTTTAACTAAATAAATTCACACACAAATGCAGTCAAAATTGACTTATATGATTGCTTTTGAGGCTGTTGCGAATGTACGATTTCCTACGCGAAGGCTTGCTCCGAATCTCCGTAAAAAGTTTATTTTAAAATAAGTAGTGAAATTTGTCCTTACTGTTTCAACGTTTTAACTTTGTATGATCAAGCCATGAAACTATCTATTCAAATAGAAGTATATAATTTCTGTTTAAAAACTAGTTTGCTTCCGATAAGCTCAGTACGGAACATCCTATGGACGGTATTGCATAGCAAATCGCAATCCAGGACCGAGGCACCCTGGTGTACGCCACGCCTGTCCATGTAGACTCGGTTTCATTCTTCACTTGTACATGAATCAAGTTTTTCAGGCTCAATTAAAAACTGAAACACCGCAACTCGAAGCGGTATCCTAAAAACTGCACACTTGCAGCTTTATGGCTAAGCACACTAGCCTTAAAACGAGATACCTCTTATTAAATCAAATTTTAAGTGTTTAGTGAAATAAATGCTAATGAAATATTTACATACATACATATCTTCACGCCAAGTTCCTTACGGAGTAGGCACAGAGAATCGAATGCCAGAATTTAGAATTAAATAAATTATTTTGAACTGATAATAGCAATGTGAGGAAACACACGAAAAAAAATTTAAACTTTAAATTTCGAAATAGAATCCGAGAAGCTGAGTAGAAAATTACTTTTACAGAAAGCAAAGTGAATTAAAGTTTCTGAAGTGATGGAATAATCATCAAATTTCCTGAGATTATTATCCAAAAGTCAATCAATTTCTGATACCTTGCAATTGCTCAAGTTTTATAAAGTACCATTAACCAGTACTTGGACTGGATTCTCGTCGTAATTATTAATTGTAAACTTACAATTAATAATTACGACGAGCATCCAAAGTAAATTTAATAGCAAAAAACTAAAATAATTATTGCACCTGACATTCTAAAACAATTTCTGAGTGGTATAAATATCTCTTGATTCCAACTTAAGCTAAGGCGTTTCACCACATACGTATTAGCTTACGAGTAATAAAATTTTGCGTTAATAAACGGTACAGGTATACTTCCATTTGGTGAAATATTTATGTCAAAATTTACTTTCTAAATACTTATCGTATGAGTTTAATTTCCCAAAATAATCTTTAGCTAATTTATATTTCGCATTTTGATGATTTTGTCAAATATTATTTTTGGCAACGTTTTACTTGCTCAAGTTTTATTAAGTCAATAATTAAGTACAGTAATTAAACATTTATCTCAAATTATGAATAACTTGCAATGCACGTCAGCAATTTAAGAAAACAAGTAATTTAACCTCGGAATTTTTAACTTTGTGCTTCGAAATTATCTTTGTTATTTCTTTTTTATCAAAATATATATTCTTTGTTTGTTTATAGTGGTATCCCTGCTAATATTGCTTATAGATTACTAGTATCTGCTGAAGTCTCTTTGATCAATTGATTAAGCTTTACACACAAACCCGGATGATACTTATTAATATCACATTTATATTATGGTGCCAAGTTCTCGGGCTGAGCACTCTGCTCGGCCCACAAAGCTCGGTGAAGTTGCATAAAATCGCGAGATTAGCAAAAAAATAGTTATACAAAAAAAAGGTGCCAAGGTTTGGCAGAATTTGAATT
>NJDD01000698.1:0-16959 GCA_002245505.1 Calephelis nemesis | reverse complement strand
CAATCAACACGGCGGAGTTTTTGAGCCTCGGTCAAATTATGCGGTATCCAGCGGGCACAAAGCTTCCTGACCGCTAAATGTTCATGAAGGATTTTGTGCACTTGACTCCGAATCTGCTGATAGGTCACTCTTTTGTCAGTCTCTATAATACGCCGCACAACACTGATATTGTCTTCAGTCGTCGCTGTAGAAGGCCGTCCCTCACGCAAATGATCGGTGAGATTAGTTCGACCACGTTTGAATTCATTAAACCAGTTGTAAACTGTGGCACAAGTGTGGCACTGTGAAGTCTATCATAACTTTCTTGTTGACTTATATGACATCGAAAGTCATAAAAAATCATTGCACGAAAATTTTCTCGGCTTAAATTCATTCTGACGTGCACAGACAATTTTCAATTTGCCGCCAAATCCTAAAACAAATGACAAATGAATGAAATGTATACTCAATATTATTGGTAAAGAGTTCTATTTTCAAAATTTAAACTTATTTTTTTAATATAATGCATTTAAGTTGCCAGTTCTAAAAACTTTCAGTTTGGCCCTCGTAGAAGAAAAGGAAAGATACAAGTATCAAAATTTAGAAATATATTCTTTTTACTTGAACCTTTTTTTTTTCATATAAAAGCTTGAAACGAGCCAAACTTCCTGAGCATATCACAATTACCTAAGTACTTTAAGAAAGCTGCTCATTAAATAAATAATGATTGTTTTAATGGAGGTGGTAGTTATCGAAGATTTAATAGCAATAATAATAAACTCTTTATTGTACAACTAAATCACAAAAGCTTTACATATTAGATTGACAAAAACATTATCAACAAAAGGCGATTTTATCGCTAACAAGCGATCTTATTCCAAACAACCGAAGTTAAGAAAAATACGTTAACCACCAACGTTCACTAAGTTTTTCTTATTACTCTTTTCTTATTTATTAAAAATAGGTACCAACACTATCTCTTTCTTGTAAATCTTAAAAACTGTCTTAAAACGTGTTTTTATTATTTAAAAATTTAAAATATTAAGCAACAGGTAAATTGAGAATTAGTGATTTCCAGAAAAAAACTACATTACTTGTAGGTTACTATATAAAGGTAGGTCTTAAATTTAGCCAATCTATCCGTCGCCATACGTTATTTAGTAAAAATAACCCCCCCGAAGAGATAACAACTACTCTCAAAGCAAAAGAAGAAAAGCTGTTAGGCCTATTCTTTTTTTCAGAACATTAGGCCTAACAGCCCGTCCACAGGACAAATATGCACCTACGACATTATACGGCATTGAAAGCTTCAACCTTAAAGCTTTTAGGTCAATAAATATCTTAGCTTTTAAAATTTCAGTTTAATATACCCTGTATATAACTTAAATTGCCGTTCAACAATTCATATTGATTGGTCAATCGTTCCTAATTAGATTTTTCTAGTTCAAGTTTATTGTTGCATGAAAATTTTCCCACACTAGTACTGTAATTGGAAACAAATTGTGCCTAAATTTTATGAAATTATGATAGACATTCTTAATAAAAATAACAACGTTCATAAAAAACGACTACAATAGGTACCAAAAAGTTAAAATTAAAAAGATTTAGTATTCATTATATACTACCTATTATTTAAAAGTGCCATTTACTAATGGGTTTAAAGTCAGTGCCAAGCCAATTTATTACTTACTTATAATATAATCATAAGTTTAAGGCTTGGCATCGACTTCAAAACTATTAGTAAATAGCACATATGAATAATAGGTAGTATACACCATGTAAATGACGGCATAACGAAAAATGCAACCATTGATTCTGTACATAATAGACATTCATATTATGTAGTTGGACTTTTGTGTCAAAAATTTCAATCTAATATCTAATAAATACACACACACATACAAACACTTACACACATATACACACTTTTACTAAAACAGCAATGTTGTTATACCGCGTATTAGTTCGGCACTTACAGCTCGCAACGCGCGGTTTCTTTTTAACGTATTTATTTTTATTTGCCAGTACTCTCTGACTCTTCTTAACTTTTGTTAACAATTAATCAAAAGGAAAGACTCATTCTGTTGTCTTGTTTTTCATTTTTTGTTCTAAACAAAATGCTCTGATTTCATCACCTGTCATAATGTTATAGACAGCCAATGATTATTATTCATTAAACTTTCGTTTTAGATCTTCTGTTGAATCATGCGGCATAAATTGAGTGTAAGGCTTCCGAACCTTCAGTTGCTCATGCTAAATGTTTTGTACTTGATTCATTCTAACCAAGCATTTAGTCGGAATTTTTGTCAGTCATAATTTAATTGCACGGTATCGATATTAGATTCAGTACTCGTAGTCGCCGCACGACCCTTACGTTCTTCACCATGGAGATAATCTCGTACACTACTAATTACCTTGAACTACGAATACACATAGCTTTGAGATAGCGCTTTATCAATAAATTAAAGCTAAAGTCTCCGACAACGCAAGTTGATGGCCGCAACGAAAATCATAAAGTGAATTTTTTCATGCAAATCGTGAAAAAATTTCAATATGATAGCGACACTCAATTATCTGCACTCCGCCAAATTGAAAAAAACAAACGACAATCTCGACTACTAAAAAGTATTATTTTTCGAGAAAGTTCCATGTTTAATTAATTTTATTACTGTTTTTTATTTTATTTATTGTAAGTTGCCAGTTTTATAAACTTTTAGTATGTGTCACGTATATTCTGGGCGACTCAGCGAACTTTGATCCGCCTGACTTTTAATAAGAGTGGTCAAAGCAACAATTAAAGTGTGTTTTACTAAATCTGTTATAAATAAAAAATAATTTCTTATTACTAAAAAGTAAGTGTTTTCACGCCCATATTCACCGAGAGGTAGACAGAGGCACAACCAAGAAACCCACTACTAGCCGAAGATACTAAGTCCCATAATGTGAAAGGTTTCAACCCTATTGCCAATCGGGCACATATCCAATCCGGGACAGCTATTTTTTTAGAAAATTAAAAAATAAAAATGTTCTGATCTTGAAGTAAAAATTTCTTTAACGGCGTTGCGCACTTTTTTTGAAATGGGTAAAATTTCTAAACTCGCGTCAGAACATGCGACAGGATCGAAAATTCGTAAGACGGATGGAGAGTAAAAAGCCGGCACGGCGTAGAAGAGGAAGTATTCCTTTCTCTTTCTATGGCGCAGTGAAAATGTGTACCTGCGCCTGCTGTTTCGTTTAGACGGCACATGGCGCTTGCGCGAATGTGCGCGTTGTCATGTTTGTGTACGATAGCGCAAAAATGAATACTGTATTGATACTGTATTGCACTGGTAATAAAAGCAATTCGTGCAAAATTGTTTTTTAACCATTGTCAAAAGTGCGCAACATTTTTATTCAAGTTTTCATTTCTGTTTGCACTCCCGGAGTGCAAATCGTACTTTTTTTTTACTTACCTGGGGATAGAACACCCGGAATTTCAAAAAGTCAAGTCCGACGCCGGAACGCTAAACCACAGAGGCGATTACTGTTCTTACTACTTTTTTTACTGTAGTTTTATTTTCTTAGATAAATTCATTCAGTGTACATGATGGCTTCACTGTTTAATCATAGATCCTTATTTTTGTGGTGGCAAAAATCTGTACACCTATTGATAAGTTTACCTTATGTGTGTTTCTATTTATCACCATTTGTGTATTTTTAAAAAATACGGTAACAAGTAAAATAAAAATATTTATTAACAATTTTTCACACAAACTTCCAACACTGTAAGGCAAAGAAAAACTGAAGAGAATATTTGTGATGAAGTCCAAAAGCCAGCATCAAATGACTTCGGCAGGACTGTTGGATTTGTGAGATTTGGCACTCGACACTCTCTGTCTTCGATGCACGGGACTTTACGTAAAGATATATACGTGATATATGGTCGAGATACAGACACGCAAAATTTTACAGATTAAAACAAATTTTATAAATACTCGTAACAAAATTCGAAAATCCGGGAATTTGTACAAATACTGTAAACAACAAATTTAGTGTGTGTGAGTGTCACACTTATCCAATTTCTTTGTAATTTCAATAAAAAAAAACGTGACTTGACAATTAAAACGATTGTTATCAGCTGCTATAACCTTCTGTTTTTAAAATAGATATTTCCTTCCTCCTATTCAAAGATTGTCAAACTCTAGTCAAATAATTACTGTCTGTCGAAAAATTCCTTTTTAAAATTAAGTATAGTGTAGATGATAATCCAATCAAACAGCAGCTCCATCTGTCGCATCAAATCTTATTTTTAAATCATACTTAAAACCATCAAAATACCCATCTAAAATTTCAATCCAATCGGTTTAGCTGTTAAAAGAATATGTGAAATAGGTAACCTGCGGAAGGAGAATTTTTACCACTCGGTTTTTTTAGCCGTTGTCCGTTGAAAAGTTGTCCTGTGTTGAAAAGTAGCTTATGTTTATTATGGGAAATGTTGGCTTCCAACGGTAAGAGAATTTTTAATACTACCCAATACAAACTAACAACCAAATATTATCTTTTATCATTAGTAAAGATTATTTGAGCTCATAGGACTTCCACTTATGTTACTTGTAGATGGTTGTTTATCTAATTTAAAAATCCGAGCGGAGCCGGGTCAGGTCGCTAGTGTATATGTATATGTATATAATATGAACTTCAGCAACGACGGCGTTGAACATGTTCCTAGTTTAAGTAGGTATTTTTATAGAATCAATTTTTATAATTTTATAATATTTGTTTGTTACTAGTCCAAGCTAAAACTGTTTAACCGATTTTCATTAATTTGAGCGCACACATGTAGGCTATCTTAGATAGTTTTATCCCGAAAAAATGTTCCTACGGGACTATTAACCACGCGGGCAACGCTGCGGACAACATCTGGTAATAAACTTAATGAAAACAAGATTTGTTATTATTTAAATAATTTATTTTTGATTATTTCTGTGACTTGTGAGTGACATTGAAGTGTAGCAGTCATATACAATTATATAAATGTGCTAGCTAAAAACATTTAATTGCTTAAATTAGTCACGTTGGCTAAATTATAACAAAACGTCATTATTAAAGTGTACTGTGGAAACGTACAAGTGTTACATTAAATTTACAATTTAAATGTTCGATATTTAAAAACAAGAATAGTATGTTTTATAATTATAATATCGATCACGAAATACAATATTTATAACCTCGTACCCTGAAGGCCATGAGATATGATTCCGACATATCATCATTATGATTATATCAGCCACAGGACTCTCTCTGCTGAACATAGACTTCTCACATATATTTCCAAAACGACCGATCGGACGAAGTCTGTCCTACTTAAAGTCTACTCGAAGTTTAAGAGTTGGCAAATTGAAGTGACAGTGTTCGGGCCGTGGGGCACATAGTACGAAGAATAGATGGGCGCTGGGACAGAAAGTTTCTAGAGTGGGAACCATTGCCTTATAGTTTAGTTTTAAATTTAAACCGTGCTATCGCTATAAAAATTTATATTAATCATACAGGGTGCCATAGTAGACCCTTAGAAAGCTATATGCACTGTGTAGCTTATATAAAAAATATTAACTGTAAGAACATTTTTATTGCTAAACTACAAAATTAAAAAACATTATTATATGTCATCGGTGTAAGCATCTCTAATTCTACTGTTTGCGCTGGGATTAACTAACACCTCTCCCCCACGCTTCAGCCGCTACGTCATTAACATCTACTAATAGCAATTTGCTAGATTAACTTTACACCTTATTTAACGTAATCTAACTGAAAATAAAAAGTTTTTGTTGCAGTCACATTTTTTTGAATATTTTTTTACATAAGCTATATTGTGCCTATGGCAACCATGTTATGGCTTCCTAAGGGTCTACTGTGGCACCCTGTAGAAAATTAATCTTGTTAAAAAATATTATGTGTCAATCTTTTGTTTGTACGGGCTTTTCCCAAAAGTAGACTCGGGAAATATTATTCACGAGTGATGACGTATCAACGTATACGATATTGTAGTAGTAATAGCAAAAAGTTGTCTTCACTGTTATGTTCGATTATTATTGTTTGTGTGGGCTCTCTAATCATTACCTATTTTTTTTATTATTATCACATTAGTGTTTTATCAATCTGGGGGTTGGTCACATTAAATGTTTTTTTAGTAAATTCAATATTTTTCTCACTACCTCACGCTAAAATACATTCGTTTACTGTTATCATTATAAAATAGTTAACGTCTTCGCAGATGAATTCATTTTATGATTTTAAGTAAGTGAATACTGAATACGACGTTTTCAATATCTGAAATTGAAATAAATATGAGTTCTTTACAAAGAATTTAAGAGTCACTACTTCATCTTACTTAGCCAAGTGTGACTTTGATTTCATTGTTATATCATCCAAGTACCCAACGGACCGTGAAATCCTAAGATTTTTTTTATGTTATTTTTTTTTCATCAGATCCAAACTTGGTCGTATTGAGACTAATTTGAAAGTACGAGCTCTTCAAATAATAAAAACATTTTTTTATCAGTCCATAAATGATGAAGAAATCGATTAGCATATAACATACAACCGAAATTCGGTCAAAATGTAAAAAAAAGCCGGATTTTTTTTCACGCTCGTATCCCCGAAGAAGTAGGCAAAGATAAAATCTGGAAACCCATAACTAGTCAAAGCTATTACTTGGTTTCATAATGTGATTCCTAACATATTGCCATCAATTGGCTGGATTCCCAAGTCTAATCCTAGAACTCATATTGTCATATTGTATGTTTAGTGTGCGTTAAAAACTAATTAAAGTATAAATATCCTAAGGGACCTCCCACACTAGCGTTTTCCAAGCGTTGTCATCGTGCCAGCGTCCGAACAGCGTCGACGCGACATCGACGCCGCGGCGTCGAGATGTCAGCGCTGGCCAGCTACTGAACGCTTTGCTAGCGTCACGTGTAGATAAAAGATTAACAAAGCAAAAATGGAATGTAAATGTGGATGGTTGTAGACATCCGCGGAGACCTAGGTTGATATTTCACGATTAAATCAGGTATTATCTGAGGTTGGTGTCAAAAGTCTTCCAAACCATCGTGTTTGTCTGAAAAGGGTGATGAGTGTAGATGAAGCCGGAATCGCCTAAAGGGATCGTGAGATTTGGCATTTGATAAGTAGCCTACCCCTTAAGAGACTTGATGTGTGTATGTGTATTAATGAATATAAACTAATAGAGAAGTAACAAAGAAGAAGGATCATAAGGAAGAACACTTCCTTCAGAGTAGAAATCTACTCTGATTAACGAGTTTCCTAAAGCTGTAAGTATTTTGATTATTTTCAATCACTTACAAATATGAACAAATCCATGTTGAAGTTTATTATTTCAAAAGTTGTTAACTTGAGTGGAATCTGAAAAAGATAGTCAAACACCAGTTGAACATTATCTAACTACAGCGAAGGTTTTACTCTATTCCTTAAGCTAGTAATAGGTATTAAAAATCTATGTGAATGCTAGTTGATGCTATTACTAAGGTGTTGGAATTAACATCGCAAGAATTTATAGATATTCATACCCGGTTTCTATGTAAAAGGAACGAGTCGTTTTGATTACGGATGGTATTATTTCATACGATTATTAAAATTGCTAACAATGGTCGCTTATTTTAGATGTAAATGTGAGTTACGCTTCGTTACTTTTGAGTAAATTACGAATGGCTAAACTTATGGGTTACGTTTCGTTTATTATAGGAACCAGGCATAAGGTATGATAATGATAAAACCAGATAGCCAGCTTTTATCATTATCATATCTTCAGCTGAAATGCTACATCTGCTAGACATGGCTCATCTCTAATTTATCGTAATGTTTATTCGCTTTTAGTCAGTCAATTTTAGGCAAGCGATCGCGACTTAATCAAATCATCAGACAAGATAGATTGGATATACCATAAAATATGTTATTTTTTGAAACATTTTTAGAACGTGTTATTTTTTTTAAGGGTCTGATCGAATTTAAACTTTATGCAATTGTAGCCGAAGACCACACAATGATTAAAAAAAAGTCCCATTGTCATGATCACAATCTCAAGGATCTCGTATCAAACTCAAAAGATTCTTTTTCCTTAAGCTTACGTCGCGTGTGATACGGAAACGGTGGAAGCCATGGAAAAATCATATAATACAAAATTATTCACTTTGCATTTCTTATAAAAAAACAGTACAAGCTTTTATCAAGCTTTTTTTAGCTTTTAGCAAGCTTTTAGCACAAGTTTTAAGGTTAACTCACTATAACCCAATTCACTATTATAAGAATTATAATAATGAAAAGCGATTTAAAATAATGCGTTATTTAGGTAGTTTCTTAAACATAATTAAATAACCAAATGAACTCGTTTCGTATTAATTAATTTCGAACCAACTTGTCCATAACGTCTTTTCATTTTATTGAATACCAAACTTTAAAAGAATTCCACAACAAAGTCAAGGCCACTTCATGCCAGAAGGTGGGTGTCAGAGTGCATTTAACACATTATCATGTATTTCATAATGATGCTATTTGTCTGTTTGATTGCCATTTAATATCGTAACAGAATATTAATAGGAAACATCAATTTTGAAGGTATGCATATTATGTATATACATACATATTTTCACACCAAAACGGTAAAGGCAGGAAGTGTCGAGTGTCAAATGTCACAAATATTGCAGATCTGCTTCGCTACCACTATTTTCAAACAAATTGCCAGTTTCTTTCCACTTGAACTTTAGCACTTGCCCTGTGCTTGAGAACAAATACAACAACTCTAAACAGATTTTGAAGAAACCCTGTCAACTTTTCTTACTTTAAAATTTCTAAAAAAATTAGGTGATTTAAATAAAACATCGTATAAAAATGTGGGGTTCGTATAAATGGTTTCATTTCCTGTGAATAGTTTATGAACAGCTATTGAGAGCTATAATTTTATTTTAAAATATCGAAACAAACCCTTGAAGTTTTATATTAAAATATTTATTTTTATTACCGCAAAGCATGTAATAATAATGCAAAAAAAAGTACAGAGAGCTAAACAGACAAGTCTCTAAGGCGTTGCAGACAGACCTGCGTACCTTTAATACGTCTCGTATTAAGCGTTTGGAACTACAAGAAAGAAACTCCAATCGATTGACACATGGGCGGTGCTTTCATCATCACAGTGATGCTGCATCGACTATCGATACATCGAAGTGTACAAGTGTTTTGTACGAAAGACACCACAAAGGATCAGAGCTCGAAAACGATCCAGTTGCAAAAAGGTATGAGACAGAGAGACGTTATTTGTTCACTACTGCACTGGAAGATGTCTTCAAGCTTCTGGACTGGAAAAGACTCGGCATCAATGTCAATGGTGACTACATTTCTCACCTTCGATTCACAGATGATATTGTGGTTATGGCAGAATCGCTGGGAGACTTATGAACCGGTGGGTCTTTAGGTGAACTTACACAATACGAAATTCATGTCCAACGTTCATGTTGCACCTATACCAGTTAAAGTTGGGAACTCAATTATTGAAGTTTTTGATCAGTATATACACCTAGGTCAAGCTATTCAGTTAGGTAAGTTTAACTTCAAGAAAGAAGTCGACCGCCGAATCCAATTCGGGTAGGCAGCGTTCGGGAAGCTCGAGGGTATCTTCTTGTCCAAATTAAAGCAGAGCCTAAAGTCGATGGTCTTCGACCAGTGTGTTATCAGTGATGACATATGGAACTGAAGCTTGGCCGTGAACTGCGGGCCTTTTAAATAAGCTCAGCGTCGCTCAACGTCGCTCAGCGTGCTACAGAGAGAGCTATGCTCGGTGTTACTCTGCGAGTTATAATCCGTAATTCGGTGATCCGCAAGAGAACGAGAGTAACCGACTTTGTTCAGAGAATCAGCAAGCTGAAGTGGCAATGGGCAAACCACTTTGCTCGCAGAACCGACGACCGCAGTAGAAGAAAAGTTCTTGAGTAGCGGCCCCGTAGTAGTACGTACGTACGTAGTATTAGACGATGGGAGGTCGTGTGGACTAAATGATACGGTCAAAGTCGCGGGGAGTCGCTGGATACAATTCACTTTGCATGTACCTACTACTCTATTATTTTGTCGCAAGTTGTTTTTAAAGTCAAAGCTAAAGCTAGCTTTATGTCATATCTCACTTTTTTTAAAGGAACATTTGCGTTATACATAATTTTGATTATCTTTCACCGATTTTACGGCGCACGCAATGGAAGCTCTGAAGATGACTATTTCGGGCTTAGTGCCAGACCCTTAATACTTTGATCATGACAATCTTATTTTTTTATACCGCGTGGTCCTTGGTCATTGACATGAGTGCGAATTTTCAATTTAATCCAAAATTTTAAAATGGGTGAAAAACACGTTCACACACGGTCACATACCAGCGAAGTTTATAAAAGCTCCTTAATTTTTTTTCTCATGTAAATATATAAAATATAAGTAAGGTACCTGTGCCCTGGCAATCATAAAGGAGATAGTTTTTTTTGTACTATTGCATCTTACATTTTCCCATCCACTGGCATAAATCTTATCTGCCGTCTCCAATGACTAGAAAAAAGGTTATTTATTTAATACTGGAATGAGAAGACTTCATATTAAGTTAATTGTTTAATTAAGTTACACATACTATTCTGTATTGGGAAATAATGAGTCTGTTGTGTTCCGGTACGGAAGGTAGGGTAACCGGTAGACTTGCGCAATACACATTACATCCCAGCTAAAGGTCAGCGACGCACCTATAACGTCTATGCTGTCTATAAGCTACGTTTCTCTCATACTATCAGGAGACCCAAATAGCAATCCTTGACCTATAACCCAAATAAACAAGAATAAAAGTGTTTACAAAAAATAGAGTAACAGTTTTAAATAATTGACTATATTAACGAAAAATATCTTTGGCATTATCAATAAGCAAAAACGACAAGACCAATAAAATGTTTTGATAACATATTTAAAAAAAACGCATTTTTCAAATATGTTCTTAATTCATTCGTTTCATTGTTATATTCTTGCTTGAATTATGTAAGCATTGTCAAGATCACTGAAGTAGGAGACGAACTAAGAAAAGAGCAATGAAGTTTGGGAAAGAAGTAGTTTTAAAAAAACTACTAGATGGCGCTATTTGACCTTATTTTGTTTTTGACAAAAATACTTATCTTCAACAACGAAAGCTTAATGACTAAAATTTAATAAAATATGAATATAAAAACAATGCCTCACCTTAAAAGTTATATTGGTTGAATGTCTGCAAGGACAGTAAAATAATATAATGCCTGTAAACATTATGAGCAGGTACCTCACGTCTATGTATCCTACCTGTGAACAAATCAAATATCTTGTGTCAAGTTCAAATGGTAGGGTTGCAATTAAAAAAATATATAAATATCTCTGAACAAGTTACACGAATTGAACCTAACTCCAAAGTAAGCAATTTATATACTTGTGTTATGGGTGTTAGTCAACGATTCTACTACATAGAAATACTTAAATAGATACCAGAATAAATTTAATAATCACTCAGACCCGGAAATGCAGACTTCACGCAAATGCCTGCCCCCATCAGGAATCGAACCCGAGCCTCGCGGTCGGTCGATGTAGTTAGGCGTGTACGTTAGCCAACAAGACGGTCACTTAAATCTACGTTATAGACTTGATCCAGCCAAGCGCATTGCAGCTGTAAGATCGGGGCTTGACAGTTTTAATTAAGTTAAGCTTTAGCCGTACTACATTTTTTTATGTAAGGGTTCAGCGAATAAGCACATTGCTCTACAGATGGTAAGAGATAGCCATGGCCTATAGATACCATACATGTTGTAGGTACGTCGCTGTTTTATGGTCGGGATGTTAGGCCAGTTGTGCAAGTCTACTGGCTACCCTACCCTTCGGTTCGGAACATGGTATAGTCATTAGGATGGCAAGAATTTGTGGTCGGTGGACAACTACAAGTACAAATTCATGCACAGCACTCTTGATTCAGGACCACCAGAAATCTTGTTAGTGATAACCGTATAGGTTATTTTATATATTATAATTTATTTATTATATTCATACTGCCTTTCAGATTATTTTTTTATGTCATAGGAAGGCAAACAAGCAGACGGATTTCCTGATGGTAAAAAATTCACGCCGCCTAGAGACATCAAAGATGGTAATGATGCGTTCCCAACCTAAGGTCAGGATGTTAGGCCTCGAGCAAAAGTAAGTTTACCGGCTTCCTCACCCTCCGGACCGAAACACGTCATGTCGTTATGGCGGCAGGAATTTGTAAGGCGGTGGTACCAATCCGGGTGAGTCGCTGCGAAACTCTACCACCTAGTCAGAAGTCGCGGTGTTAGTGACGGTAAGCCTGTGCTCGCCTTTTACGAGCTGCCTGGCAGGAAGGCAGATGGTCTATTCTGCAAAGGAGCCCGGACCAACACGGGGAGAATTGTATGCGTAATGCCTACCTGTTATGAAAACATTTTTGTGATTATTTTTGTATTCTATCAATAATATATTAATATTATCATATATCCCAACAAGCAATTTTCTCTTAGGAATATGCTTATTTAAGAACTAAAGTTTTATAGCAGACATATATTATGTGTCTTGACTATGACAGTACATCTTAGAAAAGCATTAGTCAAAGCAATTTATACTATAGCCTATTTTTTAATCTCGGAGACTGAATTGACAGGTGGTTTTTCAAATAAAGATACCCGAGTTTTTATTATAGTGCTTGCTGTCCTATGATACCGATTGTTCAAAACGTAAATAAATGTTTTGAGGAATGAAAAACCGATAATTCTCTGATACTTCAACTTTAAATTTATTAGCCGCTTTTAACTAACGTCGAAAAAGATAACGTTATTTCAATGATTCTTTTTTTATTCAAGATATCGTACTTCCGAAGTGGTCCTGTTGCCACCAAGTCTAGGTCCTCCGGTAAAATCGAATGGAAATCGAGTAAAAAAATTAAATTTTTAGTTTAGTTAGACGAGATTATATTGAAATAAAAGTCGTTTTTTGCAATTTACTGTGTTGTAAATTATGTCAACCTTTCGTCCTTAAACATATTAAAATGTTCAAATGCGTCCATTTTACTTGTTGTGTACAAATTATTATCTATTATTTTGTTATATTATGCTGATAAGTTTAGTTCTTTTGCATCGTTGTTTTATTGTGTATGTTGCGTTATATTTTAAATAAAATAATAAATAGCCTTAGGACCTGGGAAAATGACACAAATCAATTCTGACTCTAATTTAAGCGAATTATATGCTTGTATTAAAAGTGCCTAGCGAGGATACTAATAGGGTATGTGCGCCTATTCGCGTCCACACCCCAATTCGCGTCCATTTCGCGGACACCATTTAAAAAACCCTTAAAAATAAGTTTACTAACAAACTAGGGAAATGAAAAGTCGTTTCTGCCTATAATACAATATATTAGTAATACATATACCAAGACAAATGGCTACTAAAGCTAAACTTTAGCAGAATAGTTATAATATTTTTAGTCAGTTTGAAAATGTTGAAATAAAGGTATTCATGGGGTTTTGGTGCAATCGTGAAAGAAGATTGTAATATCGTCGGTATAATGGAAGAACTGAATAACTCAAAATTTCAAGTTTCGAGATAATCGCAATTTAGTGTTTTTTTTACACTTTTTTTTTGACATAAATATCAAATAGAGAACAATTTTACAGTCGGTAATTTTATATGCTTTAAGCATGTTTACTGTGGGTTTCATACTTAATTCAAATAATTTCTGGCATGAACCGAAAAAATTAGAAAAATCAAAAACCAAGTTATCCAATTTTGCCACACCAAGATATTGCGAACATACCGTAGTTAGCCAATTCTTCGTGGTAGTTATTCAGTTTTTCCACACATTAGATGGATTTCAATTGACTAATTTGGGTCAACCAAGTACACTTGTTGAGTTATAAAACTAAATAAATATTTAAACGCAAAATAATTAGCATAAGTTGGAATTAGTAGTAACATAATTAATTTAATAAAATAAACTCACATGTAAAATATCAAAACTAAAATAATTTGGAATGGCAACAAAATATCATTATGTAATAAAATCAAATAAATTACTTATTGTAAATCTTCTAAAATCATCCGAAACAAAAATAACTTTCCTTTACATTATTTTATAATATACATTTTATTTATTTTACAGTTTTATAAACTTTACATTAAAACATATAAATTTTAAATTCAAACGTGTTTTATTAAATAAACATTTCGTATTATATCGGTACTTATTAAATCCTTGCAAGTCCTTTTCGAAATCGTTTCAATGAAAACTCTTGTTGTTGTCTAGAATTTTTGATAGAAAAATAGGTTTGCATATTTTACATGGTTTCCTTCGGAAAAGATTTCTTTGTCTTTTGTTTCAGAATCAGTAGTTTTAGCTATAGTTGTAGTAGGACTGAATCCGGGACCTCATGAAGTCAACCGAAATCAAAACGCTAGATCTTAGAGGCGATTTTTAAACAAGAATTCTAAAAACGTAATAACAAAAAGAAGTAATTATGATTACATGGCTCGACTTATTGCTACTAGTATAGGTATTAGGTCCTTACAAGTAGATACACGCGAAAACCCCTACAATGAATTGCAGATACCTATTCTGGCATATTTGTATTTAATAATCAAGCCATTATTTAAAAGAAACCACCTAATTAAATACAGAAATAGCTTTGAAATATTGTATGCTACCTCCCTTAGAAAAATTACCTTCCTGCTCACACATTTTCACCAAAACTCTAAGCCTTGAATCCATGTTAAAAAATTGTCGCCTATCCCGTTAAAATAATAGATGCACAAATGCTCCTATGTCGGCACACCTAAGGTTATATCATTTAACGTCATTTTTTACTACTAAGATGCACGATAAAATTGCTTACATGCGTATACTATATAAAGAAATATTAAATTATTTCACCTATTGACATTTACGTTATTGGAATCTCTTATAAATGTATATTTTCCTTAAGAAAAAATTAATAAAAATAATTATTTAAAAACGAATGAGTACTCATCAAGGTCCGAGTTAAATATCTCAAGTTGTTTAGTTTTTCTTCAACTTGACTAGCCTTATTAGAATATTTTAGTTGGTGGAAGAACTAAATAACTCAAGTTAGCTAATTCACTTCATACTTAAGTGATCAGAAGTCACAGTTGTTCGTTTTTGTACAGAGTCTTTTTTTCATTGACATTTAGTGTTAATTTCAACTTATCCATTTCTACAATAGAAACAAAAAAATGGCTTTATTTTTGGAATGTGTTAAGATGTGGAAACGTTTGTTAGACCAAAATATGCGCCACATTTTGGGGTTTACAAAAATAGTAAAAGGTCAATTTGGCCAAAATCGTAGTTGTTTTTAGTTCTTTCATTATACCGACGATATTTTTTTTTGTAATTATTAAAGTTTACGTAAATTATGAGTAAAATTAGTTAATTTAGGTGGCAGTTAATTCAATTTTGTTTAGCCCAAGTGCACAAGTGAAATAGTTAAAAAGAAATTAGAGTATCGTGTCATTCCGCTGCCAAATCTCACTAACTGAGCTTAAGTAAAGAGGTCACCGTTTTACTCAAGACCCTAACATGACTTTGACTTATGACCTATGACTTACTAGTTATGACCTGAAAATACTTATAACTCTTAAAAAGAATTTATTCATACGGAAGACATGGCAGCATCTCTTATCGGCCTTAGCCGCCACTAGAAAGGGGCAAAGTGCTTTGAACCTTTGTGGCTTAGTCAACCGCCGCCATTTTGTGTTGTTTTCAGAATGGCAGCGCATAATAATTCCTACAAATACGGATAGGAGATACTTATATACAAACAAAAAATACAGGGACAACATATCCTATCGCGTCACGTTACAGAGTTGTTTACAATAAATCTATGGTACTTCAATTAGCTTTTAGAAATAATGTAATGAATTGAATGTCTCTAAGCACAACAGAGGTGGCCGTGGCTAGTTGCCACTCTTACGACAAGGACCTACCGTTAAGCGATTTAGTGTTTCGTTACAAGGTCCATTTATAAAGGAAAATAAATGTATACAATAATTAATATTCATAACGTCGCGGTCGTAATTCAAAAACGTTAACCAAATTTATTCACCGAATATTTCTCTAAAATGGTAAAAAGATAATGAACTAAGGCTATCATGGCTACAATAATACAACTTTTTACTTTTAATATAATTAACTAAATAATAATAATAAATAATTTAATATAATAAATAGTTTAAATATTTTACTTTTAATATAATTTTGTTGATTTGGGCCAAATCCTCATCATCGTTTTGTTTTAAAAATAGCTCTGTAACGTGATTTTTTAGGATATGTTAATCATTACATTTTTTGTTTGTCCTCAATCCATATTTTTCGTGCGCCGCCATTTTGAAAAGAATACAAATCGGTGGCGAGGCACTAAGCCAGGCTTCATATAAAAAAGTTAAATCACCTTAGGTAACTGAAAAAAAGATGGATTTTCGTAGGTAATGATTGAATTTTGTGTTAATTAAGAGTAAAATTGGTTAAGTAAGTGGAAAATGACTTTATTTTGTTTAGTTCAAGTGCACAAGTGAAATATTTATAACGAAATTAATGCATCGTGTTTTTCCTCGCTGGCGTCAAATCACACTAGGTGAGCTTGAGTAACGAAGCCATCGCTTTACTCAAGATCCTGACATGACTTTGCACATAGTGAGCAATGGCTGTTAATATGAATTAAATAAAACGAAAGACATGGCACCATGGCCTAACGGTCTTAGCCAACCCCAAAAAGAGGCAAATTAACTATTAAAAAAACTGGAGTTTTGGCGCCATCGTTGATGAAGATGGTCGTATTTTTTCATAATTATTGAATTTCGTGTTTATATTGAGTAAAATTAGTTAATTTAGGTGACAATTAGTTTAGTTTTGTTCAGTGAACGTGCACAA
>NJDD01000695.1:265414-277044 GCA_002245505.1 Calephelis nemesis | reverse complement strand
ATAAGCTGCATTCCGATGTGAAGCTGTGCGTCGATTTTGATGTATATTGTAGAATTTTATTTCGCTTATACACTGATAGTTCAATATTAAAAGTCTGGTATGTTCACTTTTCAAAATGTTCGAAATTTGTAAGATATTACATCGATGATAGTATAGCGAGTGGTTTCATATAGTATAAAGTTTTCCGAAGAAATATTGGTACACTTATTCACTGGCACTTTTTAATGTTTCTTTTAGTTCTTGTATTCGGAAGCTGTTCCGGGGACCTAATTTTAAAGATCCCTTGCCGCTGCCACCAATGTTAAGCCGGACTCGGTGGTTGTTGTTTTAAAAAAGATTTTATTTAACAACACTTTATTTAACACAATAGAAATAGAATTAATACAGATATAGAATTATAAAGAAATAGTAGAAATAGTATATAACCGATATAGAATGAGAGACTAGTGGTCTCTTCGGAGATTGGAGCGTGACTGTCGAGAACTCGGGATAGGATGGTTACTGTATGGTCGGGCTGCTGATGAGGCAGTCTGGCCATCAGCATTATACATTACTATCCTAGGATATAACAGTACGATGTCCCCTCTAACCCCTCGCCTCTCCAAGATTAGCGCGAAGTATAAAAGCCCGAATAACCATGCGGCGTCACTTGTTATACTATCGGGACCTTACGAGCGAAGACGCCTTTGCAATTACTAAAACAAATTAATTACGTATTTTACAAATTAATTCACGAAGGGCTACAGTCAGCCAAAATACTTATAAATAAAAAAATAGAAAAAGGAGAAACCCGTCTTAGGGTTCCTTCGTCTCGGCTAGCTGCTTTAGCTTGTAATATCAAAGAACACACGCACACTGGAGCGGTAGGGGGGTTACTCCGCGCCTTAAGCAGATACCACCGGCAGTGTTGCAGCGCCCAGGACAAGGGCCTTTCTAAATCCAAGACACCTACCGCCCAGGACAGGACAAGGACCTTTTTCTAAAGATAAGACTCCCACCTATCTACAATACCTATCTACCTACTATAAGGTTTCCCAGAACCTACGACCAATAATTTGTTACAATATAAATTGATATTTTTATATTCTCTTTTATTTACTCTCGTATTCTTGTGTGGACCTCCTCTAGGTCACACCCTTATGCTTGGCGTTTGTGAACTATGAGAAAGCCTTTGATTCGATCGAGACCTGGGCTACAGTCTCTCCAGCGGTGCCACATTGACTATCGCTATGTCGAAGTGTTGAAGTGTTTGTACAACAACGCCACTATGTCCGTCCGAGTACAAGATCAGAGCACAGAGGCGATTCCATTGCAGAGAGGTGTAAGACAAGGAGACGTTATATCTCCTAAGCTCTTCACCAACACAATGGAGGATGCTTTTAAGCTTCTAGAGTGGAAAGGAATGGGCATCAACATCAACGGCGAGTTCATCACTCAGCTTCGATTTGCCGATGACATAGTCATAATGGCGGAATCGCTGGAAGACCTTAGTACAATGCTCGAAGACCTCAATCGTGTTTCCCGACAGGTGGGCCTTAAGATGAACATAGATAAGACGAAAATCATGCGGAATGTCCATGTAGCGCCCACCCCAGTGTCAGTTGGGAACGCGATCCTCGAAGTTGTCGACGAATATGTATACCTGGGACAAACGGTCCAGTTGGGTAGGTCCAACTTCGAGAAAGAGGTGAATCGACGAATCCAACTCCGTTGGGCAGCGTTCGGGAAATTGCGTAGCGTCTTTTCGTCCGCAATACCTCAGTGTCTTAAAACAAGTCTTTAACCAGTGTGTATTACCAGTGATGACCTACGGCACCGAGACGTGGTCTCTTACTGTGGGCCTGATAAACAAGCTCAAGGTTGCTCAGCGAGCTATGGAGCGGGCTATGTTCGGGGTTTCCCTGCGTGATCGATTCCGAAATGAGGAGATCCGCAGGCGAACGAAAGTCACCGACATAGCCAGCCGGGTTAGCAAGCTGAAGCGGCAGTGGGCGGGGCACATAGCGCGGAGAACTGATGGCCGTTGGGGCAGAAAAGTTCTCGAGTGGAGACCACGTACTGGCAAGCGAAACATAGGACGGCCACCCACGAGATGGACAGACGACCTTATGAGGGTCGCGGGGTCTCGTTGGATGCAGGCCGCTTCCATCCGGTCGAAGTGGAAGTCAACGGGGGAGGCCTATGTTCAGCAGTGGAAGTCCTATGGCTGAAATGATGATGATGAATGTCGCCGGAATTAACAACAAAACAAAAAACAAGCCTATGTTCCTTTATATTTTTTGTAACAAGTCTGTAATAATTCAGCTGTTGAAAGTTTCATCACAGTCAGTCTTGTACGACAAACACACATATATTTAAAACGAAAGTATCTACACACCTACATCCCCGAAGCGGTAGGCAGAGGCGCAACCAAAGCACCAACTACTAGCCGAAGACACGAAGTGATAGGTGGCAAGCCTATCGCCAACAGGGAACATATAAAATGGGAAAAAGCCACGTTTTTTTGTGTTGCCCGACCCAAGAATTAAACCCAGAACCTCATGAAGTCAATTTTAATACCTGGACCGCTCGACCCGATAGGCGATATTAAAGCAAAAAAACATTAATAAGGTACGTATGTACGTAAACGTACATATTAAATATACAGAACAGTTACTGCTTAAAAATTTTTGAAACACCTGTAGTGATTATTAACTTAAATGTTTTTAATCAAAAGTAAATAATAAGCAATTTTTATTCACTTTGGCCATTGTTTGGTACAATGTTTACAAACAATTGGTCATTAGATATTGTCTTTCATGATAACTGCACGCCTACATCCCCGAAGCGGTAGGTAGAGGCGCAACCAAAGCACCAACCACTAGCCGAAGACACGTAGTCCCACAATGTGATAGGTGGCAAGCCTATCGCCAACAGAGAACATATACATTTAGAAAAAGCCACGTTTTCTTTGTGTTGCCCGACTCAGGAATCAAACCCAGAACCTCATGAAGTCAATTTCAATACCTGGACCACCCGAGAGGCGATATTAAAACAAAAAAAACATTAATTAGGTATGTATACGTCAACGTACATATTAAATATACAGAACAGTTACTGCTTAAAAAAATTTTAAACACCTGTAGTGATTATTAACTTAAATGTTTTAACCAAAAGCAATTTTTATTCACTTTGGCCATTGTTTGGTACAATGTTTTTAAACAATTGGGTGTTAGATATTGTCTTTCGTTATCATTATTATTCTTCATTTCCCACATTTAATTTTATAAAAACACACTAAAAATATAAAATAATCTACTTTTATGTAGGTACTGTTGTACCTACATAAAAGTAGTGTTGTATTGTACCTACATACCATCAATAGCCAGGGCGGTCAACTGAGACACCTCTGAACGATGGGCACCTTCTCCTAAATTGATATTTACTGAAACGACTATCGGGAATAATATAATAATAATAATACCTTACCTATCGAATTGCGTAATTGTATCACGAAAATTAATATTAAAAATAAACTAAAAATGTATTTATTAAATAACTTGGAACTTCACTATGAAGATTTTTAACACGTTTCAGTTAATTAAGTAATAAATTGGAAATGTACCTATTTTTATAGAATAAATATTTTATATACCTACCTGTCTTAATGGAACAATGTGCCTGCGTGCACTGAGTAAGTAGACTTATGGCATTTTATATTAAACCCATGTGGTTTTTAAAAATGCCATTATGTAGTATGTAAACAAATTGTAAATTTGTAATAAATGGAAAAAAAATGTTCTTGTTGCAGCAGCTCTTCAGCCAATTCTAAAAACATTAAAAAAATGCTTAGTTTTGTTCACACAGAATGGTGACACTATCAAAAAAAGCTTGGCGCTCTAATTAATCTACAAAAAAAATAATTTTAAAGTTTGATTTCTTTATATTCCAAAAGGGCCCCAAATTTTGTGTGCCCAAGGGCCCCAGCATAATCTAAGACGGCCTCGGAGACAGTGAAGTGCCTGAACCCACAAGTGCAGAATTCAACGCGGTTGTGTTGTGGACAAGCACTGGGCGAAAAATAATGCACCCGTGCCAGATAGGGTTCACGGCCGCATCCTTGTTTTGGTCCTGGACATTCTCGGAGACCTGCTCCAGAGGCTTTTTAATTTCTGCCTGGAGTTGAGACGATTCCCTGTGCTGTGGGAGAGCGGTAGGTTGGTCCTTCTGAAAAAGGAGGGGCATCCCGTCGAGTTTTAGTTTTAAACAAAAATAAACCCTAACAATTAAATTTAAACAGCATTTTAATAATACATAAAAAATAAAATTTGTATGAAAAGGGCAATGAATATGGAGGAAACCAGAAAGGTCTAAAAGGATCATGAGATTTGACATTCGATACTCTCTGCCTACTCGGTAAGGGACTTGGCGTGAAGATATGTATAATTAGGGATTTCAAATTGGGGAATGAATCTTCAAAAAGTGTTTAGGAGTGGGAAACCTTTTATATTTGATTTATCATGTAAGTCGTAAGATGTCAGGACTATTTTTTTATTTTAATAATTTTAACGCAACCAGGGCATTGATATCCCTACCCGGTGTTAGCACCCGCGTCTGACTACACACGGGCCGCAAACGCGCCCGCCAATCTTAGGAGACCCCGTTACGTGTTATCGGATCCACCGGATCCAATAACCGCGGCAAACGCGAGCCTCCCTCCCAATCCCAACCGGAACACAAATTCACAAGACACTACACTACATCGTCGCCCGTCGCCGCCGATCTAGGCGACGAAGACCTCTCTTGCGCCCGGCGCCTAACGCCGGGCGACGAGCCGCCACTAATCACTATCCTCCACCTAGTCCACCCAGTAACCAGAACGCAGCACCAAGTCGAAGGTACGGTCTCCCGGGAGACAGCCCTTGTTGCTGGCGTTGTAGGTAACAGTCCAATCCATCTAATGAATGATGTCTCGGGCTGAGCACTCTGCTCGGCCGACAAAGCCCGGTGAAGTTGTAAAAACCGCGAGGTTGGCAACACATTAGATATTCCATAAAAAAACAGAGCATTGAGTTTCTGCTTTTGCCGCAAAAGAGTAGGGATTGTAATTGCTTGGGATCGAATTTGTGCCCTCTACTAAATGTCGGGCCAAAACAGAATTTCCCATTTCAAGCGCCTGTTTTACCATGCTCTTTTATTCTTAATGAGCAAGACTTCCCCGTTTGCCCGAGTAGATCTTAACAGTTATCCATTGCTCAATATGTTTATAAAGGGGTCCAGAATATAAGTAGTAGAACAAATAAATAATTTACAGTTTATAATATTTAATGTTTTAAAAAATGTTGATATACACTACGCTAGATGACTAGATTCGATTTTATTCTTTGACATTCTGCTTTTTTTTAATTTTTATGCAAATACTATTTTAAATGTATAAGTACATATATTACGTTTGAATTTGACATTTTTAATTTGATATAATTTCTGAATACTATACATATATCGTTTTAATTTAAGGTTTTGACTAAGGATACAAGTAAAAAAATTTAGTGTCGGTTTGTTTATTCTTAAATACTATATATACCGATTTTTTTTAATTGTTTTCTGTCTGTCTGTTTGTTCCGACTACTCTCTGTAACGGCTGGACCGCTGTTGATGGGTCTTTCACTGGGAGATAGCTGATGTACTTATGCTTTATATACTGTTATTTTAGACTTCTTTAAATTTCACTTGGATGAAGTAGCGGGCACAGCAAGTTGTAGGAAAACATGAACCAAACAATATCAAAAAGCTAATACATTTTTTTTTATCTCATATGTTAAATTAAGTCATCTTGTTTGTAAGTGAAGACTTGATTGCTTGGAAATGCAAATATTAGAACATAGTGCACTTAAACATTTGCTATTTGTTTTTTGTAGTTATACTTCTTTTGGCGCGTTAGGGAAAAATGATGAGGGTAAATTTTTACGATGCGCGCGCACACTGTCACGAAAAACCGACATGATGAAGTTAGTTATAAATAACATTTTAGTTTTTTGTGATATTTTTATTAAATATTAAATAAACTTTATTTAACTAAATAATGCATTATAATAAAACTTTTAATGTATTAAATACCTTTTTTCTATGGTTAGTGTAATTTTGTCTACAAATGTGAAATAAGGCAAAAGATAAAATTTTTAAAAAGATTTTTATCTTATTACGCCGAAGAAGTATAACTTTTAACGCGTGCACACACATTTTTTTTAATGTTTAGGTACTTGGGATAGTTTTAAGCTTATTGATTATTAATTTTACTTATTTTTTGTAGCAAGACAAGGAACATTACATAAAATGCATATGAAACTCAGTAATCTAAGAGGTGTAGTATTTAGTTTTTGTTTGTCAGTTCAGTGTATAATAAAATAAATTAAAAAAAATATACACAGACCCGAAAATACAGACATCGATATTCATCATACAAATTTACATTTTGTACACAAATAACGAATTTTCTGAAAATAAAATTAACCTAATATAGTTATTAGATGAAATAATATGAATACTTATCATAATAAGAGCCACTTGCACGTTCCAGAGTTAAGTGTTTAACACTGAGTTAGTGTCTAACTTGGGTTAAATCGCCTTATACTTGAGCGTTTAACGCAATATTAAATGTAACCTGGAAATGTGCAGGGGCCCTAAGACTTTTAAATATGTAGTAATGGAGGCAGATTCATATGGACGATTTTCCATACATCATGCTGTCAAAAAAAGTTTATTAATTAGTAGATAGCTAAAACTTTATATTTTTATACATAATTTATTTAATTTAATTTTGTTTAGTTTATGTTAAGTACAAAAAACAATAAAAAATGTAAAAAAAGCCTACATACTCTCTTGGTTGGCAACAATTTCTAAAACTACATACCTTACGACAGAAATTAAATATGTAATAAAAAAAAACTTATTTATGTGTTCAAATGTATTTAATGATAGTCGAAAATCCAAAGGTATTTTGAGTGTTTTTAACTTTGAAAATCATGTAAAGTCATATCTAGTATTGAAAAACGTGTTAGTTAGTTACACACAAGGTAATTTCTAACTAAAGAACGGCTTAACCGATTTAGCTGAAAATTGATGGCTTGGAACTAGAGGACATTTTCCCGTTCAACAGCGAGGAAACTAGAAAAAATAAAATGTTATTTTGTTTCTATACAAACTGAACGGGGAGATCGAAGTTTGCCGGAACAGTTAGTTAAGTACTGAAAAAAAAACAAATAGCGACGGTTAAGTATTAATAAACTGTGGTTTAAAGTTTACATTTTGTAAATTCGTAATTTTTTGTAGGTACAACATATCTAATAGGTATAAAATATTTTCCGGTGTTGGTACGGGTCTTCTGCGTAGAATAGACTGTTTCTCTGCCAGGCAGCTCGTATGAGGCGAGCACTTGTAAATATAGGTAAGTACCAAAAAGCGACGGGTTGCACTCCGGGAGTGCCGGCAGAAGTAAAAACTTGAATATTAACGTTGTGCATTTTTGAGATTTTGGAATGGTTAGGGAATAATTTTGCACGAATTGATTTAATTATCAGTATGAAAGTACTTGCTATCATTTATGTTGTAGAAAATAATAATCATTTATTGCACTATCGTATACAAACATGACAACACGAATATTCGCGCAAGCGCCCTGCGCCGTCTAAATGAAACAGCAGGCGCAAGCATATATTTTTTCCGAGCCGTAGAAAGAGAGGAGGATACTTCCTCTCCTATGCCGCGCCGTCTGTTTACAGACCATCCGTCTTACGAATTTTCAATCAGGTCACGTGTCCTGACGCGAGTTTAGCAATTTTTACCCATTCTTTAACCCAAAAACTTTAATTTTGGTGAAATATAGTACATATTGTATTTATACTTTAATTCATTAACACATCACATGTATATCATGGAAAATTTAGTTTGATCTTGATATTCACAAAGCATTCTCATAAAAATATTGCCAGGGAGGGATTGGATAAAGCCCACCCAACTCACCCGGGCTGACATACTATAAATTATGCGTCACTGCCTATTCTAGCACATTCTAGTTTAACATTATTGTATAACTCTGTTATAAATGGCAAACAGTTTGCCATGATTCGCCAGCGATGTGCAAATGTAAGCACCACCGCCTGAACCAAATTTAATACCTATTTAGGTACTTAGTAAAGCTTGGAAACATGACACATGTTATTTATAGTTCCTCTACGAGTATAATCTATATGTACATATGTATCCTATGTATGTTAGTCTCGCTAAAACTCAAGAACGGCTAGAACGATTAGCCTAAGTTTTGTTTTGTATTATTAATTGTTCAAATCCAGGGAAGGTTTAAATTTTAAAATATAAGAAAACAAGATAAATATAAGAATAACAACATTTTATTTTTTTTTCCATACAAACGAAGTTCTCCGGGACAACTAGTTAAGTAATATTAATTGCATAAAAAGGCACATATTCCAACGTTGTTAAATGGAAGCGAGAGTTGGGTATGTCAGAAAAAGCATAAGAGTAGGATGCATGCGGTCGAAATGAGAACGAAAAAATTGTGTTGTAGTAGCGCTCGCTGACCGCATTGGTAACAATGAAATTCAAAAAAAGAAGTGTTGGTGTCAAAATGAAAAAGAGCGTGATCCGCTGGTTTGGTTATATGGAAAGAATGGCAGGTGAAAGATTGACAAAGCAGATTTACAATGCGAATGTGGATGGGTGTAGGTACCCGGGAGACCTAAGTTGACATTCCACGATCAAATCACTCTGACATTATACGAGGGTAGTGACAAGATTCACCCAAACCGACGAGTTTGTATGAAAAGTGTAATGAATGTGGAGGAAGCCAGAAAGTCTTCAGGGATCTCGAGATTTCGAACTCGATATTCTCAGCCCCCCTATAAGGTACTTGTCGTGAAGGTATGTATGTATATAATTAAAATTCCTGTAGATTACTATAAAACGTCTAGCGTTAAATGCATTTTCATATTTTAAGACCACCATTGTACAGACTACAGTATCTCGTTAAATCTTGTTCCATACTTTAGGGTTGCCTGGAAGAGATCGCTGACATGGCGATAAGGTCGCCTTTGTGTATCTTCTGAGTTTTAGTTGTTTTGAGGTATTTGTAATTTCTCTGTATTTGTTGCACAATAAAGTTACTAGTGCTCGCCCATTGGTCGAAATTCGACTATAATAAATTTGAATATCTTGTTGATAAGAACGCCATCTTTATTTCTCAAGACCAACTACTTTGTTTCCTGAATATCAACATCTATATATTTGTTTGAGTGTGTCAAATGCGTGGTAGTGTGGGTAATGTTTTTTTTATTGTTTTAATGCACTTTATAAGCATTATCATTGAAAAATATTAGCGTTCTGCACTTCTCCTACACATAAACTATAAGTGTGCTAAATTTCATATACCTTCGTCAGCGCAATTTTCGTAAAAAGGGGTCCAAAGTTTTGGCATCACGTATTAATAAATAGATTGTGTTGTATAAATTACAGTGGCAGAACCGCGACCCGTGTGTTTTGATAAAGCACTGTACCTACCTGTTCAATTCTTACCAAATAATTTATCTACGCTGCTCTGGCACCTAAACGTATACGGTAGCGGTTTTAGCGCCCCCTACATACCAGGTTAAAAACCATACTAAAAGGTAAATAATATATAGCGCATATGATCTGACGCCCCTTTACATCTTGGCGCCCTGGGCGGTTGCCCAACCGCGCCATACCCAAACGCCGTCCCTGAACGTATGTTACGTACATTAAAAAATATTAAAGTAGGTACCATAGTGAGCACCGTCAAATCAAGTTCAGAGTCGAGGTCACGGCAGCTGCTCTGTAATCGGTGCTATTCTGCGTTACACATTCATTGATAGCTGACGCGGCCGATATAACGTTTATAATTATTCACTTCATAATGTATTCCACAAACGAAGATCTATTAAATGAACGAAAAAAATGTACATTCGATAGAGAAGAATTGACGAATTTCTTCAATCGTGGTGCAGAAAGAACGAAAATGAGAAGAGAGAGAGGTGAGTTTATTTACATATTATAATCATGCGATTTAATAAAAACCTATGCAGGATTTCTTAAAATGTGTATGAATTGGGTTTTTTATTATAAAAATTGAATTAACCATTTCTCAAGATTAGCGTGACGTATGACGTATAGACGTAAATAAACAAATGCAAATGACATGTCTATGATAAGGTTGCCAAAAATAAACACAGTTAAACACCCGAAAACCGGCTAGGTATATAGTTCATTATCCATAATATTTCTAAACGAATAAATTTGCACTATTAGGTAAGCATAACTCAACAGCACTGGTCGGACCTTGATTAAAATGAAATAGCACTATCCGGGAAGCACCAACTTTCAAACAAAATGAATACATTAACATTGTCCTAGCAATAAAACATTCTGTTAGCACACATAAAAATATACACAGCTATTCAACATATCCTTCTCTTTGGAGGTCTCTTAAAGTTGACATCGTTTATTATGTTATGCTCATCAGCGAAGGCACGTTTATCTCAGTTACAATTAAACTTAAAAAAGACAACATTTAAGTATAAAACTACCCAAGTTGTTTTTAAATCTTGTGGAACACAGATCCCTAATATTTTTATTACATTCCTTAATTTCCTAACGTGCACCTTTTACCCTTTTTTCGAGGAGACATTGGTTTGCAGGTGTGTGTGTGTGTAATTTTGTATCTGGTTCCCCACATATTTCAGATACTTCAGAAATTTGCAGAAAGGGAAATTACTTATAAAGGTTTACTTAATGTTTATTTATGATATTCCTAACAATATGGCATTAATATTTCGTTTAAATTCGCACGAAGCTAATGTCTGCTATCATGCCATGATCCGGAGAGTAGGGTAGCCGATAGATTTGAACACCCTGTCTCCAAGATAGAGTAGACATCATAGATATACATATGGTGTCTTTAGGACAGAAAAAAATCTAGGTACATATTTTGTTGAACTATTAAATCGTAAGATCTTTTTTATTTGTACCTAGTAATTGCCGACATACGTACGTTTTTAGGGTTCCGTACCCAAAGGATAAAAACGGACCTTGTTACTAAGTCTCCGCTATCTGTCTGTCTGTCTCCAGGCTGTATCTCATAAACCGTGATACCTAGAAAGCTGATTTTTTTGCAAGTGATGCATTTCTGTTGCCGCTATACCAACAAATTCTAAAAATTAAAAAAATAAAATGTAAAGCCATACAATAAACGTGTTTTTTTGCTCAATGTTAGAAACGGTAACAGATAGACGCTTAAAATTTTCACAGAATATTTACTTGTATAATACCTTTCAAAATAAATAATAAAATAACAATACAGTAAATATTAAAGGGGGCTCCCATACAACAAACACACCTCAGACATATCTTTCTAATGGTCTTAAAAACCTACAGTTTGTAAATACATAGTGGTTTACAAAACACACAACAAAGATTACAATTGAATTCATTAGAGTTCAACGCTGTTAAAGCAGCCTCTTTGTTATGACGAAATACTTATAACCACCTTACTTTTAATTTGGAGTGGGAATTTTGCAGTTTTACTGCTCTGAAATAAATATAACTACTATTTACACCTTGCATGT
>NJDD01000695.1:254062-265341 GCA_002245505.1 Calephelis nemesis | reverse complement strand
TGTGTGTGTGTGTGTGTGTGTGTGTGTGTGTGTGTGCGTGCGTGTGTGTGTGTGTGTGTGTGTACCATCATAACTTTTAGATTGATGGACTGATTTCGATGCGGATTTTTTATTTGTAAGCTTGATTGCGATGATTTTTGTCTACAATACATATAGCTAGGTTTTGTTAATTATTTTATTTTAATTTTAAGATTATTGTATTAACAGTACAAGTTCCTACCCGTGGCTTTTCCCAGATATATACGCATTTTAGTTCCTCATTAATAAAGTTATTGGAATAAACATTTTAAGTATCTTCATGTCAATATCCTCAAAAGGTAGTCAGTGACAGAACTAGAGCACCTACGAAGCCAAAGACTAAGGCCCAGAACGTCATATCCAATCAAAGGTAACTAACGTACTTATCTTTTCGCTGAGCTAAACTACATATACTTACAGTTTCGGAATTAACTCACTCTCTTTCTCCTCCTCCTCTCTCTCTCTCTTTGAACCCTTACTAACCATGGTGACACAGGTTTTCTGATAAGTGTCGATGTAGATCTTTGCAATAGGTATTTCAATCCACCATAAGAAGTAATGTTGTGTGGTAGCGAGTGCAGTGTGTAGTGTCTAATTGAGGAACTGACGTGGTACTGTCATTATCTCAACAAAATATGAATCGCCAAAATGTTTTTTTTTATGATATTGGAAGGCAAACAAATAGACGGATTTCCTGATGGTAAGAAATTGAATAGACACCAAAGGTGGTAATGATGAGTTGCCAACCACAGGCCAGGATGTTAGGCCTCGACCAAAGGTAAGTTTTAAATTCCGAGCGACTAGACTGGTTTGGCTCATTCTGATTTTGAATAATTTGTGAATGTCAAAGGCCTTCACGGGCTTTGAAAAATAAGAAAATGGGGAATCTGTGAGGAAACTAGGAAAACCAACTTTTTAATTTTTTTAATTGAAGCAATGCTCGCCGGGGCGTCTAGTTATTAGTTTACGTTTCATTTAAAATACACGACGTGACCAAAATGTGCAGAAAAACGTTTAATTAGTTTTATAAATATCTACTTATGTGTTTTTGTTGGATAATATAGATAAGTACCTACCCAGTATAATTAAGAAAAACTTGTTTTGTGTTGCTTCTTAGTGTTTTATGTATATCGTAATCTATACTTACATGTTTTATAATCGTAAAAATACTCGTCTCTATGTTGAAAATATTAAAAAAAGATGATCCCATCTAAATATTTCCATGTATTTGTAAAATGTTACTAAGTCCATATGGTATGCACAGTAAAAAAGTTATCAAATGTCACGTAGAGCTAAGATTTTAACTAATGTAGCGTAAGTGATATTATGTAATCATAAAAAATCCTCGTCTCTATGTCGACAATAAAAGATGATCCCATCTAAACATTTTTATGTATTTGTAAAATGTTAGCAAGTCCATATGGTATGCACTGTGAAAAAGTTATCAGATGTCACGTAGAGCTAAGATTTTCACTAATGTAGCGTAAGTGATATTATGTAATCATAAAAAATTCTCGTCTCTATGTTGACAATATTTAAAAAAAGGTGATTCCATCTAAAACATTTTTATGTACTTGTAGAATGTTACCAAGACCATATGGTATGCACAGTGAAAAAGTTATAAGATGTCATGTAGAGCTAAGAGTAAGTGATAAAAAAGTAATGATCAGTAAACACATTTTTCACCTTACGCCCATTTGACGGCAACAAAATGGACAAACTTATATGGCCTATATTTTGAACTAACTAACGAGTTTAACTAGTTATACTGGTATGTAAAATTGTAGACTTAGATTTTAAAAACTTAGAGCATTTAGTGTCAGAACTCAGAAGCTCTTGTTAAAGAGTATTTGTATTCCTTGGTTAGGAGTTTGGCTCTACGTGACATCTGATAACTGCTACACAATGCAAGCCCTGTGGTAACATTGGTGGTGGTGGCCCTGGCTACATTTTACATGAAAATGTTTTTTAAATGGAGTTCATTTCTTCTTTTAAGTTGTTTGTGGCAATTCTACCATTACATGTTAATTTACCAGGCGATAGACAGGTGTGTAGAGGCTCGCTCTGAATGGTGCCACCTACATTTTTCCTGTTAGCTTCCATGCTTGCCATTGTCACGCTGGTACATTAGGTACCATCCAGGGTAATCGGTAGATTCGCAAACCTGTCTGTTCCTGGTGGTAATATAACGACGCGATTGTATTTTGTGAAGATTGTTATATATAAAACAAATATAAATACATATATAAAACAAAGTGTGTTAGTCGTATAAGTTACACTATTTATAACCCAAGAACGGCTGAACCGATTTGGCTAGAAAACGACGATGATGGTTTAGAACCAGGAGGCGGACATAGGATAGTTTTTATCTCCATCATCTGCGGGAAAACTAGAAAAACATTTAAAGTTTTCCCTTATAAACTGAACGGTTCGAAACAAGTTCAACGGAACAGCTAGATTTTAAAATTTTAAGATTTTAAATTTTAAAATGTCAAGATTCAGATGTTTTTCGTTGTTGTTTTATACTAATATTAGTTTACATACAACATTATAGTTTCTTGGACTTTAGAAAGTACTAAAAGACTTTAGTGGTTTTCAATGAAAAGGGTTTGGTTTAGTGAAATCGGTGATTTTTAAATGTCAGTAACATCTTAAGTATTATAACAATGCAGTTGAAACAATTGTTGTAATTCAACTCAGTTGAAACTTGAACTTTGGTATCTATTATACTGAGATTTTTATTTGCATGTTCAAGCAGAAGCTTTAAAGGTTAAAAAAAAATTATTAATGTGAGTCGTCACCTAATTTATGGCTTATCAGTATAAAAGTTTCAAGTTTTAGATTTTTTTGTAGTTTGTGTACTAATATTAGAATACGAAAAAATTACCCCTTGGGACTATTAACCACGCGAGCAACACCACAGGCAATAGCTAGTATTTAATAGTTTACCTAATATGTTGGACATTTAATTTATGTGGCCTTATCCGAACAATTCAGGGTTAAAAATATTACGAAATGCTTTAAGAATAGGTAGTTAGGTAGTGGCCTCGCGCTTCGCTTTGCTCGTCTTGGCGAAGGCACGGGAGTACTACTATTGTGATTACTAGGTGGAAGAGTCCTGCAACGACTCGCCCGGACATACAGGCACCACCACCTTAATATTCCTTTGGCAAAATGACAATTCTCGCCATTGTCGTGTTTCGGTTGGAGGGTAGGGTAGCCGGTTTACTTAATTACGCAGGAGGCTAACCATCTTAGCCTCAGGTTGACAACGCACCATTACCTCATTTGATGTCTATAGGCGGATGCATTTCTTACCATCAGGAAATCCGTCCGCTTGTTGTCTTTCTATAACATAATAATAAATTACTCCCAGATAATAATAGAATACAGGGACGTTTTGTAAATTTGTCTGCATATTGTCGCATTTTACGGTGAAAAGCAAAACTCGAAACTAAAGCTACATTTAATAACATTCGATAAAGTACCTAGTAGCAGAAATAACTTTAAAATTATGATTTAATATTGTGAGTGAGTAGCCATCGTCGGTCATGTACCTTAGTATCTATTTATATTACTATTACATACTCTGTGTTCGCGACTCGTGGGCTAAATAAGTTACGGAAGAATTTCATAACAGCTTTCTATCCGGTATCTCCATTTCCACTGCGTTATACGAACTTTTTAGGGTTCCGTACCCAAATGGTAAAAAAACGGATCATATTACTAAGCCTCCGCTGTCTGTCTATCTGTCTTCAGGCTGTATCTCATAAACCGTGATAGTTAAAAAGCTGACATTTTAAAAAATAATGTAGGTATTTCTGTTGCAGGGAAAACAAAAAATACTTAAAATAAAAAAAAGGGGGTACCGATACAATGAACGTGTTTAATTCGTATTTTTTTGCTCAGTATTAAAAGTAGTAACAGATAAACGCTTCAAATTTTAACATAATATTTACTTGTATATTAACTTTAAAAATAAACAATTAAATAACAATAAAGTAAATATTAAAAGGGGGCTACCATACAACAAACCTAATTTTTAATAGATAGAGAATAGTACGGAACCCTTCGTGCGAGAGTCCGACTCGCACTCGGCCTTTCTTTTTTAATAGCAATAGTACGCAAAAAGCTGATGGTTTATTTATAAATGATTTATGCTAATTAATCGGCGGACAAACAAAAATGAAACGTGAAACCTTGGTCGTGAAATCGGCCACAAACAGAATATGGACCATCTTTTACTGTTTTGGTCTCACCTGGTAAATACTGATTAGATTTAAAACTAGGGGACAGTTGTATCATTGTGCTCCTAAGAACTTCGCTATATCACTACATAGTATCAAACTTACTTCACTTCATAACTCTTCTTGTTTTAATGCTATATGCTATAGTTTTATTTTATATGAAGTTCAGACTTCAATTTTCTATCACTTTAAAAAGGTTATTGTGAAATAACCAAAAAAATATATAAAATGACTAAAAATAACTGACATAATGTAACGGTAAAATATCCGTAAGTACACTTTTATTTACTACTTTTTATGTTACCTTTCTTTTCAAATATTATATGTTAAATCAAGAACTTCAATCATCTGTTCCAGAAAAGAGAAATTCTAACCAAACTGCTACTTTCGAAAACCTAAAAACGCGATTCCTTTTTTAGGTTATAAAAATATGGGAGTTAGGGTTTTAGGTGCCGCTAGATAATATAAATAAAAAAGTATGCAAAAAGAAATTGAATCTAGCCCCAGAGTAGGAACTGTTTTTTCTGTTTATATTTATATTTGTCGGATTATTTGTTTATTCCAAATTCAAATATTTTTTGTTGTTTTTAGATTGGTACAACTGTATTCCAATTTGGCGCGGAGATTGAGTTACATCTGCTACTTATGTAGCATATAGGTAACTTTTATGAAACACAAAAATTAAGGTTTTTATTAGTTCTTGAAATAATGTTAGATTTTTAAGTTTTTGGGTTATTTTATCTAGAAATTTTTATTTGTGCAAAAAACTAATAAGAATCAACCCTCATTAAAATACTACTTTATTTGTTTTGTGTGTATAGTCATCATAAGTCGATTATTTTATTTGATTTTTATAAACTTTATTGTGATAATTAAAATGTTTTTTTGTTAAATACTTGTTTCACTGCTAGCTGAATTTCGTGTCTGAGTACCTAAGGCCTACTACAATTTGTCAATAGTCCGAATCCAATAATAAGTTATCAATTATGGATTTCCATCTTCTAAATACCCAGTTGAAAGTACAGAACTGAAGTACGAGGGTGGATTCAAAACTTCTAAGCCCGACCAAGAAAATGAAGGAAAAGCCGGTCTAAATTTATTTTTATTTTTCGACATAGTCTCCATCTAGCTCAACACACTTCTTCCACCTGACCTGCAACTTGTTTATCCCCTCGAAAAAAAAAGATTCCGGAAGGTCGGCGAAATAGTCGTTTACTGCGACTATCACCTTGTCTTTGGTCGAAAATTACGAGCCACTCAAGTGTTTTTTTAAATTTGGAAATAAATGATAATCCGAGGGGGCTAAATTCGGCGAATAAAGTGGGTGGGGCAGCAATTCATAGCCACAATCATGGATTACAGACATTGTTTCAACCGAAGTGCGAACACGTGCATTGTCTTGATGAAACAAAACTTTCTTACGCAACATTCCTGGCCTTTTTTCTTTTATTTCTTCCCGGAGTCTTCGTAAAAGGTTACAATAATAACTAGAATTTGTAGTTTGACCTTTCGGTAAATAATCTACAAAAATAATGTCCTTCGCATCCCAAAAAACAGAAGCCATGACTTTGTTAGTCGACAAAACGACCTTAGCCTTTTTCGGTGTAGGAGAGTCTGATCTTTTCCACTGTTTGGATTGTTGCTTTGATTCAGGAGTATGGTGGTGAACCCAGCTTTCATCCACGGTAACAAATCTAGACAAAAAGTCCTCGGGATCAGTCTCAAAAAGTTCCAAACAGTCTCGCGAAATTGTGTATCGAACTCGTTTTTGTTCAGCTGAAAGCAACCTTGGGACCCAGCGAGCAGACATTATCCCTGAGTGACATAAGCTTTGTTTAATCAAAATCGGTGCAGTAGAAGCCAAGTTACGCAGGCGAAGCTGCATGAAATTACTAGTTTGAAATAAATAGCAACTTTATTACATTTTATTTTACAGAAAGAGACATTTTGAGCAAAGCAAAATTATTCGGTGATGTTCCTGATGAATATTTAAGTCATAAAGAACGATATGAAGCGGCTATAAAAAAGGCATGCTTAGCTTACTGCTTAAACAAATACACAAAGGCGACTACGGATATGACTAATTACAAGTAAATAATTAATTTTTATTTTACAGACATGGAAAAATACCTAAAGAAGATTTTTTTATGATATTGGAAGGCAAACAAGCAGACGAATTTCCTGATGGTAAAAAAATCTCGCCGCCTAGAGACACATTACCAATAGTGCGTTGCCAACCTGAGGCCGAGATGTTAGGCCTCGAGCGTGTAAGTTCACCGGTTACCTTACCCTCCAAAGGTGGAAGGTGTAAAAAATATATATTTAATTATTTAGTATTGCAAAATTGTACTTACAATGTTTTATTTTTCTTATTTCTAAGAAACCAAGTGCTTACTTAAAATTTCCGTCGTTTTCCAGAGATTTTCTTCATGACGAATTTTTTGTAACTTCCATATTTCGAGAGGCAAGTCCGGTTTGGTCACAATACATTGTGTTTATTCCTGCTATCATGAGCCAAGCGAGCGAAGAACAAAAGACTTACTGGCTAGACAGGGCTCGGAAGGGCGAAATTTTTGGAAGCTTTGCGCAAGTAAGTATTAATTTCGGTTCATTTTGTGCGCCTCTACTCATTTCTTGCAGGTTAGATATATTTATGAAAAAAGTATCTTCACATCCATAGATCCCCGAGGTGATAGGTAGAGGCACAAAGACAGAGTAATAAGTAAGAGGCTAACTTGCTGCACAGCTCTCTAGCACCAATGAAACCAGACTATCACAAAATTTTGATTCCCTTTCGATATGTACACGAATATACAATCAATCAATTTCCTTTTTTGGCGTTACAATAGCTACGCTTCGCTTCTAGTTAAAGTTAGTCTGCATATCTGAGAACCAATATTTGACACAAAAGTCATTCAGAATGCTCACTAACAACTGCGTCCTTCGTCAGCTTTTAAAGAAGATTAAAATCCATTGTACTATTCAAGTTCATGATAAAAAGACCATACCGGCCCATAACCATAATTTACTTGATCTCGAAAATTGTACCACTTCTTATTGTTTTGAAGTGAAAACTTACGTTGCGTTGCGCACTTTTTTGGAATGTTAAAAAACTTCTTAACTCGCGTCATGACATGTGACTTGTTCGAAATATCGTAAGACGGCGCAGGGCGCTTGCGTGAATGTTCGTGTTGTCATGTTTGTATACGATAGCGTAATATATGAATGCTGTAATGATAGTACTTTCATACTGATAATTAAAGCAAATCGTGGAAAATTATTTCCTAACCATTCCAAACTATCAAAATTGCACAACGTTGATATTTAAGTTTTCACTTCTGCCGGCACTCCCGGAGTGCAACCTTAGTATTTATTCTCTTATTAATCAACGTGGACTAAAGTACGCAGAGCTCAACCTAGTAGTCTTTATTACAAAGGAATACAGACTATAATATCAGCCTAACTTTACTCCTATCTTAGTCTATGTTTATTAATAAAGCGGTTAGCGTACAAGGAAGAGTGTCAGTTGATAACTTATCGTCAGTAAGGTTTTCGTTGCGATCGCTCAGGTTGTAATCTTCTTGTTTACTTAACTCACCGATGGCTGCAATCGCATAAAGTACAAAAAACGGTCACTTCAAGTTTTACTAAGCACATTTTACCAAAACAAGTCTTATTCGAATCCAACTCGGATAGGCAGCCTTCTGGAAGGTAAAGGGTATCTTCTTGGCCAAATTACCGCAGAGCCTAAAGTCGAAAGTCTTCGACCAGTGTGTTGCCGGTGATGACATATGGAACTGAGACTTGGCCGTTAAATGTTGGCCTTTTAAATAAGCTCAGAGTCGCTCAGTGTGCTATGGAGAGAGCTTTACTCGGCATTTCTCTGCTTGATATGATCCGCAATTCGGTAATACGCAAGATGACAAGAGTAACCGACATAGTCCAGAGAGTCAGGATGTAGTGTTGGACGACCTCCCACTCGGTGGACTGATGATCTGGTCAAAGTCGCGCGGAGTCGCTGGATAAAAGCGGCTGGTGACCGTGACTTTTGGCGCTCTTTGGGCGAGGCCTATGTCCTTTGTAAAAAATAGAGCACCTATTCACCCCTAAGGGTTTGTAAAGCACATCATAAACGACTGGTGTGATGGATGTGCGTTTGCGGATGTGATTACTTACTATCAGGTGACCTAATTGTCTGTTTGCCTCTTCTGTAAAAAACCTTACGGTTAAGGCAAATAAAAAGGAACACAAATACTATATAATTATGTAGTTAATAAAATAATAATTAAAAGAAGGAACTTGAAATAAAGTTAGTTAAATATTTTCAAATTTTATTGTTAAAGATTTGGGTCTGTTTCCTTTTAGATAAACAGATTCGGAAAACTCTGAGAATCGCTATGTAGGTACGTTTTAATTATGTTATGAAAAATTAAATATAAAAGATAAAACGTTATTTATACAGTTTTTGTTATATGACCCATAAAATGTGTTAACTTTGTAATAAGTATTACAATAATCGTAAAACTTGTTATTTGTGTGTTATAACTACTTAGTAATATCAGTGTCTTCTGACTGTAATTAACATTAAAAAATTTATAACGAAAGGATATGTAAAAGTATAATCATAACCTCATCCATACATCTGAGCTGATCGCAACGAAATTATCCCTACGTCTTCTCTTAATCACCCAATGGGTTCCCACAGGAGAGCTACACATCATCGCCTAAACATCACTACTTTTGGTCATGCCAGAAGATGTAGATGTTAGCTCAATAAGAAGTAAGAAATCACAACAACAAACTTAAAAATTAAAATGCAACTATTTATGCCGTTATTGCCCGCCAGGGCAGTGACTTACCTCGTAACTTTTTTTTATTACATACTAGCCGACCCGGCAAACTTCGTATTGCTTTACATTGACAGCTACTAAAAGTTTGTGTGAAATAATTGTTTTTCCCATTTTTTTTCTTCATAAGAACGTTCTTCCGACAGTAACTACTAATACTACAAAAAAGAATTAGCTTAATTGATCCATCCGTTTGTTGCGATCAATAACATAGCTTAATGCATCAGCATGATGACCCTTACCTTATCTAATGTATAATAAATAAGGTTTTAAAGTAGAGTTATACTAATCCAGAAGGTACCATTGCACTCTGTCTTTGAATAAATAAGGTTTTAAAGTAGAGTTATACTAAGCCAGAAGGTACCTTTGCACTCTGTCTTTGAATAAATAAGGTTTTAAAGTAGAGTTATACTAAGACAGAAGGTACCTTTGCACTCTGTCTTTGAATAAATAAGGTTTTAAAGTAGAGTTATACTAAGCTAGAAGGTACCTTTGCACTCTGTCTTTGAATAAATAAGGTTTTAAAGTAGAGTTATACTTAGTCAGAAGGTACCTTTGCACTCTGTCTTTGAAGACGCTTACGGTAAGCTTAAGCTCCGGGTGTACCTTCTAGCCCAGAATAGACGGCTGAGGAATGGTACCTACATACAAGTTGTATTCCTCAGTTCGAATAATAAAAGTGAAAGTAAATTAAAAAAAAAACCTGAAACAAGAGAAATTTACCTACAACCTGTTGCTGACTTAGCTTCGCAATAATTACTTCTATACTAATTAGTGTTTTATTTAGTTAGATGTGATTTTTTGACATCAGATGATTTAATTTTTTTTCTTTTTCTGTTTTTATTAATAAAAAAATCGTGAATCTCCATAGACTGAATTGGGACATGGAACATTTATCAGAGGATTGGAGACAACAGCGACCTACGATGCCGCGACTCAAGAATTTGTTCTACATAGTCCCACTAAGACATCTTACAAATGGTGGCCAGGTGGATGTAAGTGTATTTACTTAATTTCATAAAAAAAATGTATCTTCACACCCATACCCCCGAAGAGATAGGCAGAGGCACAAACCAGGGCACCCACGACTAGCAGAAGACACTAAGTCCCACAATGTGATCTCCAGGCAACCAGCCAAATTTCCAATCCCGAACAATGTTATTTTTATTAGAAAATTGAAAATACGCATTGGTGATGATTCTGCTGTACCCAAACTAAACTTATTTCTAGTGCATGATATCTTTTTCAATTGAAACAAAAACAAAAGAGATGGAACATTTTAGACTTGTCAGTTTAGTACGGACTTGTCAAATTTTGAGGATTTTAGGCAACGTTTTCCGATTGACAGATTTAACATCAGGAGAAATGTCGTGTACAGACTAACCTGACAGTACTAAAAGTGTTTTGTTTTTTTCTATTTCTTTAAAAACTGTTGAAGAGCTGGATACGGCTTTTTTTTTAAATGAGTAATGTGTTGTCAATCTCGCGGTTTTTACAACTACACATAGGCTTTGTGGGCCAAGAATAGTGCTCAGCCCGAGAACGGCTTTTTGTTGAAATGGCTAATATGTTGCTAACCTCGCGGTTTTTCTAACTTCACCGGGCTTTGTGGACTAAGCAGAGTGCTCAGCCCGAGACATCATTATTTAGATGGATTGGACTGTTCCCTACAACACCAGCAACAAGCGCTGTGTCTCGGGAGACCGTAGGTACCTCGACTTGGTGCTGCTTTTTAGTTACTGGGTGGACTCGGCGTTAGGCGCCGGGCGCAAGAGAGTTCTTCGGTGTAGTGTAGAGTCCGGTGATATATGTTGCTTGGATTGGGAGGGAGGCTCGCGTTTGCCGCGGTTCAGGACTATGCTGTGCGTTTACAGGTTATTATAGAGGTCCCGCGGAACCCAAATGAGAAGGAAGGATAAAAGTAGCGATTTTACTATCTACTGTTGAATCTACCTTAAGACAAATATTCTGAGGTGAAACAGAACAATCCTACAAACATTTATTTATACTTTTAAAATACATATATTAAAATTTTAATTGGTAGGTTTTTCAAATGATCATTTTTAACCGACTTCAAAAAAAGGAGGAGGTTATCAATTCGTAGCGATATATTTTTTTTATGTATGTTCAGCGATCATTTCTAAACGGCTGGACTAATTTGCAAAAT
>NJDD01000695.1:226687-250697 GCA_002245505.1 Calephelis nemesis | reverse complement strand
TTTAGCGGCTCAGCTGGTTCACCAAGCAAAAGCAATAATATCTTACCATTCACACAACCCTGCGTTTCATTTTTGAATTTTAAGGGATCACAATGCTGACATTTTTAAATCATTTTTCCAATTAATGTCAAAGAAGGATTTTTATACTGTAACGTGTGGTCATATTATATGAATTCTGCATTAACAAAAATATTCCTATTAAACCTTCCAAAAATGATTCTACTTTGAGCTTGACCTGAGCGCTAGCTGATCTTCTCCCTTTCGTCTGTGAAAATATCTCCAAATCCCTCAAAGACACTTAACGGTTAGCCTGTTCCGCAAGTCTGTTGAGTCTGAGTATGGAGCAAAGAGTAATATGGAGTGACCATTGCCGAATGCTAGCAAGTGATCATAATCCACAGAAACACTATTCTTGCCAACATTTTTTAGAGTTTCTCTCGACTTCCCCAGGATTTCATCATTAGATCCTGACTTGGTGACCATGGGACCACCTCTGAAATATACCCTTTCAAACAAAAAACGATTTTCCATACGAACATTCATTACCTCTTTTTACCCCTTCTCCCTCATTTTCTAGTGATAAAAAAAGCATATATTCTTTCGTTTATCATAAAGTGTCTAAATACAAAGTCACAGCTTTAAAAATGATGAATTTCCATATGAACATTCATCCGCTCTTTTAACCCATTTTCCCTTATTTTTGCAATGAAAAGTAGCCTATGTTGTTCCTTAAAGTCTATCCTATCTCTGTACCAAATTTCATTAAAATTGGTTCACTGGTTTAGGCGTGAAAGCGTAACAGACAGACAGACAAAGTTACTTTCGCATTTTTATTATTAGTAGGGATAGGCACGCACCGCGGCCAGCCGGTACCGCCGCAACCGCGATGTCCCTATATTTTAAACCTGTAATATCTCCGAAACTATTCGTTTAATTTACATGCTGTAAAGGGCGATATTGTTCTATATAAATGTAAAATTTATTTAAGATACTTAAATAGATAAGGACTAATGCTGTATTGCTTAAAACCGCTTCGTAAATAAGCCATTATTTTTCGTAAAAAGTAAAGGATAAAAATTGGTTATTGTTGGTTATCCCTAAGAGATAAACATATACCATCGCGAACTTTTTTGTAGACCTTTATAAGGTAAACAATACTTAGTACATTATTTAGATCTATCTCGTAGAGTTCAGCCAGCGTTTGCAATGCAAGCGACGACTTCGCATTAGATATCTTGAAATTATCAGTGGTTTTCTAATATATGAAGCATGTTATTATACTTAAAAACCTTCCTCTTGAATCACTCTACCTATTTAAAAAAACCGCATCAAAATCCGTTGCGTAGTTTTAAAGATATAAGCATACATACATACAGACAGACGCGAAAAGCGACTTTGCTTTATACTATGTATAGATTAGTATCTATCGTTGACTAATACCCAAAACACAGGCATATAATTTGCTTACTTTAGGGTTAGATTCAATTTGTGTAACTTGTCCAGGGATATTTATTTGTTAATGTAAGGTATAGGTATTAGTGTCGTTGAATAATACCCATAACACAAGCATATAATTAGCTAACTTTGGGGTTTGACATTTTTTTATTGTATGTATCGTATAATTTTAAGGAAACATGCTTGAAATAAGACGTGTAATTAATCATAACCAAGTAAGTAATGGTAGTGATTTAGTATTATAGTACCAACTTATCCTGTTCAGTAAACAGCGTCGATAGTGTGATGTTAAAGCTGGAAACAATCTATCGGACGCGCCTGATTAATGCGGCTGATAGTCGCGATTTACAGGCTATCTAGATAATGAAAGTACACTGAAACTTGCAAATAAGTTGCGATATCCGGATATCCGAACGATATATGACGCGCTTTATATATGTACCTATAAGTCAGCCGTAGCCGTCCGCGGACGGTATATACAGCTTCCGTACGGCGTCCGTACGCCGCGGCTGTTTATATGTTTCCAGCTTTAGTGTTCGTAATAAAAAAAATCTAGGGCATATCTTTAGGTAAGTAATAATAACAGAGTAATAAAATATTGTATTGGCGGAAATTAAATATTCGGTGCCCACACTCCACAAAGTGAAAACAGGACTTTTGAATTAATCGACAATTTTCAAATCCCCTTGTAGTCTTATCCGGGCAATTTCATGTTATCCGTAATTTAATCCAGTCAGATTTAGGTTTTATTGTAAATTATATTTATTATACTTTATGAATGAATAAATAAACTTAAATAATAATAATAAAAATTCCTGGACAAGTTACACAAATTGAATCTAACCCCAAAGTAAGCAAATTACATGCTTGTGTTTTGGGTTAGTCAACGATTCTAATATATAGAAATACTTAAATAGATACCAGAATAAACTTAAAAAAACCCCGAACCCGGAAACGCAGACATCTAAATGTTTATCACACAAATGCCTGACTCCGTCGGGGATCGAACACGAGCCTCGCGGTTGGTCGATGTACTTAGTTAGGCATGTAAGCAAGCCACTCAACCAACGAGGCTGAATAATTGCGCATCGACAAGCTCGTTCAGGAAATGACGTTTGGCATTTCTCTTTGCAGGCCACGTCATACCTAATGACCAGTTGCCAAGTTTACTCGCTAATTACGCACATTCAGCCTTTCTCCTAATTGTCGTCAGTTTGTCTATACTATCGATGTATACTTCACTTACAATACAGGTGGTGTACTTGACAAACAAAACCGACTCGAAATCTCGACGTAACGACCTAATCATGCTGTAGTGCCTTGAGGAAGATCAGTTAAATAAATCAGAGAAACAAAGATTTTAATTTATATCAATTTCATTTTATTCGTATACCTACGCAGATATTTTTTAAAGGTCATGTGGAAGGCAAACAAGCAGACGGATTTCCTGATGGTAAGAAATTCACGCCGCCTAAAGACACCAAAGGTGGCAATGGTGCATTGCCAACCTGAAGCCGGGATGTTAGGCCTCGAGCAAAAGTAAGTTTACCGGCTACCTTACCCTCCGAAACGGAATACGTCAACGGCAAGCACTGACGTTATGGCGGCAGGAATAGGCAAGGCGGTGGTAGAGTTTCGCAGCGACTCGCCTGGATTGGTTGGTACCAAACTTTACCACCTAGTCAGCTGTCACGGTGCTAGTGACGGTAAGCCTATGCTTGTCTTTTACGAGCTGCCTGGCAGAAAGGCAGATGGTCTATTCTGCAAAGGAGCCCTGACCAACACGGGGAAATTTAAAGATTAAGAAATTAAATATTAAATGTTGTTTATAAGGTAATTTATTTTAATTCTGTTTTTCAGTGGGCCAAACCATAAATTATTGTTTAGTAGTAGCACAACTGTACACCAAAGGAAAATGTCACGGTCTTCATGTATTTATGGTGCAACTGAGAGACGAAGAAACTCACGAGCCTCTTCCTGGAATAACTTTGGGAGATATGGGAGCGAAGTTTGGCATGAATTCGCTGAATAATGGATATTTGGGATTTAATAATTATAGAATACCTAGGAGTAATATGTTTACGAAATACGCACAAGTTTTAGAGGTAAGAGAAAAATTTAACGGTCTAATGCCCGATTTCACCAAGAGCCCCTATATTTTAGGGGACTTTTAACGTGATTTAGGGGACTGTTTTATATGGAAACAGTCCCGTAAGAAACGTTAAAAGGTCCCCTAAAGTATAGGGGCTCTTGGTGAAATCGGCCATCAGTCACGGGAAATATTTTTGAAGAGAAAACTTCTTTAGCGGCATTGCGCACTTTTTTGGAATGGGGAAAAAGTTCTAAGCTCGCGACAGGACACGTGACCAGGGGCCCTACCATGAACGCCTATAGCAGTATTATTTCCATCTTGCTAAATGTCTGCATTTATAAGCAACTTTATGGTATACGTCATAAGGTTGTCTTTCTCGACTGACAATTAGTATTGTTGAAATAGTACTGTTTTAGGAGCTTATGGTAACCCCCCTGTTCGAAAATTCGTGAGACGGTGCAGGGCGCTTGCGCGAATGTTCGTGTTGTGTTGTTGTCATGTTTGTGAACGATAGCGCAATAAATGAATATTGTATTCTACCACATAAATAATAGTACTTTCATACTGATAATTAAAGCAATTCGTGCAAACTTATTTCCCAACCATTCCAAAATATCAAAATTGCACAACGTTAATATTCAAGTTTTCACTTCTGCCGCCACTCCCTGAGTGCAACCCGTTGTTTTTTTATATGAAAGGTTAGCGACCAAGGACGAGGCTCTCAAGACGACACACAAATATAGACTTGGTTAATTTTAAGTACAGCCTTGCCTGTTCGGTAATGAGATATTTAATTGAATTATAAGATGCACAAAAAAAATGCTGCTGATACCTTGCGTCATAATCTTAAACATTTTTGGCGTTATCTTAATTCTGTTAAATCTAGTGACTCAACGATTCCAAACGAAATGTTCTTAGGTGATTCAAAGGCTGTAGGTGGTGAACAGATTTGTGAATTATTTGCTAATTATTTTCAGTCGGTGTATCATGTCGGCCAGTCTGGTCATCATTCATCTCCTGATGATATGGAGTTTTATGATGTCCCCTTTAGTTCCTGCACTCTCTCTGAAAGCGAGGTTCTGAATGCACTTAAAGCTCTAGACTCTGATAAAGGCCCGGGCCCTGACATGATTCCACTGATTTTCCTAAAAAACTGTGCTAAAAATGTTCATAAGCCTTTGACTATAATTTATAATAAATCATTGTCTTCAGGAGAGTTCCCCTCCAAGTGGAAGTTATCGCATATTACACCAATTCATAAAAGTGGAGAGCTTCAGGACATTACTCAGTATAGGCCAATTTCTATATTGTCGGTCTGCGGTAAAGTGTTTGAAGCATTAGTATATAAGAAAATATTACCGCATATTTTAATCCAATTAAACACTAACCAGCACGGTTTTTTACCACGTAAATCTACTGTCTCAAACCTTGCTGAATATATTTCAGATTTGACAACATTTCTTGATAATAATAAACAAGTATATGCTATTTATTTGGATTTTAAGAAAGCCTTTGATCTTGTGAACCATGACATCCTTGTTAGAAAATTTGGCAAATTTGGCATTCATGGTTCTTTGCTGAGATGGTGTGAATCTTACATTAAAAATAGGTCACAACTAGTTGCATTAAAAGGATACAAATCTAAAGTGTTGCCAGTCCCTTCTGGAGTTCCTCAAGGGTCGCATATCGGACCATTATTCTTCATAATGATTATAAATAACATTGGCCACCATATTAAGTCAAATTTTAAGCTCTATGCTGACGATTTAAAAATTTATCGAGCAATATCAACCGAAGCAGGTATTAATTATTTTGCAATCTGACATAGATGCTATTATGGATTGGTGTATTGCAAACGGTATGACTCTAAATGAAACCAAATGTCAGTTCATTAAATTCACGCGTAGAGAAATGCAAACTTATTGTTTATATAAGTTAAACGGGCATATTATTAAGGAAGTTAGTACTATACGAGATCTAGGTGTAATGCTGGACAACGAGTTGAATTTCAGAGCTCATTACGACCATATAATTAGTAAAGTATCTCGTCTTTCAGGCTTCATTAATAGACAAATGAAAATTTTTAAAGACTCTTGGCTAACTATTAATGTATATAACACTATAGTCCGTGGAATTTTGGAGTATAATAGTGTGATTTGGAACCCATGCTATCAGGTGCATTGCGATCGTGTTGAACGTGTGCAAAAACGCTTTGTATATTATTTAACATATAATGATAATCACAGTAGATCTCTTACCTCTTATGCAGAGCGATTGAGCTATTTTAGGTTGCAGTCTTTGCAATGCCGGAGGAAAATAGCAGATTGTTTGTTTTTCTATAAAATCTTGCATAGTTACATTGATTCTCCAAAACTTCTAGAACATATTAATTTCAAGAATCCTAGACCCATGTCACGATTGTGCAATCGTAAAACTTTATATTTGCCCAACGTTAAAACTAACTTGGGTTAGCATTCGCTGACATTTCGTATGCTTTCGACAATGAATGACTGTAGTAATTGCGTGGACATCTTCAGTGGTTCCCTACCTTCTATAAAAAAAACGCTAAAAAATTATTTTAGTATTTAATAGTCACATTTTAATTTTTTATAGTTTAGTTTTAGTTTGAATAGCTTTCAAATTTATTTTTTGTTTTTTCCATTTACTTTTATTTTAAGCAAGCTGTGTTTACATCTAGAAGAGTGCAGTTTATAAAGTATTGAACTCTAATGTACGTATATATTATGTTGTAAAAGCTGTATCTCGGTTTTGTAGACCTAATAAATAAAAAAACAAAAAAAAAAGAATCAGGCGTTACTTTGCGGAAATCCATAACAACAGATGTAAAATAAGCCTTTATTTTGCTAATTCCGCGTAAGAAGTGTAACTGTTGTGGCAAATAATCCTTGACGAGCAGCCTTGAGAGGTAGATGGTCTATTTTACTTAGTATACTCGACCAACGGGGCCAGATCAACCCAATTTTACCAGATATATGGTGTGACAAAAGTTTGTCATGCTTGTTTGTCGCCTTATAACTTTTCAACGGCCCATCGATTTCGGTGACGATTTTTTTAAACCTGACGTAATCGAGATGGTTCTTAGTTACATTAAAAATAGGTTAATATTTTGACGTGACAACGTCTTAAATTAGGTTGCGGCTCGGAGTGACTCATAAAAAAGTGTAACGCCCGGTAACGTTACGATGAGTCACCAAACGAGAGAGAGGCCCGCCGGAGCGGCGAAGGCCTTGCGTCTCTCTCCCACTCTTTAATAATATTCATATCAATAAATATTCTACCGAGAAAAAGACGTTGTCACGTAAAATCTTCGCCCGTAAAACCGACTTTACAGGCAACCATTTTTTATTCAAAGGAATAAATAAGTTTAAATACATGTTCACGAAAATCAATTTCAGGATGGTACTTATGTAAAATCCAAAAACAATAAATTGATTTATGGCTCTATGGTCTTCGTAAGAGTAGCCCTGGTTTTTGATGGAGCTAATCAGTTAAGTCGTGCAGCAACAATTGCAACGAGATACTCGGCAGTACGCAGACAATCACCGCTAAAGGCTGAGTTAGTGTCAATTTTTTATTAAGTTTATTGCGAAATCCCCGTATTTTTTCCGGTGTTGGTCGGGACGCTCTTTGCAGAATAGACCATCTGCCTTCCTGCCAGGTGAGCATAGGCTTTCATCACTAACATCGAGACATGTTACTAGGTGGAAGAGTTTCGCAGCGACTCCCCAAATGGGTACCACCGCCTTATCTATTCTTGCTACCATAGCGTCAGCACTTGCCGTTGACGTGTTCCGCTTCAGAGGATAAGGTAGCCGGTACATTTACTTTTGCTGGGGCCCTAACCAACACGGGTTATTTTACGATGATTCACAAATATATCTTAGCAACAAAGCTCTACAAGGCCAATCTCTATCTGTAGATTGGTTATTAATATTGGCCGTATGAAAACTAGCCAAACTAAACTTTCGTCGTCTTATCGCTACCTGAGTTCTAGCAATATCATTTAGGTAACAACTAAATCTAACTACCACTCACTTATGTTGACTTCTTTTTTTTAAATGGCTAATATGTTGCTAACCGCGAGGTTTTTACGTCTTCATCTGACTATTCCTCCTCTAGTAACTTACGGTAGTTAGGGTTAAACCTGATCGTATTTTAAAATTTTGTTGTTCAAATATTAAAACATGTTCCTTATAAAACTAAATAATAAATTTGTATAACTTGAAAAATATTTGCGCACCACAATGTGGTAGAATAGGTTGGTTTAAACAAATATCTTTTGTAAGAGCTTCTAACACACATATTCAGCAAACAAATATATTATGTTTTCATTTTTTCTGTTATGGTATGGTAAGTTGCAGTCCGACAGATTTTTTTAACAAAGTTTATTAATTCGATCAAATTTGGCGCAAGTTGACTGTATTGTGTAATTTTAATATACCTACTAGCTGACTCGAAAGATGACGTCCCGATAATAAAGAATTTCAAATTAATTAAACTCATTTGTTTTTACTTTTGAACCTTCTTTTAACAACAATAAACTAACAGAAACGAATGAGTTATACATTTCCATCTGTTCACTTGTGATGCAACTAAGGGAAGTTGAAATTCACTTTTAAACCTCGACAGGAAAAGAAGGATGGTATTTATTTTAGGACTATTTATTTTAACTAATACGTAAATGTATTTATGTATTTTATTTTAACCATTACACTGTAAAACATATAAATTTTCTTATTTTCTTTTCCAATTTATCGATATTATTATATTGGTATATTTGAATAACATTTTCTGTTTCAGTGAGCCAGAAGTACAGATTATAAGTTTTTTAACACAACAACATAAACTTTTTATAGCGATTAGTACTGCTTATGCATTAGAAATGATTGGTTGGAGGTTATGGGACATGTTTATTAATATCACCGATGAATTGAGTAGTGGAAACTTTGAAAGGTTATCCGAGGTACGGTATAATTGAAGGTTATAAAAATTATTACATTGCATATTATTGTCATGTGTGTATAAGTAGTAGGTAATCACTGTGTTAAAAAAGTAGGTACATTGACGACTTCTAAATATCTAATCCTACTTTTTTACCAATGGACTAATTTAAGAATAGCGCTGAATGATAAAAATGTTTTACCCCGATTTCAGCCCTTACTCTTATTTGATACTTATTATATTTGATATTTAGTCGGGTCATAAGTTATGTCACACAATAAAAACTTTTCAATTAAAAATGCTGGCCACATAAATGTTTCTTAATTTGAATTTAGAATCTTTTATGAAAGTAAGTATGTACGTTATTTCTGAAGTGAAAACTTCTTTAGGCGCGTTGAGCGTTTTGGTAGAGGGTAAAATCCTCGGTTCGCGTCACCGACATGCTAATGATAATAGTATATCTATAGCTATGGAGAGCCAGACTAGCGCACGCGCAGTAGCCTGTAGCACTAATACATCGACTATTTCTGACTGTATTATGTGCGCATTGGACGCTTTTATAAATTTCATATAATTTTTGCATATAGTTTTAATTACTCTCAACTTAATAGTTCCGTTTTCACTTCCATCGGCAGTCCCACGACTGACGTAGGTATTATTAAACATGGAGTGGATGGTAAGAGACGGTGTCGCGTTTATTGCATCGATGTGGTTACACACCAACTCAAATTTTCGACATACAATTTGATTTTAACTAGAAGATTCATTTATCATACCATCAAACGATGTAATGAAGACTAAAGTTTGGAAAACTAAAAAAAAGCGAGGCGTGTACCACCAGCAGTGGTAAAAGCTTAGAGGGCGCGAATTCAACAAAATTCCATCCGCAAGCAAAGACTGCTAGTCCTTCAGATGGGGTCAAGCAAAACCACGGAGTAAAGGGTGTTGAGTGACGACTTAGGACTACGAGCTATCGTAAAAAACCAGGACATTGCTTAGATGCGCGCCTAATGGACACGAAACTGAAGAGATCCAACATTTTGTTAAAGCAGTACGCAGGAAAAACACATGTCGCGTGTCCAGCGAGGCCATTTTCACTTCTTAGTCATGGTTTGGTTAGAAGTCACTTTTGTGAGAAAAGCGATTGTGTATCAAAACATAGTGCTCACGGACTTTGTGAAACCTGTATATCATACCATGTTCGAGCACAGGCTCTGAGCATTCTTACAAGATTCAGCGCCAGCTCATAGAGCGAGGAGCACGCAAGACTGCACATGAAATTGACTTCATCCTTCACGAAGACTGGCCTTCTTCCAGTCCAGACTTGAATCCGTTGGATTACAAAATATAGCAACATTTGGAGCAGAAGGCCTGCTCAGAACCGCATCTCTTTTTTTTTAATGACTAATTTGTTGCTAATCTCGCGATTTTTTGCAACTTCACCGAGCTTTGTCGGCCGAGCTGAGTGCTCAGTCCGAGACATCATTATTTAAATGCATGGGTCTGTTACCTACAATGCCAGCACCAAGGGCTGTCTCCCGAGAGACCGTAGCTCGACTTGGTGCTGCGTTCTGGTTACTGGGTGGACTTGATGGAGGAAATCACAGCCTCAGTTTAGCAACTTACTATCACGATATTTTGCTATTAGTAAATAAGGTGCAATCTGTTCACTACTAATTCCACCAAGCACCGGCGAGAACTAGTAAATAAGGTGACTTTTATTTCGTTGTCATTAGAAAATCTGGGTACTGGTTTGACTCCAAAAACATTTTTTTTTATTTAGCTAGTTCTAGTATTATTTTATAGAATCAGGCATTACTTTGCGGAAATCCATTATAACAGATGTAAAATAAGCCTTTATTTTGCTAATTCCGTTTAAGCGGTGTAACTGTTGTGGCAAATAATCCCCCAAATGACACAGAATGTTTATGTATGTTTCTACATATGTAGCAGATGTTTCTTTATTTCAGATTCATGCTGTGTCTTGCTGTTTGAAAGCTACAAGCACTGCTGATACAGCATTCCACGTAGGACAGTGTCGACTTGCTTGTGGCGGAAATGGGATTTTGACGTCTTCCAATCTACCGTCCATATACGTGCAAGCTATTTCTTCCTGTACTTATGAGGGGGATAACACAGTGTTACTTCTGCAAACTGCAAGGTTTGATACCTAACTTACTTGCGCATCATCCATAACAGTCACTAACAATGTAGATTTACGCAATTGTCATTTACTCAATTTATAAAAGTTTAGTTGGTTAGTTACGTTTTTTAGTCTGAGTATTTTTTCTACTTGTATTTTTCTTTGGTGCTATCTGTAGAAAAAACCACTGAATAGATTTACATAAATGAAGTTCATTTAATTCGCTAAAAATGGCACAGGCGATTTATTTGCTCCATTCATTATAATTTCGTACAGGTTATTTCTCGTTTGGTTTTACGTTGGCATATTTGGTTTCAAATATTTTTGTTTATAACGTGGATAAATCTTTGGAAGTTAAACCAATGGTTAGACTAATTTGTGTAGTTTGGTTTAATTAATGGGAAGAAATACTTGGAATGAATGAAATGAAAGAAGGAATGACCTATGTGCATAGCAGACTTGATTTTGGTTGATAGTCGCCTTTGGAAGTGTCTTATGGACATAAGATCCTACAAGGGTCCAAATCTTATTACGGACTACTATTTGGTTACTAGCCAAAACGAATATTTTTGAGAAATGGCATTGGCGAGTGCGGGTTCTATTTGCGGAGCTTGAAAAAATTAAGAGTGAAAAGCTGTAAGAGACGAATGTAGCAAGCATGTGTGAGAGTCAAATTCAAGGCAGGCTGAAAGCGTGTGTTTACCTAACTTAGACATGGATGAATGTTGGAAAGTTTTCAAAGATAGCGTGGCAGCATGGTCTTTGTAGAGAAAGTATGTAGTAATTCGAATTTGTAAAAGTCAATGACTGGTCGGTGACATATGTTGCGATGTGAAGATGAAAGACTAGAGTATATGTCATTCAAGTCATCAACTGAATTAGGTATAGTATGCCGGGTTGAAAAAAGAAATGTAAGGTAGTTGCAGTAATGCTACCAAACAATTATTGAAAGAAAAGCGCAAAAGGGAAAGTATGAACCTGGAAAGTTAGTAATCCAATCCGAAACAAACTCTATATTTATTTTATTTTACAGGGAAGTGAGAAAGTTTTGGAGTTGTTCGTTCGTTATATCCAAGAGTGCTGAAGAGAGAGAGAGAGAGAGAGAGAGACTGAATTAGTAGGTGGAAAAATAAGGAAGGACATGATAATGGTTGATTGGTTTGATCATGTGGTTACGTAGAAAGAATGCGGGAAGATAGATTGGCGTGAAAATATGTTTGTTGGTAATTGCTTTACAAAACTATGATTACATTCGTAATTGTTGAAGATATAACTAAGATGTTAATTATCTCGAAAGACCATACCAAATACAAATTTAAACCATCTTAAATATTTGCACTTTAGACAATGTAAATGATGCTACTTTTTAAACAGATTTTTGCTGAAGTCATGGCAACAAGTAGATTCTGGTTTTCTACCACCTACCGTGCAGTACTTGAAAAATGCAAAAGATAATGAAGCGAATACAAAATGGGAAAATACTGTTTATCACATCATTCGGGCTTTTGAGCTGATGTCCATGAGGTTTGTAAAGATCTTCAAGTTTTGCAAACAAATTAAAAAAGGAGCGCACCGGCAGAATGACATTTTCCCGTGTCAGTTCGGGTCCTCTAAAAACTGTAGGTCATCTGTATATCTATCTACCTACCAGCTCAGAAAAAGAATGTGACACTTAACGAGTTTTTTCTAAGAATATTTTTTATTTGTATTACTATTAGCTATCCGTTTTTTTAAAGAATTATCAGTGAACGCAATTTAAAAAAAAACAAATTGCCGAACAGTAGGTAAGCCAAAATCTTCATAGCCCTTTAGATTAGGTCAGCCAATTTAAAAATAAAAGTATAAAGTGTAAAAAAAGTAAAAAGTGTAAAGCCGTAGCGCATAATTTAAATAGTAGTACCCTAGTTGATAGATACTTTTTAATTTACATTACGTTTTGCAGGAAAATAGCAACATGCACCGAGGCAATGCAAAAAAGAGTTGCGACAGGAGCTTCGTTCGAAGAGGCATGGAATTTGACATCAGTTCAACTAGTAGCTGCCGCCGAGGTTTCTTTTTGTTATTTATTTTATAGATGGTAGAGTTTTGTGACAAGGATAGCTTTATTGCGTTACCTGGGATTTATTGAACATTAATTAAGTAAAGCTAAAAACCAACTTACGAATTCTGTGTATCTTTTGAATCTCATAAAACAAGGTACAATTCATATACAATTAATTGTTCCATCTCGAAAGAAGGCTCCTTTTCAAAGTTTGCATATTTTTTTACAAATTCCTCTGACGGTAAATATACTTAGTTTATTTGACCGCCTCGTTTGTCGAGTGGCTAGCGTGCACGGCTCGTGTGATAAACATTTAGTTGTCTGCATTTCCGGGTCTGGGTGTTTTCTAAATTTATTCTGGTATCTATTAATGTATTTATAAGTATTAGAATCGTTGACTAGCACCCATAACACAAGCATTTAATTTGTTTACTTTGGGGTTATATTTAATTTGTGTAACTTGTCCAGGGATATTTAATATTTTTATTTATTTAAGATTTTTACTTATTAATTTAAGTTACTAGTTTTTTTTTAATTCATGCTACTTACAATTGCTATATTATGCATAACTTATGTAAGGGGTGAGCCCGAGAATACTATTTTAAATCCTTGTTACAACATTGAATTTGTTTAAATTTTTAGGTACACTCCAGGCTGATCAGTATTACGTTTTTCAACGAAGTTATAAAAAATGCATCTAAAAACCTGTCGTCAGAATTAAGCCACGTTATGAACCAACTCGTTGAGCTGTATGCAGTGTATTGGGCGTTACAAAAACTAGCTGATTTGTTGCAGGTAAATATTTATAAGGTCTAAGATAACCAAGTTTTTACGATGGCCCAATTTCAATATTTTGTATTTTTTCCAGTTTGAATGAGTTTAAATTACTTCTTGCGGAAAATGGTCTCTTCCAAAGTTTGAAAACTCTTCGAAACTTTAATAATAAAAAATATTGAAAATGGGCCATCTTAAGAACTGGCCTATCACAAGCGCAATTATAAAAACACCGTTCTGAAAAGTTATCGGTTGCGCCATCATCCCTTAACATTTTGAAAATGTAAAAAATATTTTTTTTTCTAATCTGCTTCCACAAAGTTGTAATTTTATTCTCTATGATGAACATAGATGTCTGTAGGCTGTAACTGGGTTTGGGTGTTAATTAAATAAAAGCTGGTATAACTTAAAATATTTCGGCGGGTTATTGAAAATTATAATTGTTTTTTTGTGTCATTTTAGTTTTATATTTTGTGTTGCATTTTCTTTTCATCGATTTTCAAATTGCAACGAATCTAAAAAACTTTTTTAAATTTAAACGAGAGAAAATATATTTCATATTTTCCATCGTCGGCGCTTGGTAGTTCTAGCCCTGATGATGCTGTCATAAACGAAACCGGTAGACTATACTTATATAAAATAATAAATTATAAGTGATACATCAAAGTGTACAAGTACAAAATGTATTTGAATAGTAGTCTCTCTATGCTTTCAGTACACGTGTATCTCTGAGAGCGATGTAGCTGATCTACGGGCCTGGTACGAAGAGATACTTTGTCAGTTACGACCTAACGCAGTGGGACTCGTGGATGCATTTGATTTTAGCGACTATGTAAGTAAGCAAGTAAGTAAGTATCTTCACGCCCATATTCCCGAAGAGGTAGGCAGAGGCACAACCAGGGCACCCAAGACTAGCCGAAGATACTAAGTCCCATAATGTGATAGGTGGCAAGCCTATCGCCAACCGGGCACGTTTCCAATCCCGACCAACATTTTTTTTTAATTAGAAAATTGGAAAAATCCAATTTTCTTTTTGTTGGCCGACCCGGGATTCGAACCCGAGACCTCATGCAGTCAAGTCCAACACCCGGACCGCTCGACCACAGAGGCGACTAATGTAAGTAATTGCTGAAAAGTACGGAAAGTGATGATTGCATCGGCCGCTGCTGATTATTTTACTATTTGTCTATGCAGTCAGTCATGACTGGCTGGCGCAGTGCTTTTTTTATGATATTGGAAGGCAAACAAGTAGACGGATTTCCTGATGGTAAGAAATCACGCCGCCTAGAGACACCAAAGGTTGTAATGGTGCGTTGCCAACCCGAGGCTGGGATGTAAGGCCTCGAGCCAAAGTAAGTTTAACAGCTACCTTACCCTCCAAACCGGAAAGTGTCATGACGTTATGGCGGCAGGAATAGGTAAGACGGTGGTACAAATCCGGGTGAGTCGCTACGAAACTCTACCACCTAGTCAGATGTTACTGTGTTAGCGACGGTAAGCCTATGCTCGCCTTTTACGAGCTGCCTGGCGGAAAGGCAGATGCTCTATTCTGCAAAAGAGCCCGGATCAACACGGGTAAAAACTGCTGTGCAGCAACTCTTCCGAATTTAATTATCGCTTTATATATTCCTGCCGAAATAAGATCAGTGCTTGCCATTAACTTGTTCAATTCCGTAACGTTAGGAAGAATAGTTGCCAGTTGGCAGACTTGAACACGTAGTGAAATGCTACAGTGAAATCCAAAGTGTAGACACCAGTAGACTCTTGAGATTAGAAGAACCACCTGCTTATTCGTTAAAAAAAACATAAAAAGATTATCGTTTTATTTATAAAATAAGAAACAAAAAAAAATTTGCCCCAAACAGGATTTGAAACTGTAACTTTTCGTCTCAAGTCGACGAATGCTCTAACCATTTGATAGAAAGACTAAACTAAATAGGTGCTATTGTTAAAATAGTTAGAATATTCTAATCATTTATTTAGATTCTTGGATAATTCCAAAGGAACAGCCAGTCACCACTCTTCGACAACTCTCCGATTGTTATGAATAAGAATAAGCCACAATGTCTTTATCGCTATTATGTTCCGATCTCGAGTCTACTCTCAAGTAACTAAAATTCTATAAAATGTTTTTAGGCGGCGTGTTTTTCTTATTGTAAGGTACTTGCGCCTAAGGTAGCTCAGTTCTTAAGAGGGCCAATTTTCAATATTTTGTATTTTTTTAAACATTTCTACCCTCGGAACATGGTAACATTTAAACTCTCGCGAACTTTAAAAAATACAGAATATTAAAAATGGGCCATCTGAAGAACTGGACTGGGCTGTCTTAGGTGCAAGTACCTTATGCGGCCTCAGAATATCTGTAATGTTAAGGCCGAAAACGCTTGTCTAAGCTTCAATTATACCTTCCTCCATTTGCAATCACTTAATTGTAAATATTACGTAACCAAAGAATTTTTCACTTGATGTTTCAGGTACTAAATTCATCGATAGGGTCGTCTGACGGGAGAGTCTATGAGCGTTTGATAGAAGAGACACAAAGAAACCCTTTGAACAAGGAGTCAGTTAATAGCACATTCCAAAAATACCTGAAGCCTTTGATGAAAGGAAAGTTATGATGTGTATAGACTTATAAATTTATATGAATTAGGATATATTATGGCAGTTATTATTGTTGATTTTGTACTGGTCTTTATGTGATAGGATAATATGTTGTATATTTTGATAAAACTAATTTAAATATAAGCTTATTTTGTATAAATAAAATTGTAGTTATTTTTTTGTAAAATCACTCCAGTCAAACAGCGTAATTCAAATTTAATTCTCTGAACGTTTTTCTCCTTCAAAACTTTGATTACCTCCTCATCTTATAAGACAGCGAACAAGTAGGTGACTACCAGTGCTAGGTACCAACATTCACAAATATTCAAAATAATTCACAACAATGTGCAGAAATTTGCCCGGTTAGTGATCCACCGCCATACTTACTCTTGGCGCCATAATGATTCTGTCAGGTTCCGGTCTGAAAGGTAGGGTAGCTGATAGACTTGCACAGTAGTCCTTCTATCGAGGCCTTAGAACAGCGACGCATCTGTAACAAACAAAGTGTATATACATTGGTGTGTTTTAAATTCGCGAAATGGTAGGATAGGTCATCAATGAACGTGATTAAAGGAATGACAGCAAGTTGAGAAACTCATTATTAGTATAAATACCAAGTTTTATTGTAATCCGTTCATTAGTCTTTGAACTACCGCTGATCAAACAACTCAATCTGGAAGAAAGTCTAAATTATGTAAAAATTCAAGCCTTCCTTACTAAGCAAGGAAAGTCAGTTCAAACCATATACCGAGGTGACTGCGATGGAAATACTTTAAAATGTCGAAAAATTAATATTGGAAGACCCAAACTGAAGAAAAAAGGGCGTGCAGAAATGGTTGCAGTATAAGGTACTAACATTTTCAAAATTCCTCTTGATCATCTTGATAAGACAAAGGTCAGCGCAAGATGGGTGCCGAGAATGTTCACACCACCTTAAAAACATCACCGCTTGGAGTGTTCTCGCGCGTTTTTGGATCTTTGTAGTGAAGACAAGGATGGATTATTGAGTCGAATTCTTACTGGAGATAAAACTGGGGTCCATAATTCTAAGCCTGAGTTCAAACATATGCATTGCCACAAAAAAGGCACACTACCACCCAAGAATTTTAAGTTATCATAGTAATATATAAAAAAAATCTGACGGCATCAAGTACCTACTTATTTAAATTTTAGTTTGATGCGACGACACTACATCTGATTATGATCATAAATGAACACAATCTAAAGATTGTTTTAAAATTTATTGGCATATCATTGAACCTAGTCATCCAAAGTGAAATAAAACGGTGACGGTCATAGCTTTTCATAAGGGTTAAGTGAGATTTTTCTGCACCCTTTTACTGGCAGTAGCACCTCACATTTTTTCAGAAAATGTACATACAGTCAATACTGGCCCGTGTCGTTTATAAGACGCTATTAAAAGTTTGACTTTCAGTGCCTCTTGCTAAGTATCGCCTTGAGAGACAGCTCCTCTCCAATGGCGTAGCTAGTTGTGGGCAAAGTGGGCCTTTGCCCACGGCCTCGCACCTAAAGGGGCCTCGCACTACATAATTTAAAATTTTGTTTATTTATAAATTTAAAAAATCCCGAAAAGTATTGGCCTTACTCTTCTGTGTCTGAAATAAAATAATAATAATAAATAATAAATAAATATCCTTGGACAAATCACACGAATTGAATCTAACCCCAAAGTAAGCAAATTATATGCTTGTGTTATGGGTGTTAGTCAACGATTCTAATACATAGAAATACTTAAATAGATACCAGAATATATTTAATAAACACCCAGACCCGGAAATGCAGACATCTAAATGTTCATCACACAAATGCCTGCCCCCGTCGGGAATCGAACCCGAGCCTCGCGTTTGGTCGATGTAGTTAAGTTAAGAAACAAGTTATGTTGACTATGCCTGTAAATACAGCTTTCGCAGAAATAAGTTTTTCTAAATTAAAAATATTAAAAACTACCTAAGATACATCATGAGGCAAAAACGACTGTTTGCTTTAGCAATACTTTCAATCGAAGCAGAATTAGCAGCAAAATCAATTACAAATCCTTACTAGAAAGTTTTTGTAAAGCAAAAAGCCGAAGAACATTATTTTTGTAACAATGTAAATTAAAAGATTAAAAAAGGGTCTGTTCTAAAGAGAAAGAATAAAAATTAAACCTTTTTTGAAGTGTATTTGTTTTAAATACTCTCCCATTCATCTCTCGTAGCGCTTATAATTTTTTCACCGGTATCAAAGTAGGTATGATGTCAAATCATGTTTTGTAAGACAGTGGTGTAATAAGTAATATATATGTAAGATAAAGAAGATAAAGTTTTTGGGAACCAACAGAAAGAGGCCTCGCCGATGCGCCTTTGCCACGGTCACAATATCTGTACAGTATTCTAACTTCATATAAACGGACGACGAGCGAGCTATACCTATGCGTTCGGATCTCGACATGTGATTGGCATGCTACAGTTGCGGGTGTTGGCGCGTGTACCGCAGTAACGAACGGACGGTGTGCTGGTTTTTAATCAGTAACTGTGCTAATTATTACTTTTTTTTATACGCAGTGATGATTTTGTGGAATATTTAGACAAAATGGAGGAAATATTCCGCACTTCATTTAAAACTAGACAGAAATAATTGTAAAGTAACATTAGGTATCTATGACCGAGTAAAAAATATTTCTTTTTCTCCTCCTTGTTTATGTTTCTCAAAACAATTTTTGATGAAGCTTTATATGTTTGTATTCGAATGCAGATTTTTTACTCTTTCGTACATCTCAGTCAAGGTGTAAATATTTTTAGGTCGCAAATTTATAAATCACATATATAATTTTTAATTAAATCTTTCAATCAAAAAAACAACTTGCATTTTTATTTAACACTTTTTATTCAATTCACAAAGCATTTTATGTAATCATATTAATATTTTAAATTGTTACTTAGTATATGTGCTAATAAATAAAAAGTAATAAATGTACAATCGTAAAACTAGATAGAAACTAAAAGTAGGCACATGCAATTAAAACGCTGTAGGTGGACGACAGCGACAGCCCTAACTCATGCTTACGTACCGCCCGCCTGTAGGCACTTATTTCAAGGACACGGCCGAGTTGCAAAACTGTATAGATAATATTACCGTGCCTTTGGCCACGTATATATTAGTTCACACTACGCCACTGCTCCTCTCATTCTGCCTAAGAATCAGCACTGCGTGGAATGTAGGAAACAATTTAAACAAATTTCGTTACTTCATTATCTGGGTATACAAAAAGTTGTGCATAACATAAATATAGATATTATATGGCTCGACTACATAATAATGTACTTATCACGTCATAACATATTGTCGAATATTAACTTTCTCTGTAAGAGGGTGGCGTAAACATATTTTGTTTCTATAAATTGTTTTCATCAAAACTACTAGTCGGTACATAACTATTACATGAACCGACTTTTAATTAACTTTTTCGACAAACTAATTCATTCTAAGGTCACAGGCCATCGCCTATAGTTTACATAAGTCTTTACTCTATAGTCATTGTTTGTTATTTAACATATACTTAATACTAGAGCACCGGCGTGTACGTGATCGTAAATAGTTCAGTTTTATGTAAAAACCCTTAAATATAGGAAACAATGACTTCTATAAACAGTGAGTTGGTTAATGAAAGAAAAAAGAACTCTTTCAAAGTTGAGGAATTAACCGATTTTTTGTACGGAGGTGCCGACAAAACTTTAGCTAGAAGAGAGCGTAGTAAGTAGATTTTTAACATTTATACTAGCTGTTTCATGTACTTTTACCGGCATTCAAAGATATTTACTTCATCAGAAATAAATTCAGAATTCTTAAATTTCAGAATAAAAAGTTAGACAAAATAAAGCAAAATTAAATTTTGTAGTTTGTATATAGTTTAACCCGAATACCTATATATTATATAAATATGAAAAGATTTTTAAAAATAAAGTATCTTCACGCACATATCTCCGAAGAGGTAGGCAGAGGCACAACTAGGGCTATGGTCGAGTCGAGGGACCCACGACTAGCCGAAGACAGTAAGTTCCACAACCGGGCACACATCCAATCCCAACAAAAGAAAACCGCATTTTCTTTTGTTGCCCGAGCTATGAATCGAACCTGGAACCTCATGACCACAGAGGCGATGAAAAGATTTTTATATACATAAAAAAGGTTGCCTGCGCCTTCAGCTATTTAGATTATGATTGCTTATCCTATGTTTTTAGCTAGACAAAATCCTATCAATATTATAAATGTGAAAGTTCGTCTGTTTGTTTGTTACTCCTTAACGTAAGCTTGCTAAACTGATTTTCAAGAATTTGGCACACACTTCATTAATTATATTAACACATAGGATAGTCTTTATCCCGAAAAAATGTTCCTGTGGGACCACTAACCACTCGGGCAACGCCGCGGGCAACAGCTAGTTGTAATATGAAACTTAACAAACAGTTTAAGTAATTTATATAAAATACGCCACATTTATACATACATTCTACTAGGAATTTAAAAAACTAAGTGGAAAATTAAGAGTGAGTAAGGAATTCTGGACTTACGATCGAAAGCGACGTGTCGACTGAACGGGATGGGCCGTTAGGATGATAACAATGACATCAGAAATTAACTAAAAGGAAACAGCAAATAGATTTCCTAAAGAGAAATGTGTCACGTAAATTTAGTTCCCAAGTTGCACTTAAGACAGAAAAAGGAGCTCGATCGATAGTAAAAGAGCCCAAGATGGTATTAGGGTCGTTACTCAGATATGTCAGATAATTATACGGCAGATACCTTGTACCATGGTCAAACATCTGAACTCGTTATAGTGCAGGGTAGTCTTTCTAATTTTTTTTGGCTTGAAAATGAACCTACTCAGGCATATCAGACTAAAATACAATGGGCTCAATACATACCCATAAGTGCATGTTTAAATAAATATTTCAGGCAAATTACACAAAGTGAATTTAACCCCAGAGGAAGCAAATGTTTGTGTTTTGGGTGTAAATCAACGACACTAATAGATAATAAAAATAAATACGTAAAAAGGTACCAGAATAATTTTAATAAGCACGCACACCCACAAATACAGACATTTAAATGTTCATCTGCTTCACAAATCACAAATACCTGCTTCCGTCGGAAATCGAACCCGAGACTTGCTGTTTGTTGTTGGCGTGAGGCGTGCATGCTAGCCGTTCTACCAACGAGGCAGTATTCTGATTATGTATCTAAGCGATGTACTGCGATGGGAATAGGGGTCAGAGACTTTCCTCTTCAAAACTTGTCATATAAATTCATTAGCCATTATGGCGATCTGTCTGATTAACGTAATATTTCCTTCACTGGAGACACATTGACACATACAATGTCAACATCAGATGCACACGAGTTTGATCAAATGACCTAATTTTTTTAACTTTCACATGACCATTTTTATTCTCTACCATCTGATTGCAAAAGTCCGATACGTCCACATGATGCTGAGTCACTATAAATTTAGTAACCCGGGTTTTCCTACTATAACGTTGTATTAAAGTATTACGTTAAAATGTGAATAAATTGGGTAAACAGTATAGTATTTTTTGAATTGTTACGCGGTGTTATTGAATATTGTTTCATGATATTACGGTAAAATATATCGGAAGCTAAGAAGAAAAACGGTACGGTAAGATATAAGGAAGCTTTTTCCCCGTGTTGGTCCGGGCTCCTTTGTAGAATAGACCACCTGCCTTCCTTGCCAGGCATCTCGTAAAAGGCGAGCAAAGCGTCACTAACACCGTGACATCTGACTCGGTGGTAGAGTTTAGCAGCGACTTGCCCGGATTGGTACCACCGCCTTACCTATTCCTGCCGCCATAACGTCATGACGTATTCTGGTTCGGAGGGTGAGGCAGCCGGTAAACATAATTTTGCTCGAGGCCTAACATCCCGGCGTCAGGTTTGCAACGCACCATTACCACCTTTGGTATCTCTGGTATCATAAAAAAAAGAATTTGAATTTTTTGCGAATTAATAATACAAAAATAACCGTCAAAATTTCCACTACATTGGAGTCTCATAATAAATAGTAGATACTGGTATTATAGGAAGATGGTTTTTCACAAAGCTTTGCATTTTAAAAACTTTTAAAATTTCAACTTACAGGTAGAGCTATATTTAATGAAGCGAAATTGATAGAGGGAGTTCCCTTCGAATATTTAAGTCACAAAGAAAAGTTTGAAGAAGTAGTAAGGCAAACATCAATACTTTACAAAATACGCAAATTACGAGTACAAAATATGCCCACTGACTTGGCGAAGTACAAGTAAGAAAAAAAATAGTAATAATGATATTTGAGTAAATTGTAAGATTAAATAAATGTTACAAAGTTGTAGTGAATCAATTTTATTTTACCGTTTTGTATACTTTCTTATAGACGTTTATTCTATTTATGTACTTATCTAAAACTATTTAAGTAACTATCAAATTAAAGTTAGAATAAAATTTCAACTTATTTACATTCAGATTAAAGTACCAAACAAGCTTCTTGCCAACAAAAAATAAAGCTTGGAGATATTATATGACACAAGTTTTACATTTTTCCATACAAATTTGCATGTGATTTAAATAGCAAAATATGCCAGAACTTTTAGGAAATTTGTTTATAGGGCTTTATAATGTATTTCTTTTATGTATGAAATAAAAATATTTCAAAATAAATATCAATATTCAAAGTAAATCAAGATCACAAAGTTCATTTATACACAGTTAAAAGATGATCCTCTTTGGTCCACTGTATTGAAGTATTTTCATAGCCACTAGTTTAGTGGATTTTTATTTTTGCGTAATTTCTCTCAAAAAGATTTAAAAAAAAGTTATAAAGCCAAATTTATAGTAACTATACTGTTACCAAACAAGAAAGTACTTATATTTTGACCAAAAAATACTTATTACAGAAATACAGTAGGTAATACGTAATTTTAGAAAATAATGTACAAGTTACTATAATATTAAAATTGTTTAAAACAGTACATCGAAAACAAAAATAATAAAAAATTTGACAGAAGTCAAAACCGACAGGTATCAGCTATTTTTTTTGTACAAGAGGAGACAAACGAGCAAGTGGGTCACCTGATGGAAAGTGATCACCACCGTCCACGGACATCCGCAACACCAGGAGCATCACAGATGCGTTACCGACCTTTAAAGAATGAGTACGCTCTTTTTTTGAAGGTCCCTAAGTCATAATTTTTTGGGAATACCGCCCTCGGTAACTGATTCCACAAAGGCGTTATGCGAGGTAAAAAAAATGTCTTCAGAATCGCACAGTTGTAGATCGCCACGCATGATGGTGGGCATGATACTTTAAACTCTGTCCCGAAGTCCGAAGGTGGAAATCAGCGGCTGGAATAAAACCAAACAACTCCTCAGAACATTCTATGCTAGATGCGGCAGAAAACATTGAGAGACCCAACATTTCTACGCCGTATAAGGAATCAATAAGGAATCAAGCCGTTTGGTCATTGACAATTCGAATTGCTTTACGTTGAATGCGGCCAAACGTAAGGAGCTGGTACTGTGGAGCCCCTGGGCAAGGGCAAGTTGAGAGCAATACTTCATATGAGGCCGAGAGATATGCTTCATAAGAGCATATTTGCTTTATTAGTTTTTAATTTAAAAGATTATATCACTGTGAATAAGTAAATTTGAAAGCACCTGTACTAAACACAAATAAACCTGCTATATTTTTTGCACTTCAAACCCAATTCTTGAAAGAAACAATAAACAGGACATTTTATTTGTGATGTTAGCGCTTACATGTAATAAATAACATATACATGTAAGGCATCCTCAGGAAATCGACTGTACCGTACAAACGACGACACAAGAGATCTCTTGTGTCGTCGTACCGTACAATCTCTTGTGTCGTCGTTTGTACGGTACAGTCGAT
>NJDD01000695.1:173865-215214 GCA_002245505.1 Calephelis nemesis | reverse complement strand
GTAAATTACTTCAACAGACAATTTTGAAATGTGACAGCTAACATTTTTTTTAGTTTGAGTGCAACTGAAAAAATAGGACTGTTACGAAATGCTCAATAAGAACAATACCGTGTTTAATTTATGAAATTTACACCTTTTAAATACAAGATTACTATTTTTTGTATAATATGATGATGCTTTTATATTTTTTTTACTAGTTAACCTCAGGAAATGCTTTCACGACGTACCTATTTAATATTTTCTTACGTCTTTTTAATGTTAACTTTATTATAATTATTTTATTACACAAAAAAAAATAGTAAAGTTCGTCTTTTTATTTTTAGGCATATTGTAGACTTATTATCCTCTCATTTTTCAATGAAGGTATAGCAAGAGCATCAAATAATCTATCTCCTGAATTGCTCCAAGTGATGACTCAGCTGGTGGAATTGTACTCCGTGTATTGGGCGTTGCAGAATATAGCTGATTTATTAAAGGTAAACATACAATTCAAGATAACTCACGCTAAGTTCTTAACTTGGTAGGCAGAGAGTATCGGTATCTAAATGTCATGATGCTTACAAACTTGAATGAATGAATGACACTTTATTGCACCAAAATGCACTAAAATTTAAAAATAGTACAAATTCTTTCACTTATAACATTTAACTTAGGTGAACAAAGGCAGTCGTTCCTGCCTACCTCAAACCTGCCTAGTTCCCTTCACATTCATTAACCCTTTTCATACAAACATACAAACGGTTTCGAAGAATCTTAACACTACGGCCACCCTCGGACAAAACCTTTGTAGTTTGGAGAGATTTGACTACATAGTTAATTTTATTGGCAGTAATTAGACTGTTCCGGATAGTTTCAGATATTATGATTTTAGATTATTCTCGAAAGAAGACACTCTGCTATTTTAACAATTAGGCATTTGTAGTGAAATAATTTACTTATATGTACACAAATTCATGAAACCAATGACATTTACTTTCACTTATAATAAAATAATAATAATAATAAGGTTATAAAAAGTTATAACATTATCTTTGTTTTATTCGAACACATTATGGAAAAATTAGCAAAAAAATAGTCATGGAAATTTGCGACTTTGCAGGCAGCTACCTGTACCTGTACCTATTCCGTCCTGATAAATTAAATTAATTATTTAAAATAGAAGCATATTCATTCTATTATAAACAGATTTTTATATTTACCTGCCTCGCTAATGTGCTTTACAAAGATTTTAAAGGAATGTTGATTATCTGATACACAAAGTACTACTTTTAAAAAACCAGAAATTAAAACAAAATTTTATGCTCGAAAGTTAATATATTTTAAAAAAAATAATATTTGAACTGTGTCTAGTTAGATTGTCTTTATAATAAACAAGTGAATAATAGTATTATGTATTTAAATTATGTGCTTCGGCTATATTCGTTAAGCTCCGAAATCCGAATGTATTTTAAAGATATCTATATTATAGAGGTTTTATTACATAATTAATCACTTCGGTTAAGTTTAGATTTAATAAAAGGATAAAGTGTAAAAAGAGTAAAAAGTGTAAAGCCGATACCTACTATACCTTTTAGAGCCATTTAACAGAGAGGGGTTATCCTTTGTTAATAAAAGAAAATGTATTGCTCATATAAATTATAATCAATCCGATGTTTTTTTTTCAGTACACTTGTATCTCTGAAAACGATGTGGTGGAGCTACAGACTTGGTATGAAGAGTTATTATGTAAGTTACGGCCCAACGCAGTGAGTCTGGTGGATGCTTTTGATTTTAATGATTGTGTAAGTTTATTAAAACCCTCCAAAATTATAAATGTATAGAAAAGGAGAGCCAAGTTCAATACAAAATTATGCTTAGCTGTGGGCTTCGCCCCAAAAAGAATGGAGATGTAATTAATGTCTCCCAAATTCTACGCAAAATCCAAATATGTATTTATCGGAACTAGTGGTCGCCCATTGGTCGAAATTCGACCATAACAAATTTTAATATCTTGTTGATAAGAACGCCATTTTTATTTCTCAAGACCAACTACTTTGTTTCCAAACTTTTTATTGCGCCATCTGTGATCTTTTATCGTTATCGTCAATATATTTGTTTGTGTGTGTCAAATGCATAGTAGTGTAAGTAATGTTGATTAATTTATTTATTTGATGTTTTTTCTAAAAATTATTATTAAAAAATATTAGCTTTCTGCACTTCTCCTACTAATAAACTATAAGTGTGCCAAATTTTATGCTCCTGCGTCCGCGCATATTTTCGTAAAAAGTGGTCCACAGTTTTGGCATCACGTATTAATATTTAGATTTCTTTGCTTTATTAGAAAACTATCACAATTGCTGTTATTAAAAATTGTAATTCCATAAAGTAGGTGAAGTATGAATTGGCCTGTTTTCATTACATCAGTCATTTTATAAACTTATTTAAAAGATATATATTTTTAAATTCTGATAAAAACTGGCCAAGTATTCCATACTTAAAGTCTCATAAGAAGAGAAAATGTAAGTTGGTTCATAATAGACCGAAATTTTATCTACACTTCGCCTGTTTTTAGCAAATACAACAATATTAAAAAACCATGTTCCGTTCACTCTTACATTTAATACGGTTTAAGTAATTATGATAGGACCTATAAACCTCACTTAGACGATATTTGTAAACTAATAATCACCTTTGTGGTCAAGTGCTCAGTTGTTGGACTTAACTTTTTGACATCCCGGGTTTAATCACCGGGCTAGGCCACTAAAAGAAAATTTGTTTCTCGATTTCTTATAAAAAAACAACGTTTCCCGCGATTGGATAAGTACTCGGTTGTCAATACGGTTGCCCCACCTATCACATTGTGGGTATTAGTGTCTTAGATTACGGTGATACAGGCGTAAATATACTTTTTTCTAGTACAGAAATAATTAAAATAAAAATTTCGTTTTGATTACTTTTAAACGAGTAGTTACACATACAGGATTTTCAACAACATTTTTAAACGAATATATTAAAAAAGTCCTTGAGCATTCTGTATGTATAACTACTCATACTATTGATGAAAACGTTTTTGCACTTTGTGTGCAAAACAATAGCCGTACGTATACGGTTTAATGTACACGTTAACAATGGCAGCAAAATAATTACAACCAAGTAGGAAACCTACCCGATGATATTGAAAATTCTGCCTCTAAATGCATCCGACGCAAAATAGAAGATGCATGGACCCACCGACTGCATTCGCGTTCACATACTGGTGACGTCTTGATATATACCCTCGTATATTAAAGTTTGGCCGGTCTTTTGAAAGTTGCCCTGTATATTCATCTTATTTTATTAGATGGAGAACTCTTATTTCACCACTATGCAAGAGTTTTTTTAAAAAAAAATGGTTTCAGGATGGAAACCTAAATGCCATTTTGAAGATTACGCATTCACGCGTTTACCTCACCTTAAATTGTTTTGTTTTTATTTTTGTATAAAAGTCCTAGTCCTAGGTCATGCCGAATATATGGGTTCCGTTTTTTGCCGTGACATCATGACTTGGTAGTATAGTTTTGCAGCGACTCACCCGGATGGGTACCGCCGCCTTACCTATTCCTGCCGCCATAACGTCAGTGCTTGCGTTTGACATGTTCCGGTTTGGAGAATGGAGGGTAAGGTGGCCAGTAAACTAACCTTTGCTCGAGGTTTAACATCCCGGCTACAGGTCGCCAACGCAACATTACCAAATTCAAATTCAAATTCAAATCATTTACTTGCAAAATAGGGTTACAAATTGAGTTGTTTAGAAATGGAGTAGATACAAGCCTATTTCACCATTTTTGGCATGCAAATTTGTTTTCAAAATTGGCTTACAAATTTAAATTTTACCTAAGCATTTTATATTAAAAAAATTTGTAGCAATATTATTAAACAATACTTAGTTAGAAACAATACCATTTTACAATTTCTTACCATCAGGAAATATGTCTGCTTGTTTGCCTTCCAATATCATAAAAAAACATAAGAATATGTCATAGTTTTTAACTTGGATTTTTTTCAGATGCTTAACTCAACACTAGGAGCATATGATGGAAGAGTGTATGAGCGTTTGATGGAGGAAACAAAAAAGAACCCGTTGAATAGTGAACCAGTAAATAAGTCATTTGAAACCTTTGTTGAAAGGCAAGTTATGAAAACTGACGGTAATGATGGAAAGTTTTATGTAAAAAAACTCGACTACATGGAAGGCACTGATTTGATAATTTCATTGTTATAGAAAATTATTGCTATATTCTTTAAAATTTGGACCTTTGTTGTAATATATCTTTATATTTCGAAAAGTTATGAAATTCGTTTACTTTATCTCTTAAGAATAGGGCAAGGATATAATAATAAAGAACCTTTATCTCTCTCGTTTTACAATCAATCTGCTTTGCTGCCTTCATTAGATTAAGAAAATATCTCTAAAGCACCAGCATCTGTCCCCTCAGATAGGCTGAAAACCAATCCAGAACCATAACGATGCAAGTGAGATAAGACAACGAGAATATTATTTTTGTAGTCTACGGCATTAAACATATTAAAGACTTTAATAAAAACTTTAATCATTATAATATAAATAAATACCCCTGGACAAATCACACAAATTGAATCTAACCCCAAAGTAAGCAAATTATATTATGCTTGTGTTATGGGTGTTAGTCAACGATACTATTACATATAAATACTTAAATAGATACCAGAATAAATTTAATAAACACCCAGACCCGGAAATGCAGACACCCAAATGTTCATCACACAAATGCCTGCCCTCGTCGGGAATCTAACCCGAGCCGGTTGGTCGATGTAGCTAGGCGAGTACGCTAGCCAGTCGACCAACGAGACTGTCATCTGTCTCAATGAAAGCGCCGTGGTTATACCGTGGCCGTGGTCAGTGTCAAATGACGTGTTTTGTGTTTGCTATCGCCATTGTATTTCTGTTGGTCACAGGATACAACAAATATAAGACACGTCATTTGATAGCTATATACACTTAACCCCGGGATCATAACTTAAAGTATACAGAATAACACTCCAGATCTAAATCCAACTTCAAATCTTTCTACGCGATTAGATTTAAAAGCTTTATTTATTTAAAGTCTTGCTGAAAAGGCTTTTGTTGCAAAGTTTAATACAACATATGCAAATTGTATAAAAACAATGTTATACCCAAGTCATGGACAAAAACAGTATAAGGTGCTAAACCCCGCCCACAAAATATATAGGACTACAGAATGATTTCCATCTATTGTACGGGATGCATAACATACTCTAGCTTCCCACTTAAAAAACTTGAACAAATGTGTAAAAAAATAGGCAACTACCAGGCGGCATTTTTAGAAAATTGCTCCACGGATGACCGCATATTTACATTTCCCCGGATACTAGATGAAAAAATGGAAAGAAGGAGAAAAATATATATGTAGCTGCGTTTGACATTGAGAAGGCTCTTGACTCGGTAAATCTGAATGTAACAAAAGATATGTTGACAACTAAGACTAACAAAGCCTTTACAAACAGGGTCATCAAAGCATGCCTAAACGAGTGAACCTATGTGATTAGAATATGGTTTTAACAAGAAACAAAACTCATCAAAAAAGGTAAAGGAGGCAGGGATATCCAATCTCCCTCCGCCTTTTGATTTGAGTAATTGACAAAGTCCTAATACTAGAAAAAGAAGTACCAAGTTTTAGATTAGATCAGGACCCGGGGATAATGACGTCATTCGCGGATGACCTTATTATCTTAACTAGTAATGTGACCCAACTCAATAGCATATTCTCCATATTGAACAACCTACTGCTAAACTACTACTACGAAAACTAACATACTTTGCCGCAACCCTATCTCAAACACCTTTTGTAATATAAGACAAGATAACCATACATGAGGTTATTGAAATCCAATACCTAGGTATCTCACATCAGAGCTGAATATAAAAAATACAGTAAGAGCTTGATGCAACAAACAATGAGTGTTTGAAATGAACAATGAATGGATGAAACGCAAAAAGCCTTAATATATTTGTAACAAAATCTAAAATACAATCGCAAATCGCGCCACTTATGTACGGAATGGCGATTAATATAACCAACCATGAAATATGGATTTCGAGCAGCAGCTAAAGCTGTAGCTACTAAATAACAAAGGCCAAAAGCCTAAAGTTAACTTTTAGTCAAGTGAACTACTCAAAGGTCCATGTATGCTAAAATACGTCAGCAGTATAATATTTTTTTCATACAAATTACAACATTTATTCCTGCCGCCATAACGTCATGACGTGTTCCGGTTCGGAGGGAAAGGTAGCCGGTAAACTTACTTTTGCTCGAGGTCAACATCCCGGCCTCTGGTTGGCAACGCACCATTACCACCTTTGGTGTCTCTAGGCGGCGGAATTTCTTACCATCAGGAAATCCGTCTGCTTGTTTGCCTTCCAATGTCATAAAAAAAAACAAAGCAATCATGGATCTTGGTGACTAAAATACACAAGATTAACATTAATATGCTTTTTTAAGACTAGTGTTTCTAAAGCACAATTCATTTCACTTCGCTCGATAGAAAAAAAACAGAAAGTTAACCCTTTTTGAAAGCAAAACCTAACTGTCTACTAAAGAAAATATCGACACCAGATTTAACATAAACATAGATAAGTACTATACCTAAAAGACAAGTGTTTCAGTTTTTATAATTTTTTTCAAAATAACTTTTGTAGTGTCCAAAATAGTGATTTGTCGCTTAAGTCGTTGTATTTTAGAGCGCAATATTTCATAGTAATCGTAGAACGGGGAAGGCGGCGATTGGCTCTTCTGGCTGACTAACGGCCAATGTTAATAATGTATCTCAATCTAATGGATTTCAAGCAATCCAGATAGCTACGTATCCGCCGGCCTATCAGATACCTAATTGCCATATTTATCCAGTCCACGGATATGTTGTTGGCAAGTGATAACATAAAAATGGATCAAAATATCAATCTTGGACAGTGAGTTTTGGATTATGATTTATTATATAATTGGCCGTTAGTACACTTTAGGCCGGGCCTTTTCAAAATCACATAATGCTACACAGAACTCAAAAAGCGACTCAAGAAGCGGAATAGCATACATACATATTCGGACGAGGCTTGGAAAATAGAACAGTAAAAACGAAGAAAATCGACATGACAAAACATTGGCAGGAAAATTCAAGAATCAACTATCAACTCGTTTTGCCAACATCCGTAATATGCCATTTATATAAGTAGTACATAAAAGTTGTGTTAGTTACGCTATTTAAAACTCAGGAACAACTAAAGCGATTAGGCTGAAAATTGGTGGAGAGGTAGCTTAGAACCGGGAGAAGGACATAGGATACTTTTTATCATGTTCAGTTTTGAGGAAACTGGGAAAAACAACATTTAATTTTTCCCATACAAACTGAACGGACGGAACAAAGTTCGCGGTAACAGCTATTACTATACATATTATCTCAGACGATGAATAACTCAAGACCATTTTAACAATTAACTGTAGAACGAATAATTAACTACAATTAATTACAATGATAAAGTAATTAATAGCAACGATCATCATCGTACCATTCTTAAGTAATTTTCCCTACATTTAAATCATACCTCCTATTTAAACAACTTATTTTAAAACCTATAGCAGCCTCAAGAGCTAGAAAGAAATTAAATACAAGGTTGCGACGGTGCGGACCGTCCTGACCGGCTTCTGACTTCCAGTTAATAGCAAAGTAAGTAAGTAATCGCCTCTGTGGTCTAGCGGTTCAGTTGTCGGACTTGACTGCATGAGGTCCCGGGTTCGATTCCTGGGTCGGGCAACATAAAGAAAATTTAGTTTTTCCAATTTTCTAATAAAAAAAGGTTGCCCAGAATTGGATATGTGCCAGGTTGGCTATCGGTTTGCCACCTATCTCGTTGTGGGACCTAGTATCTTCGGCTAGTCGTGGGTGCCCTGGTTGTGCCTCTGCCTACCTATTCGGGGATACGGGCGTGAAGATACTTTTTTTAAGTAAGTATCTTCACGCCCGTATAACTTAAGTATATCCCCGTAGGAGTAGACAGAGGCACAACCAGGCATCCACGATTAGCCGAAGACACAATGGGCACGGGCACATATCTAATTCCGGGCAACGTTATTTGTACTAGAAAATTAAACCTATACATTTTCTATTTTTTTTATTGCGGGACCCAGGGATCGACCCCAGGACTTCACGAAGCCAAGTCTGATATCAGACCGCTAGAACACATAAGCGATAATGGTGGTGCTCTATTACCAGGTAATAGTGACTCTGTTAATTAGAAATAGAAAATCTTTTAATTCACACACACCTTACATGAGGCACTTGTGATGAGTCTATATAATACCAAAAATTATCACCAGATTCGAACGTGCTAACCACATACTGAGAACATTTGGCAAGAAACTCAGTGTGTTTTCCTTATTCTAAACAAATTAATAATACATTGATATAGGAGGAGTAATTAATCTCAAGCATTCTAATCCGATGCATACGCAATGGTAGAAGTGACCTTTTTCATACAATTTTACTTTGACAAATTTAATTAAAGGAAGATTTTTCATTTATTCGGAATCTTATTGCAAAAATGTATACGTTGAGGAAAGAATGACTAAGATACACTGTGGAGACGAGATATGCTCAGCAAGATTGTTTTTATTCTTCGTATTCCCAAATAATACAAAGTAAACGACCAATACCATTAAAAACAGTCGCTCATGAAATATATGGTATTTTTAAAGCTGTCTTATACAGTCAATGTACTAAAACCATGAAAAAACAGGAGATAGTTTTTTAATTCAAAGTAGAGAAAAAAGTATCTTCACGTCCATATTCCCGAAGAGGTAGGCAGAGGCACAACCAGGGCACCCACGAGTTATAGGTGGCAAGCCTGATGCCAACCGGGTACACATCCAATCCCAAGCAACATTTTTTTTTAAATTAGTAAATTGGAAAAATCACATTTTGCTGTCCGACCCGGGAATCGAACCCGGGATTTTCATGAAGTCAAGTCCCACACCTAGACCACTAGACCACAGAGGTATAGATGTAGAGGAAGTAGAGAAACAAATTATAAATATCTGTGATTAGTGGGGATTCTATTTTAGATTCCAGGTGATATTCCCTCGACTCTGGATTTAAGTAATATGATTAAAAATTACTTTGAGCAAATTGGAAGAATTGTTAAAAAAATACAGACAATTTACTTGGTTCCTTACTTCGCAACGAATTTTCTTAAGCGTAATAAAAACGAAATCACTCAGAAAAAATGCAAAAAAAATGAAAGAAACAAGACAGCAGTTGACACAGAATACTAGGTCTGTTAAATATTATATCAAAGCTTCAGAAATCTTTTAGATTGGTGTTGATCTCGAAAATTTTATTGCCAATGATGAGACAAAATAATATTATGATAAGCTAGGCCGAGAAAAAATTAAGGAAAAAGGGAACAAAATAACCAGAAAAACTTATAAATCATTCCAAAGCCTCTGTGGCTTTCATGATCTGTGCGACAGATGCTAAAAAAGTACTGCTTCCTTACCCACAGGCCACCCTACAAGGCCCAAAATCTTTCTGACACATAGACAGAATAGGGTCCACCTGGTGCACAGTATACGCAATCGTTCTCAAAGAGAGCGGTTTGAGGGTAATTCTGAGCAAAATTTTTGAAGATTAGATCAAACCTATTATTCTGCCTTACTTCAGAGCAATAGAATGGAAAAAAGGTTTAGTCGGCGACAGTTTATCTTTTTATCATCCTCGTTCACATCATCAATTTTCTCCGTGTTGGTCCGAGTCTGTTGAGTAGAATAAACTATCTGCATCTATGCCAAGCAGCTCGTAACAATTGAGCGCTGGTTAAAATTAGGCCAGTACTAACAAGACCTTGCCCGGTTAGGGATGTACTGCAAAACTGCTGAAAGTTCTTCCGATGGTAAAAATATTGCGGTACCAAGTTCATCATTTCCACCTCTTGAAAATGTCCTGGTGAGTCCTGGCAGCACTAAAATCAATTATCATTAGAAATTTGTGTCGAATCCGAACCAAATTAATTAAAACCCCATTAGAATCCTATCTAAACCCATTTATGGCAACTCCAAAACCGATCCAGTTTGCCGTAAAAGCAATTAACTAACACGCATTGTATCGGCCTAGTACAGTCGCTGCTGGATTTTTGGTCCAAAATAAAGAAAAGTCACAAAACATTGTTGATACAATGTATTTAGAAACACTTGTATTTTCCACAATATATTTTATTATTATGGTTTAGCCAACCGGTTTCGCTATACAATCTACTAGGTACCCCTACTAGGTAGGAGTGAAATGGGTGGGTGGTCATCGAGGGGACTAATACGCGGTGGGATGCCGTCTAGGCTAACATTACTTGGTCGAACGGCAGATTATCGTGGTCAACAGTTATCTCGCGGATCAAGGGTGCATACACGTGGGATATCTGCACGAAGAAGTCTGACAGGATCTTGTGATTGGACATGATTTTTACCAGACATACTTACCTCGGGACTGACAGGAACATTGCTTTGTTACAAGTTAGTGTCACTGAAACCAACAGGACCGCTGAGCACAAAACTGGAAGATCGCTAGGTCTTATGCTAAGGGAGCTAAGTTTTCTTGAAATAAATTTTGTTATGGCCACACTTGACACCATCATCATCATCATCATCGTCAAGACCGATCACATGCTGACCATCATCATCATCATCATCATCATCATCATCAACATCATCAGCCGGAAGACGTCCACTGCTGGACATAGGCATCCCCCAAAGAGCGCCACAAGTCACGATCAGCAGCCGCTTATAACCAGCGACTACCCGCGACTTTGACCAGATCATCAGTCCACTGGGTGCGGGGCCGTCACTCGAGAACCTTTCTTCCTCAGCGGTTGTCGGTTCTGCGAGCAATATGGCCTGCCCATTGCCACTTCAGCTTGCTGACTCTGAACTATGTCGGTTACTCTCGTTCTTATGCGGATCACCGAATTACGGATCTGAACTCGCAGAGAAACACCGAGCATAGCTCTCTCCATAGCATGCTGAGCGACTCTGAGCTTATTTAAGAGGCCCACATATAACGGCCAGGTCTCAGTTCCATATGTCAATGAGATAAATCTCATTTATAATTTAGTTATTTTGTTTTTAAACAAAAAAATAAACCGTAAAAGCGACGTAATTACCAAATTACAAAGAATTTATAAAGGCAAAGAAATTATTACCACTGATTTGATTAGTTGATTATAAAGTATACATTATTAATAAATAAGTTGATTATGGGCAGAAACTGGTATTTATTTGACCTTTTACTATCCTAAACATCATAGATATGTACTCGGATGAGGACATAGTCCCGATGTACTCAAATCAAATCAATCATTTATTGCTCCATATGTCACATAAAAGGTATTACAAATTTTTCTCACTTGTTGTTTAAAGGACATATGTGCCCTTTTAGGGTGTTGCAAATTGAAGCGGACCGATCTATTTCAGATTTCACTTTTGAAATTATCTACTAAATAATCGTTTAAAGTATAATAACTCTTTTCTATCAAAAATTTCTTTATTTATTTTGAAAATCTTAGGTCATTCATCTCTGATTTTAATTCATTTTTAAGTTTATTGTAGGTCTTAATTGTCATAACATAAGGTCCGGAACTATGTATTTTTAATTTTGACGGGGGTAATTCAAAATTATATTTAAGTTTATTTCTTGCTTCGTAGCGTCGAGGGTTGTCTCCTTGCTTTTTAAATAGATCTGGATGTTTTCTGACAAATGTACATGATTGTAATATATATATTGAAGTATACTTAAATATACTAATAAAAATATAATAAAAATTATAATTAAAGTATACTCGTATTACTACTTAGAGTAAAACTCACATGAAGAGCCAGACAATTTTATTTTTATTTTTTTTAGTCTCCTTGCCACCCTAATACTTATATACAAGATCAAAATACATTTTTTTCGAAAAAAAAACCTCCGGACTCATGAAAAAATTGCAGGTTAGTCTCTTCTTTCACGCTATTATCTTGGTAAAAAGTCAGCATAATTATCCCATTACCACTGACAGTTGCAAACAGTTTATAGTTTGATAAAAGTAATGAGATGGCAAGTACAGAACCGCCAATACGTTTAAAAATGTTGAATTACTTCATTTGACCATTATTTCCATGTTTTAAAATATTATTAAAAACATACAACACTCTAATAAACGTCTTATAAATAAAAATCGATTACTTTAAGTATTTTCCGAGCTTATTACTGTACTTGTTATTCTCTGAGTAGCCAAGCGTTATCTTCGTAATGAAAAAAATAATAAACTTGGTTTAACCATATAACAACAACATCTTCCTTACGAGGGACTAACACATAATATGTTAATTTCAAGGTTTTGTATAGGTTACTAAATGCAAAGATGATAAGCACGACTTTTTATTAGATTTTGCCTCGTCTGTTATGTTAATCATCTTAAATTTCTCAACAAAACTTTATATTAATTAATAATCTTAACAAAAAGTTAAAAAATTCAGCTTCTTACTTTTGTCTTACACTGTTTTAGTTTTATGGTTTATCATATGTACTATTTTTTTATATGTAATACCAGCGGCCTGCCCGGGCTTCGCACTTCCTCTTCAAACACTTTATCTATTAAAAAACCGCATCAAAATCAGTTACTAGTTTGAAAGATTTAAGCATACAAAGGGACATAGGGACAGAGAACGCGACTTTGTTTTAAACTATGTACCAAGTGATACTTGATACTAAACCAAATTAGGAATTCAGTTTATCCACTTTTATCCTCTTTTATCTTTAAGATTAGAAGGAATCCTCAAAAAGTGGTCCTTTTAAACATTTCCGCAAAACGCAATAAAAATTCGTATTGTGTTGCCATAACATATGCGTTAAGCCCTCGTAAGGAAGGTGTTGTTTTATGGTTGCCATGATTAAAACTTGTTTAATAATAATGTTTTCAATACAAAGATAATACAGTAATACAGTAATAAGATCGGATACTTACTTGAAGCGAGTTCTATTTCTTTAAATGGCTAACATGTTGCTAACCGTGAGGTTTTTACAACTTTACCGGACTATACGAGTTCTATTAATAATAAAATAACATTTGTACAAACTGTACTCTGAGTTGGCTTCCGTCCCAAAACATTTTTAAAGTCGAGGAAAGCACGATTGCAAAATAATAGCACTTAAAATTATAACAAGTTATTACTGCCTATACCTAAGCTAATATAATGTACTACATTTTTCCAAATGACAATAAAACAGCAACATTTTATTAAAATTAAATTGAAAAAAATTTAAGTTTCACTCTTGCAGTGTAAAACTTTTTGCTTATCCCATGTTAACGGACAAAATCGCAGTAAATGCTTTGTATAGACTTTTTAAATATTATTTACATAAGGAATATAACGCAGACGTCTCGCGTTAGTGATTCAGAAGCTATACAACTAGCTGATAGGTCAAGCCCTGCACCGTAGTGCAGCAATCACAACTGTACATTTAATATTCAAAAGTCGGCCGACATTGGTGTGTGAACATTTAGAAAGGAGCAATGACTTTTATAAATAAGGACTTAGAAAATGAAAGAGATAATTGTTCATTTAAAATAGAGGAACTTATAGATTATTTTAATGGAGGCGCTGACAAAACTTTAGTGAGAAGGGAACGAAGTAAGTCGACTCTTTGTCTAAGTTATTACTTGCTTCTAGAGAATAATGCTTTAAATTAATTAATATTACTGTTGGCTACTTTATAAAATTGTATAAAAATTATCTTCGTAAAATATCTTTAGAGTAAGACGAAAAGAAAAATTATTTTTTAATTTATAAATATATCTCGGTTGTTCATTTACAATCTTATATGTATATATTATAAAATTCTCGTGTCACAGTGTGCGTGATTGAACTCCTCCGATTTTCGTGATTTTTGTAAGCATATTGAGTTGGTCTGAGAATCGGCCAAAATCTATTTTTCATACCCTTAAGTGACAAGGGTGACTCACCCAAATTTTTTTACTAAAATCAGATAAAAAAGTAGCATAACAACGTCTGCCGGGTTAGCTAGTAGTGTTATAAAGAATTTCATAGATAAGTTGAGCTCGTAAAAGGCATGCAAAGATTAAATGTGTTAGTACCGATAGGAACACTGGCGCTAGAGTGCTGTGCAGTACAAGTTACTACTATCGGGCTCAAGGTAGACCTAAAGCTTGATTAAGTTTTTTTTACTTTTTTTTATTAAGTTTTGACTTATAGAACTAGACTTTTTTCCCCGTGTTGGTCCGTGGTTGGTATTTAAATTCAAAATAAAAACGAAGAGTACCTACTTACAAATTCAGAAACAGTTGTATTTGCAACATTTCCCCGTGTTGGTCCGGGCTCCTTTGCAGAATAGACCATCTGCCTTCCTGCCAGGTAGCTCGTAAAAGGCGAGCATAGGCTTACCGTCACTAACACCGTGACATATGACTAAGTGGTAGAGTTTCGCAGCGACTCACCCGGATTGGTACCACCGCCTTACTTATTCCTGCCGCCTAAAGTGTTCCTGTTCGGAGGGTAAGGTAGCCGGTAAACTTACTTTTGCTCGAGGCACCATTACCACCTTTGGTGTCTCTAGACGGCGTGAATTTCTTACCATCAGGAAATCCGTCTGCTTGTTTGCCTTCCAATATCATATAAAAAAGAAGAGTTACAGAGTGTAGGAAGCTTGACACAAGACATCTGATAGGTTTAGGTATAACGTGCGATCCGTGTGAAATCGGCTTTACAACAAATATAAATAAATAACAAATATCTCTGGATAAGTTACACAAATTGAATCTAACCCTAAAGTGAGCAAATTATATGCTTGTGTTATGGGTGTTAGTCAACGATACTAATACATAGAAATACTTAAATAGATACCAGAATAAATTTAATTACAACATTTTACATGAAAATGTTATAGACGGGATTTAACTTCTTTTTGTAAGTTGTAATTGTTTAATACCTACTACTCAGTACTGCAATTTATTAGGTAGGTATTAGGAAGCTCTGCAGTAACTTCTTCTGATTTTTAGCATCTTACACCCTTCCTGTTGATATAGCGTCAGTGCTCTCCATTATCTTATTCTGGCCGTAAGATAGTACCGTACTAGAAATATCTTTAGTTTTAGGCAACGGTTGTTTCTTACAAAAAGTAAAATCTGACTTGTTGTGAGCCAGTAAAACTGTTTTATTACTATTTTAGTTTGTTTCAACTTTCAATTTTATTATTAGAAAGATGATATAATTATATCCGCCTCGTTGGTCGAGTGGCTAGCGTATACGCCTAACTACACCGATCAACCGCGAGGCTCGGGTTCGATTCCCGAAAGGGGCAGGCATTTGTGTGATAAACATTTAGATGTCTGCATTTCCGGATGTGGGTTTTTATTAAATTTATTCTGGTACATATTTAAGTATTACTGTGTATTAGTATCGTTGACTAACAAACTAACTGACGATGGACTAACTTGTCCAGTGATTTTTTATAATTATTATATATCATTTATGAAAATTACAATAACCATACGAAGGCGCTTTTAAATAAATAAAGCATATTTTTTTTATATTTTTATCTTACTTCGCATCTCTTGGTTTGTCACAAGGGCGATAAACATTTCTATCTTTAAGAATGTTTCTTGTTATTTGTGTACTTATGCTGGTTTACATACCACATTTCAGTTTTCTGGGATTTCAGCAAGTACCCTTAATATATGACACTTTGTTAGAAAAGCACATCCTTCGTTTTATGGCGGTGGTGATTTCAGATTTTTTGTACACTTGTATCAGTTTACAGACCAAATTTCAGCTTTCTAGGACGTTTGAAAGTAAGCTACGAATTTTGAGATTCTCAGTGAGAAGGTTCAGGTCAGCTTTTTTTTTTTTGAATGGCTAATGTGTTGTCAACCTCGTGGTTTTTACAACTTCACCGGGCTTTGTGGGCCGAGTAGAGTGCTCAGCCCGAGACATCATTATTTAGATGGATATGACTGTTCCCTACAACGCCAGCAACAAGGGCTGTCTCCCGGGAGACCGTACCTCGACTTGGTGCTGCGTTCTGGTTACTGGGTGGACTAGGTGGAGGAATAGTGGCGGCTCGTCGCTCGGCGTTAGGCGCCGGGCGCAAGAGAGGTCTTCGTCGCCTAGACCGGCGGCGACGGTGTAGTGTAGTGTTCTGTGAATTTGTGTTCCGGTTGGGATTGGGAGGGAGGTTCGCGTTTGCCACGGTTATTGGATTCGGTGGATCCGATAACACTTGACGGGGTCTCCTAAGTTTGGCGGGCACGTTCGCGACCGGTGTATAGTCACACGCGGGTGCTAATACCGGGTTGGGGTGGGCAGCCGTTATTTCGAAGTAGCGTTCCGACACTTCTTTGAAGTGCTGCGCTATTGTAGGCAAATCTAGGTCGCGATGTAGGTCCTCGTTGCGTACCTATCACGGACAACCGGTGGCAGTACGCATGAACCTATTTTCGATTACTTGTAGCTTTTTAAGATGGGTCGGGTACGTATGTGCGAAGGCTACACTTGCGTAAGCTAAGATTGGCCTGACACACGTTTTGTAAAGTGTCACTTTGTTACGAAGTGACATTTTACTGTCTTAATTAATTAAGTAATAGAGACGGCTAAGTACGTGCTTAGCCTTGTTAGTGACACGTGATGTGCGATTTGAACGACATCTGATTGTCTAGAATAACCCCTAGGTATTTTGTTGATTTTTCCCAGGGAATTGTTCTATCGAACATTTTGATGTTACCCGGATAGCGATAGGGTCTCATCCGTTCGAATGGCCTAGTGCCCCGATTAAAGTACACCGCTCCACTTTTATCGGGGTTTACTTCTATGCGCCACTTCCTGAACCAATCGCCCAGGAGAGCGGCCGCTCTATTTAGAGTTCTACCAATAAACTGACCGTTATGACTAGACACATATAGTGCCGTGTCGTCCGCGAAAAGGGCTACGTAGACGCGCGGCGGTCGTGGTACGTCGTTCGTGTACAGGCTGTATAGCAAAGGTGAGAGCACCGAGCCCTGCGGCACCCCAGCCTCTAGGGGCCTACTGCTAGATAGCGTACCTTCTACACGAAATCTGAATTTGCGATTTGATAAGTAGTCTCGTATGAACTAGTCTGTCTGGCACGCCCATTTCGTAGAGCTTATAAATTAGGCCGTTGTGCCAGACCTTATCGAACGCCTTGGCCACGTCGAAGAATAGGGCTCCCGTGTATAGGGGGCAACGTCTATTCAGGCCGTCTAGAATGTGCTCCGTGTTTGTACATGAATGGGCTGCCCGGAAACCAAATTGCTCATCCATTAACAAATGTTTCTCGGCTACGACCGTCTTAAGGCGGGCGAGGATAAGACGCTCGTATATTTTGTCGAGTGAATTAATAAGACTGATAGGGTGGTAACTACTCGCGACGTTCCGGGGTTTACCCGGTTTATGTATTCCTATGACGGTGGCTTCTTTCCACTCTTCAGGAAAAGCACTGCCTGCTAGTAATACATTGAAGATGTTTACTAGTAGGTATATGAGTGCGAACGGAAAGTATTTTGTTACTCTATTCGAGATACCGTCCGGCCGCGGGGCCTTTCTGTTGTGAAGATCTTTAATTAGATCTTTCACTTCGTCGTAGTCGGTGGGGGGTTCAGGTCAGCATACTTTAACCATCATACGTCAGGGATGAAATCGGGAGTTTTTACATACAACCTTAGGCCAAGTTATAGGAATATAAAAAAACTTGAATTTCATACAAACTCTCATTCTCTAACTTATGCCTCGCAAGTACACTACTTTCAAGTCTCAGTCTTTTTTCGTTGCCAATACCAAATTTCGGTTTTCTACGACTTCAGGAAGTGAATTTTAATAATCACCAGCGAGACAGTCATGAAATCGGGGTTTTTAAATATCATTGTCATCTAAAGTGCGAGAGTTTTATTTTAGTACATTACATTTTAAATAAGCTCACTGAAGAAATAATATCTTAAAAATTTCGCTTTGCCCGTCTTGGCGGGAGCACCTTCGTGTCCCCAGATCTAACGCTTTAAAATAATTTAAATTTACAGATAGAGCCATTTTGAACATAAAACAAGTGTCAGGAAATGTACCTTATGAATGTTTAAGCCATAAAGAAAAGTATGAAGAGGCATTGAGGGTAGCTTCATTGATTTACAAATTACAACCAACTTCAAACCGTACCCCCGATTTGGCAGCTTGCAAGTAAGTGTGTACCAACTACCAGGTAATGGATACATTTTTTTTAATTTTTTATGATATTGGAAGGAAAACAAGCAGACGGATTTCCTAAAGATAAATTCACATCGCCTAGAGACACCAAACGAGGTAGGCCTCGAGTGAGAGTTCGTTTACCTGCTACCTTACCCTCTGAACCGGAACACTTCAATAGTAAGCATTGACGTTATGACGGCAGGAATATATAAGGCAATAGTTCCAATACGGGCGTGTCGCTGCGAAACTCCACCACCTAGTAGGATGTCACGGTGCTAGTGACGTTAAGCGTGTGCTCGCCTTTTACGAGCTGCCTAGCAGAAACGCAGATGGTCTATTCTTTAAAAGAGCCTGGAATTTTTTTTTATTAAAAAATGCTTGTTAGGTAACAGACAATCTGAATCCGCAGATTCAATTTCCTGTATATAGATAAATAGCTATGTATAGACTGTATAGCTTTCAAAAGAAACATTCAGTAAGTTTTATAGCATGACCTGTTTGATTATTAAAAATAACTACGTTACTTAAAACCGACTTCAAAAGTAAAAAATAAAAATATTTAATATTAATTGTATACTACCAATATGCAATTTACTAACAGGTTTGAAGTCGGTGCCAATCCAATTCAATACTTATAATATAATTATTAGTTTAAGGCATGACACCGATTCAAACCAACGTAGTTATTTTTATTATATACTTTTTAGTTTATCATACTAATATTATAAAGAAAAAAACCTTTGTTGAGCCTATTCATTGCAACCAAGCAATGAATAGGCTCAAAAACTACTGGACCGATTTTAAAAATTCTTTCACCATTCGAAAGCTACATTATCCACGAGTGACATAGGCTTTGTTTCATCCAAATCGGTATAGTAGAAGCCAAGTTACGCAGGCGAAGCTGCGTGAAACTGCTAGTTGCTGATATGTTTAAAATCAATAAAGATAATCATCGGCATAGGTTTAAATAGATAAAATAAAAACTAATAGGCCTACCTGTGTACAATCTTAATGGGATCAATTCGAAACTTTTCCGCATCGCAAAAAAGAATTACGTAAATCTGTCCAGAAACCACGGAGAAATCTGTGAATATATCATATAAAAATATATATGTACCGGCCGAATTGAAAACCTCCTCGTTTTTTTGAACTCTGTTAAAAGTATCTTGACCTAAAACAAAACGGTTGTAATAATTTAGATTAAAATAATGAATGACTAGCATTTTACTAGTTTCCGGAATGATTGCATACGATTAATATTTATACATACCTACTCTAAATGCAAGTCACTCCGATGTTATTACTTTGCAGCTTAGTTCACGAGAACAACTGTTAAATAAGGCAAATGTCTAATTATAAGCAGCAGTAACTTTTAATTTTTTTATTTTATCATATTGAAAGGCAAACAAACAGACGGATTTCCTAATGGTAAGAAATTCAAGCCGCCTAGAGACACCAAAGGTAGTAATGGTGCGCTGCCAACCTGTGGCCGGGATTTTAGCCCTTGAGCAAATGTAAGTTTATCAGCTACCTTACCCTCCAAACCGGAACACGTCATAATGTTATGGCGGCACGAAAAGGTAAGGCCGGTGGTACCAATCCGGGTGAGTCGCTGCGAAACTCTACCACCTAGTCAGATGTCATGGTGTTAGTGACGGTAATATGCTCGCCTTTTACCAGCTGCGTGACAGAAAGGCAGATGGTCTATTCTGCAAAGGAGCCCGGACTAACACGGGGAAATGAAAATACAACTGTTTCTGAATTTGTAAGTAGGTACTTTTCGTTTTTATGTTTAAACCGGTTGCGGACTCACGGACAAACATAGCTTAACTTGTTAATATTGATATAATACATGATTAATTCAATTGTATAAACATTAAAATTAAATGTTTGCCACCTCACAATGTTGTTGTGCTTAAATTTTCCGTAACAACTTAACATATATTAAGTTAGATTAACAAACAAATAATGTTGATTTTATTTAATCGATCTTCAAGCGCTACGGTACGTTAAAGTAATGTTAAGTAATAAATACGTTATGTTTTAAAAAAAAACTCAAGTTTTATAATACGTATGTATGTAAAACTGTAAAAGATTGAATTCTGTACATTAAATATATAAAAAAACTAGGTGGTAGGTGGTGGTAGGTTTACTAGGTGGTAGAGTTTGGCAGAGACTCGCCCGGATTGGTACTACCGCCTTACCTATTTCTGCCGCTATAACGTCATGACGTGTTCCGGTTCGGAGGGTAAGGTAGCCGGTAAACTTACTTTTGCTCGAGGTCTAACATCCCGACCTCAGGTTGGCAACGCACCATTACCACCTTTGGTGTCTCTAGGTACCTTCCAATACCTAAAAATAAAAAAAATAAAAGTTACAGCTGCTTATAACTAGACCTTTGCCTTATTTAACAGTTGTTCTCGTGAACTAAGCTACAAAGTAATAACTTCAGCGCAGGCTACTAAAATGGGTATCACCCATTTTTAAGCATTTTTAGAATGTTCCTCCGCGATAACACCAAATCTACTGAACCAAAATTTAGCCTGTAAGTACTCTATGTTCTGAGGAAGGCTTTAGGCTACGTATTAACCCGTTTACTAAAATAGTATCCTTTGGAGAAAGGGTTGAAGAGGGGTAATGATCAAAATGAAAATTGGGGTATAATTCGTAACGCTTAGCCCGGTTTAATTTTTTTTATTTACAAAATGTCCTCAAATAACTTGAAATCCAGAATGTAGAGAAACATTTAAATGAATAGGTCTTTTTAAACTGGTGTCGCACTTTGTCATAAATTCCAACCATACCAATATTATGACTCCCGAAATTTGTCGATTCATTACGATTGATGTCGAGTTACTGACTAATTTTAATAGGGTTAGCATTTACTGCAAACAGTTGCAAACGAAGTCGCGCTACAAAATTTTAATTCAATTGACATTGTAATAATTCAAGTAAATCGCCTCTGTGGTCTAGCGGTCAAGCATCAGACTTGACTTCTTGAGGTCCTGGGCTCGATACCCGGATTGGGCAGCAAAAAAAATAGAAAATGTAAATTTTCAATTTTCTATTAACAAATAACTTTGCCCGGGATTGGATTTGTGCCTGTTTGGCGATAGGCTTGGCACCTATTACATTGTGGGACTTAGTGTTTTCGGTGCCCTGGTTGTGCCTTTGCCTGTCGTTTCGGGGATATAAGCGTGAAGATACTGTCAATTATATTAAATTTCAAGTAAAACATATTAAATTATTTATATGTGTCTGTGTAAAAAGCATCTGTAACTTTGTAATTTTAGATGGATAAGAGAGCCCCGTAAGGGCCTTGGCGTAAAGATGTGTATGTAGGTATGCATAAGAAAGTGCGCCAAACGTTAATTCATTCACAAAGTTGTAAACATTTTTAATCAACTTCGATAAAGGAGGAGGTTGTATGTTTGACTCCTATTTTTTTATGTATGATAATTAATTTCCATAATTTCTGAACCGATTTGAAATAACACATTTTTGTATGAAAAATAGGCTCACTTCCATTGCTACGAAGTAGAAGCATTATGGTTAATGAAAAAGTGTTCCGCATTTGCTTGTCTTTTTTCATGTTACAACGTATTGATATAATCGTATATTATCGGGTGTGGAGACGGTTAAGAGAGTGGAGAATGACATAGCTACCTTACCCTCCAAATCGGAACACGTCATCACGTTATAGCGGCAGGAATATGTAAGGCGGTGGTACCAATCCGGGTGAGTCGCTGCGAAACTCTATCACCTAGTGAGATGTCACGGTGTTAGTGACCGTAAGCCTATGCTCGACTTTTACGAGCTGTCTGGCAGGAAGGCAGATGATCTATTACAACGGAGCCCGGACCAACACGGGGAAAATGAATGAATGGGGACAAAAACGGGAATTACGGGAACTTTGTTAATTACGCGTAGCTGCTAGCAACAGCTAGCTTAAAATAAACACTTTCCGTTACCTTCCAGAGATTTCTTGTACCAAGAAATTTTTAATTCATCGCTGTTTCGAGAGGGAAGTCCATTTTGGGCTCACTTTGTTGTATTTATCCCTTCAATCATAAGCCAGGGGACCGAAGAACAAGGAGCTTACTGGCTAGAGAAAGCTTGGAATGCAAACATTGTTGGGAGTCTTGCTCAAGTATGTATGTCAATATTGTTTATTAACGTTACTTCGTAATATTAGCGTTTAGATGCTGTTTAGGTTTACTTTTCGTTTTTCTTTCGTATTATGAACCCTGAATAAACTAAGTGAGTAACTATTTATCTTTTTATATATAATTCTTTTGTTCGTGTCTTTGTCTATGAACTCCTTCTAGGCGACTGGACGGATGTTGATGAAATTTTTTGTGTGTGTTCAAGGGAATTCGAGAATGGTTTAGATTCACAATTTGGTCTCCTGGAAAATGTTTTTAAATTATTTTTTTAATAATAAGTAGTTGTTGATTATGGAATGTTTCACATCGGATCCGACAGACTGCGCTACTGTCGAAGCATTAATGTCAAGCGATACGTAGTTTGCTGGGTCAGCTAGTATAGTATAACTATTATAACATAATCGTATAATTATAATCACTAATTTGACTCGACTCAAACGTAAAACTGTATGTTAACAAATAAATAATTCCTTCACATTTAAGTAAATGAATAAATTTAAAAATAATTATAACTGTTTGAATACAAGAAAATAACAAGTTTAGTTTATTTTTATGAATTGGAAGACAAACAAGCAGGCGGATTTCTTGATGGTAAGAAATTCACGCCGACTATGCGTTGCCAACCTAAGGCCGGGGTGTTAGACTTGACCCTTCGAACCGGAACACGTCAACGGCAATCACTGACGGTAAGGCGACAGGAATAGGTAATCTTTAATAATAATCTTTATTTATTTTCTCCCACAAAAAAAGCGGCCTTAAACATAGTGTAACTTAAAACAGTATTGTAAAGGGAGACAGGAGTCCAAACTGAGTAAACCCCGTAGCATGGAACCGTAGGTAAGGCGGTGATACCAATTGCACGAGTTGCTGCGAAACTCTACCATCCTGTAGGATGTCACGGTGTTAGTTACGAGTATATAGGCCTATTGACTTATTTTTCATGCCATTTAGGCGTCTGCAATCAGTATTAGTGAAAAAGAGGATAGCACACCTTCCAGGTTCCTTGTAGGAGTTATTGCTCAGGCAGAGTAGGACCATATAAGCAAAATAGGCAAGAGTTTAGCTCATCTTTCCTTTGGAACTTGGGCTTTAAGGCTGTACAGGGGAACATCCATGCATTTCTCCTAGTAGAGAAGGCTCTTTACATCAGGTGATGACTTGGTAGCCGAAGATGCGAAAAAAGCCTATACTTTCACCTTATATGTTCCTATATTTTGATCGTGTATGATCAAGGAAAGAAACCGCTAAATAACCAGTAGTGTGAAAAAGAATAGCGAGAAATTAAATTGTTTCAAAGTACAGTGTCTTAAGTTTAAGTTGTATGGTAAACGTTAATATAAGTTTCCAGAATATTTAGAAGACAGAAAAGCTTGGGATTAATCGCTTTTCATACGAGTATCTACAGATTATGTATTATGTAATATGTTTTTGTAAATTAAATTTATAAGAAAAAAAAGCCCGCTGAGTTTCTTTCGCCGGATCTTCGCAGTGAGTGGCCGCGTTCCGATTCCGAGTTAAAAAAACGAGGAGGTTCTCAATTCGGCCGGTATACATTTTTTTTATGTAAGTGCACCGATTTCTCCGTGGTGTCTGAATCGATTTAGGTAATTATTTTTTGTATGATGCGGAATAGTTTCGAATTGGCCCCATTAAAATATGATGCAGGAAGCATCATATTTTAATTTTAGCCCATTAGTTTTATTTTGTGATGATTTTCATCTAATTCACCTATCCTACGCTTATTTTTATTAAATTAAATCATATCAGCAAGAAACTTAAAATTTTTACATAAAAATAATTACGTTATTAAAACCGACTTCAAAATTAAAAAGTAAAAAATGATAAAGATTTAATATTACTTATACACTACCTGTGTGCTATCTACTAATAGGTTTGAAGTCGGTACCAAGCCTTAAAGTAATAATTATATAATGAGTAGGTAAGTATCACCTTGGCACCGAATTCAAAACTATTAGTAAATAATAGGTAGTATATAATTCATACCAAAATCTTTATTATTTTTTACTTTTGAAGTCGGTTTTTATTACCGTAGTTATTTTGTAGAGTTATATAGATGCGTCACAAGAATCTTTGTATAGATCTTTTTCTTTTTTTTCTTTGGACATACTTAAGCTGAGCGGTCCAGACAATCCTCCCGATTGTATTAAAAATGTGGATTCAATGCGCATTGTTTTTAAATAAAACAGCGTTATGATTCACAGACCGTATTTTTGAACATCTCTAGAAAATGTAGCCCCTTGTATTCTTAGCCATAACCTTCGAGTTTTTTAATATTATGGAAACCATAATTAACTGGTACAATATCTGCCGAAACACCAGTTGACCAGCGATTGACTTTTGCTTATAGCTTTTGACTTTCTAAACCTGGATTTTAATCATATTGTAGACTAAAACGACATTTAGTGGATTGCCAGTTTATCACAACTTTAAAATAGTGTGTTCGTATATCGTGAGCGGTAGAGATTACTGGGGTACCATTAACTGACAAGGGGGCTGATTGGGTATCTTTTTAGTAATGATCACTGGGTAAAGTGTACATCAAATAGCTGTCAAATGACGTGTTTTACATTCGCTATCTCCTGTGGCTTGCAGAAATACAATAATAATAACAGAATAAGTCATTTGATAGCAATTTGTAAACCCAGTAATCATCACTAAAAAGATACGCAATAAGCCCCCTGCTTGCTCGTTTGTCTACTTCATAAAAAAACTGAAAATAAGATGGTGTTTTTTTTTAATTTATTAATAAATTACTTTCTTTAATACACAAATAATATTTTTTCAGACTGAGCTAGGACATGGCACGTTTATCAGAGGATTCGAGACGACTGCTACTTACGATACTAATACAGAGGAATTTGTTCTTAACTGTCCCTCGATAACGGCTTACAAGTGGTGGCCAGGAGGATGTAAGTTATTTATATTACTAACAAATACAACTTTTCTTACCAATCTTCTTATATATGTATAATATTCTCGTGTCACAATGTTCGTTCCCGTATTCCTCCAGAACGGCTTAACCGATTCTCATGAATACACAATACATTTGTAAGCATGTTGATTAGGTCTGAGAATCGGCCAAAATCTATTTTGTCATACCCCTAAGTGCTAAAGGTGACTCAACCCAATTTTTTCTACTAAAATCACATCAAAAATGTAGCAGAACAACGTCTGCAGGTCAGCTAGTATATTTCTAAAGACAATTTCTAATCATTTTTTTTATCACTACATAGTATAAAACAAAGTAATAAAAAACAGAGGAAGCGCCTCTGTCCATATATCCCTTTGTATGCGTAAATCTTTTTTAATAGATGAAGTGATTGAATAGAAAGTTTTACATATGTATATTTCATAACCGTGCGAAGCCGGAGCGGGCCATTAGTATAGTTTATATAATACATTTATACGACATTGATAAGTTTCGTTATTTTAAAAGTTAGAAAGTTTATTTTAAAATGATATCTTAAACCATATCAACATACTGACATTTTTGCATGATTTAAGGTACAACGTATATTTTTCCTATCATCGCAATTTTCACTCTACCTCCCCCTTACTTTTGCTAACAAAAAATGAAATTACACGCCAAATCAACGGGTGCGTAAGTTTGATTAGTAAGTATCCCCTTAGTAATAGGTCTCTACTATTTAAATTATGTGCTTTGACTATATTCGTCAACCTTCGGAAATCCGAATGTATTTTAAAGATATCTCTATAGAGTTGTTATTATATGATTAATCATTTCGCTTAAATTTAGATTGGGTCATCCAATTTAAATACAAAAGTATAAAGTGTAAAAAGAGTAAAAAGTGTAAAGCCGAAGCGCATAACCCATAAAGTAGTACTGTAAATGTTTTGTCTTTTAGTTATCTCTTACCATCAGTAGAACCACGAATGCTTGTACGATGTCTTAACATGTAATAAATCTTTTGATAAGTACTACTAAAGCCAATATATTTTCTTACCTCTTATACTGCAGATACATATTGAGGACAACATTATTGTAGATAATCTTATAGTATAGATAATCTTATATCTTTTCCCCGTGTTGGTCCGGCTCTTTTGCAGTATAGACCATCTGCCTTCCTGCCAGGCAGCTCGTAAAAGGCGAGCATAGGCTTACCGTCACTAAAACCATGACATCTGACTAGATGGTAGAGTTTCGCAGCTCAACTCACTCGGTTTGGTACCACCGCCTTACCTATTCCTGCCGCCATAACGTTATGACGTGTTCCGATTTGGAGGGTAAGGTAGCCGGTAAACTTACTTTTGCTCGAGGCCTGACATCCCGGCCTCAGGTTGGCAACGCAAAATTACCACCTTTAGTGTCTCTAGGCGGCGTGAATTTCTTACCATCAGAAAATGCGTCTGCTTGTTTGCTTTCCAATATCACAAAAAAGTTTTATTTATTAGTAACAATTTAATTGTTTATATCCGTCGGACCAATTAACTTATTTTAATTTTCAGTGGGCAATACTATAAATCACTGTATAGTAATAGCACAACTATACACAAAAGGAAAATGTCACGGCATTCATGCGTTTATGGTTCAGTTAAGAGATGAAGAAACTCACAAACCTCTCCCTGGCATCGTCGTCGGCGATATAGGACCAAAGTTGGGCTTAAATGCGATAAATAATGGATATTTAGGTTTCAACAATTACAGAATACCTCGATGTAACATGCTCATGAAGTATGCTCAAGTGCAACAGGTTATTAGAAATATTATTTAGACTAGTGGTCGCCCATTGGTCAAAATTCGACCATAGTAAATTTTAATACCTTGTTGATAAGAACGCCATCTTTATTTCTCAAGACTAACTACTTTGCTTCCTAACTTTTTAGTGCGCCATCTGTGATCTTTTATCGTTTTGATCAATATATTTGTTTGTGCGTGTCAAATGCATAGGTAGTGTGGGTAATGTTTAATTTATTGATTAAATGTACTTTATAAGCATTATTATTAAAAAATATTAGCGTTCTGTACTTTTCCTACACATAACAACACTACTACATAACTTTAAGTGTGCCAAATTTCATGCGTCAGCGCAATTTTCGTAAAAAGGGGTCCAAAGTTTTGGCATCACGTGTTAATATATAGATGTAGTTTGGATTGTTCTTTTTTTAAAAAAATAAGTTGTAGCAGACAGGAACAAAGTAAACTGACTTTTTGTACTGACTTGACTTGTATATAATAATAACTAACAAGGAGGTTCTTCAAAAACAGTAAAAAAGCGAGACCGTATAACAATTAAATGATAAATAAACAATGTGTTTCGTAATTAAAAAAAAACACAACCGTAGTTAAGCAACCGTAAACGTTAATTAAAAACTTTAACACGTAAAAAAACCGCATTATTAACTGCAAACACTTCAGTTCGCTTTTAATGAATAAATCATCTACATACACAAAGTTTATATAATTTCCATGATTTTCTTATTATTCCATCATCAGATCCAGACTTGGTGGCAATAAAATCACTTCGGAAGAACGCTTTTTCAAATAAAATAAAAAATTAAATTCGCTTTAGAAATTTTAATTGATTTCTTCGTAATCGATTAAAATACATAAAAAAACAGTTTCAGAGTCGTTTATTATATTTAATAAGTTTATATAAATATCACGCGTTTTTTAATAACCAAAATGCACCGAAGATATTGATATGTGAAAAATCGATTCAGGGATATTTAGACATGGGTGTTTGATCAATTTGTGTTATAGATCAATGTATTTACGTACGTATATACTCGTAATATATACATATAATGTACCTATATCTAAATAGGCTCTATAGTAATAGATATAATATACAGTGTTACCCCGTGTTGGTCCGGGCTCCTTTGCAGAATAGACCATCTGCCTTTCCTTTCTTGCCAGGCAGCTCGTAAAAGGCGAGCATAGGTTTATTATCACTAACACTTTAGTTTAGGTAGAGTTTCGCAGCGATTCGCCCGGATTGGTACCACCGCCCTACCTATTTCTGCCGCCATAATGTCATGACGTGTTCCGGTTCGGAGGGTAAGGTAGCCGGTAAACTTACTTTTGCTCGAGGCCTAACATCCTGACCTCAGGTTGGCAACGCAGTAAGTAAGCAACTTACATGTTTATGGTATAGGTAGGTGTTAATAAATTATACAACTTAATTTTTTGTGTAAATAAATTGGCTTATCAATTATTAATCGCCTCTGTGGTCGAGTGGTCCGGGTGTTGGACTTGACTGCATGAGGTCTCGGGTTCGAATCCCGGGTCGGCCAACAAAAAGAAAATTGAATTTTTCCAATTTTCTAATAAAAAAAAATGTTGGTCGGGATTGGAAACGTGCCCGGATGGCGATAGGCTTGCCACCTATCACATTATGGGACTTAGTATCTTCGGCTAGTCGTAGGTGCCCAGGTTGTGACTCTGCCTACCTCTTAGGGGATATGGGGGTGAAGATACTTTTTTCTAAATTGGCTTATGGTCATTATTGAGTAAAGTTGGTCTGATATATCAAAAAAGTTAGGAAGGGTTTTTAAAAGTTCAAATTTTTTTTTCTTTTGTTTGTCCTAAGAATTTTGAAATAAATAAACATAGTGGTCGCCAATTTGTCCAAATTCGACAATGATAAATTTAAATATCTTTTTGATAAGAACGCCATCTTCATTTATCAAGACCAACTACTTTGTTTTCAAACTTATAAATATAGGTTCCTTTTTCGTTTGTTTGGTATTTGTTTGTGTGTGTCAAATGCATGGTAGTATGTGTAATGTTTTCTTATTTGATTTAATGCACTTTATAAGCATTATTATTGAAACATATTAGCGATTAAAGTGCAAATCGCCTACACATAAAATACAAGTGTGCAAATTTCGCGCAATTTTCTTAAAAACGGTTCCAAAATTTTTGTTTGCTTCGTGTATTAATAATACGATTATTTGTTTCAGGATGGCACTTATGTAATGTCTAGAAATAATAAATTAATTTATGGTTCCATGGTATTTGTAAGGGTCATTTTGGTTTTCGATGCCGCTAATCAGATGGGTCGAGCTGTGACGATAGCAACAAGATATTCAGCAGTACGACGACAGTCACAGTGGAAACCTAAGTGAGTATCGTATTTTAATAAAATGTATTATTTGAAGTGTTGGTGTTAAAATGAGAAAGGCCATGCTCCGCTGGTTCGGCCATGTGGAGAAATTGGCAGATGAAAGAATGACAAATCAGATGTACAATGTGAATGTGGATGGATGTAGATTGACATAGTTGCCTGAGAGACCTAGGTTGACATTCCACGATCAAAAAGCTCGGGTATTATCCGAGGATGTTGTCAAAATTCTCCAAAACCGGCGTGTTTGTATGGAAATGGTAAAGAATGTTTGACCGCCTCGTTGGTCGAGTTGCTAGCGTAGTTGCCTAACTGCATCGACGAATCGCGAGGCTCGGGTTCGATTCACGACGGGGGCAGGCATATGTGTGATGAACATTTAGATGTCTGCATTTCCGGGTCTGGGTGTTTATTAAATTTATTCTGGTATTTATTTAAGTATTTCTATGTATTAGTATCGTTGACTAACACCCATTACACAATCATATAATTTGCTTACTTTGGAGTTAGATTCAATTTGTGTGACTTGTCCAGAGATATTTATTTATTTAATGTGGAGGAAGCCAAGAAGGTCGGCAAGGATCGTGAGATTTGGCACTCGATATTCTCTGCATAGTCTCTAAGGGACTTTGCTTGAAGATATGTATGCATGTATATTAGTCAGTTTACACTTTTTGTGGAAACGGAAGTATTTTGGAAAAGTACTCTATAGATATCATAGAACCCCTAGGCAAGAAAAGTGGGTGTAAAATAATAACATTCTTATTAATAAACGTAAAAATAAGTATCTTCATACCCACCCATCCCACAAGTGTCTGACAGAGGCACATCCGGGACGCCCTTGACTAGCCGAATACACTAAATCCTCACAATATTAAAAATAGGTTTGACATCTCTGGATGAACTCGACTCGTGTAGACGCTCAACCAGCGTTTTACCAAGATTTGCGTTTACGTAATACTTAAGGTCACTGATCGCTTTTCGCGTTACGTTTAAAACAGTTAGTAGAGTTATGAACAAACTTATATTGAACCAACTCTTAATTATGACCTATTCAATGAGCCCAAGTAATCTCGTAACAAATAATATATACACACAGGCCTGTGTTGGTCGGGGTCTGCTGAGTACAACTTGCCTCTTTGGCCGGCAGCTCGTTAAAGGCAGGTTCAAAATATATTTTATACCTATGTAATTATACATGTAGGGATCCACAGGCTTACCTGTACATAATTATATAGAGATTCAGCAATTTTTGGGAATGACATTAGTTCTTTGTTAGGAATATAAACTCCAGTCAAGCCCGTCTTTAGCTTCATGGTCGCTGGGCATGGTGGTGGTTCTTTTTGAAGGCGCTTAAAAAAGTAAAAATGAAGAAGGATTACAAACTAAGCAAAATTGTATGCTCGAAATTAAAAAGGGAGGCGGTCAGACTCCTAATTTTTAAACCATACATGGTTAATCGAATTCTCCGTCATTAGTGAACAGTTAAAATTCTTTTTATTGGAAAGCGCGTATTTCCAAGGTGGTCCCATAGCCACCAAGTCATTTTTGTGTATGTAGGTGATAGGTATATGTATGGACCCTATAAATTTCCCCGTGATCGATACGTCACTAATTAAAAAATAATTAGGTTGTAGGCTTATTTATTGCAAATATCTTTCATGTACAGAATTTACTCTTCTACGTCTACAGTTTCAATACATATAAAGAACTAGTGGCCCGCCCCGGCTTCGCACGGGTATGGAATATACATATACACCTTCCTCTTTAATCACTTTATCTATTGAAAAAACCGCATCAAAATCCGTTTAGGCATTCAAAGGGACATAGGGACAGAGAAAGCGACTTTGTTTTGTACTATATAGTGATGAAGAAGAACATAAATATTTATAAGAAAATAAATATTTTACAGTGAGCCTGAATGTCAAATTTTAAGCTATCTGACACAGCAGCATAAGCTTTTTATTGCGATAGCAGCAGCCCACGCCTATCATACTGTTGGACAAAAGTTATGGGATATTTATGAAAAAGTTAACAGGGAATTCAATTCTGGAAATTTGGAGAGGCTGTCTGAGGTAAATATTAAGTTTGAATACTAAACTAAAAAACGGGCTTGAGTTGTGGTCAATTAGATTAGATGTTGACGGTAATCGTTATCTTCTAATATCGAAAGTGAACTAAAATTGGGCTTCGATATTTTGAGATCGTTCAAGTGCTTCCACGCCAAGTCCCTTACGGGGTAAGCACAGAAACCTCACGATCCTGTCAAATCTGTCTGGCTTCTTTCACATTAATTACCCTTTTCGGAGACTCTTGAAAAATAATACATTATTTGTAAAATATTTATTACGCACAATAAGACATAATATTCAGAAATCAACACGAGTGTAATACAGGGAAACATCTTTTTAGATTTTACTAAAGTGTTTAGGTATCAGGCAGTATTAATTTATATTTTTAAAATCCGACGGAAAACGAGGAGTGTTACAAGTTTGACGTGTCTGTGTGTGTACGTGTGTCTGTCTGTGGCATCGTAACTTTTGAATTGATGGACCGATTTCTATTCATTTTTTTTGTTTAAAAGCTGACGTAATGGAGATGGTTCTTAGCTACATTACATACAGGTATTGTCGGGGGCTCATTGAATTTTTTAATTTTAGGATGATTACACATTTTATTTGTATTATTTAATTAATTATGATATTACATTAGATAAGTGTCAGATCTACTCAATTTTAAATTTCAGATACATGCGCTCTCTTGTTGTTTAAAAGCTTTAAGTACAGCAGAATCAGCATTCCACGTGGAACAATGTCGGCTCGCTTGTGGCGGGAACGGGTTTTTGGCGTCTTCTAATCTACCATCCTTATACGCATTCGCTACAGCATCATGCACATATGAGGGAGATAATACGGTTTTGTTGCTGCAGACTGCTAGGTATGATATACGAACATACTCATTAAGGAAGAAAGACAGATTTGTCAGGATCGTGAGGTCTGGCACTCGATACTCTCTGCCTACCACGTAAGAGACTTGGCGTGAAGATATGTATGTATGTATGTACTCATATTACGTGACCAGTACAGGGGGAAGGACAGTCTTCAAATCCCACGCTTAGTCATAAATATGAGGGGTGGTGCTAAAGTTTTCGTCACGTATCTATTATCCCCGTATTGGTCTGGGCTCCTTTGCAGAATAGACCATCGGCCTTCCTGCCAGGCAGCTCGTAAAAGTTGAGCATCACTAACACCGTGATATCCTACAAGGTGGTATAGTTTCGCAGCGACTCGCCCGGATTGGTACCACCGCCTTATCTATTTCTGCCACCATAACGTCCAATGCTTGCTGTTGACGTGTTCCGGTTTGGAAGGTAAGGTAGCTGATAAACTTACTTTTGCTCAAGGCCTGACATCCCGGCCTCAGGTTGGCAACGCACGATTACCACTTTTGGTGTCTTTAGGCGGCGTGAATTTCTTACCATCAGGAATTCCGTCTGCTTGTTTGCATTCCAATATCATAAAAAAAACCTCTAGGAAAATATCACAGTTTTTTTGAGATCACAACTATGGCGCCAAGTGCCAACATTTACGTAAATGCATGTCTCGTTGGAACGTCAAATGATTTAAAAACTCGCAGGATAATGCAGACGGAGAGAAGGATAATTCCACGTGTAGATTGAATGCTACCACTTTACGGCATCCAAAGCATGAGTCTTTTCTGTATTTTGTGGTATGCGCGTTACGAGAGAAGTATTGGTTGTTGCCAGCGTGGTTACGCTCTGTCATTATGCCGTCATCGTTCACAGTCTACTGCCATTGTTAGAAACTAAAAATTGCGTGTCAAATAATTGTGGCATATAGTAGGTCGAACTTCCTTCTTGCAGTTTATCTTGTTCGTAAACTTAAAATAAGTCACACAGACAGGAAACCTCACCTGGAAACCGTATGTCTCCACCTAGCCTTAAGTTTGAGAAAAGGAGAAACTGCAAGAATGGATAAAGTGTAACAAGGCCAATACCTACTTCTCCTCGTCAAGCCGCACCAAGAAGCTCATAGATAATAGCGCCTCACCCATACCTTGGGCGCTGTACTGTAGTAATGGTCAAACTATAATAGGGGTGGCTAAAAAATGTAGTAAACATTTATAGAAGAAGTAATAATTAAAATATATAAATAAAACATAGAATTTCCAAATATTTCTATGACGTCAATATGCTTTTACGTTTTTGAAAATATTATTTTTTGTAATATTATTCTTAAGCGTCATTTGATTTTTTTTCAATAACCTTTCAAGGTTAATATCTGTATATAATTTAAAGGTTGATACGCTGGCCACCAGGTGAAACTGTAATCAAATATACACTTGACTTTTTTATTAAAAAAGGTGTTATTAATTATTTTATTTTTAAAACACCTCATCCGCATTAAATTTTTTTTGGATATGGTTTGAATATTAGTAGAGGCACATATTTGTCGCGTTCCCGTAAACAAAATTTATTTGTTGATTTATTTAATAGGGCAGGGGACAAGCACACCAGGTGGCCGATAGACAACATAGAAGTTACAGGTGCATCTCTCTCCTGTGGCTGGGATGTTAGGCCTATTGGGCAAGTCTATTGGTTACTTCATCCTCAAAACCAAATCAATATTGAAACATTATGGTGACAGGAATAGGAAAGGCAGTGGCAGTGGTACTCGGGCAAGCTGTTTCACAGAACTCTACCATTAGTCAATTTAAATTTGTAGTTTTTTACCTAAGAGCACCGGAGTGCCCCCGCCAAGACGAGCAGAGCGAAGCGCGAGGGTACTACCGAACTACCTTTTCTCGAAAAGCTTCGTCGTTATTTGTAACCTTCGCAACTTTAGTTTGACCTAAACTACACAACATTCTCAGGATATGATGTCTGTATAAACACAAAATATTTTGATTCTGAAACTGTTCTCCAACAAACGTTTCTCCGCATGATGATTTGCCACCAGAATGTTTCGTTTTTAATTTTTTAATCGGCACTACCTTTCTTCAACTAACGTTTCGCCACAGAACGATTCTCATACAAGAGATTCGACGATAGGAGTTTTCCTCTACGACCAACACCACGACCAACACGTTTCACCAACAGAACGGTTCTTCCTCGTGCAAACGTTCGTAGAGGAAAAGTCCTGTCGTCGAATCTCTTGTATGAGAATCGTTCTGTGGCGTTAGTTGAAGAAAGATAGTGTCGATCAAAAACTTAGGTATGAACGAAACATTCTGTCGGCGAATCGTCATGCGGAGAAACGTTAGTCGGAGAAAAGTTAAAAAAGTCGGTAAAATATTGATTCTGAATCAATATTTTACCTAACAACCATTAGAACGGTAATGAAACGGTCAAGATTTACAGGTTGATTAAGTGTAAAATTAATTAAATTGGGTCTTTTAGAGAGTGTAGATCTAGAAGCTTGGCTCTACATGCCACACCAAATATCTTTTTGACGGTCTAAGGTTTAAACTCGTCTTGGTAACATTTTACATGAAAATGTCTTTGATAGGACAGTTATTTTCTAAAATCAAATTTATATACTTACTAGCGGCCTGGCCCCGGACTTTGCACTGTTTTAAAACATACATATTATAAACCTTCGTCTTCAATTACAATCAAAATCCGTCGCCTAGTTTTAAAGATTTCAGCATACAAAGGGACATAGGGTCAGAGAAAGCGACTTTATTTTATACTATGTAGTGATGTCATAATCTCTATTTTCAGGTTTTTGGTAAAAACTTGGCAGAATGTGGATATTGAAAAACTACCGCCAACCGTACAGTATTTGAAAAATGCAAAAAGCAATGACGCAAACATCAAATGGGAAAATACTGTCGATCATATTATACGAGCTTTTGAATTAGTGTCATTAAGGTATAAAGTTTTATTTAAATTGAACAATTGCAGGACTTTTTGTGCCATTTTCTAAGTCACGATTATAATATAAGACTGCAAAATTACTATTTATTACTAGCTGACCCAGCAGACGTTGTTCTGCTACATTTTTAATATGATTTAAAAAAAAACAATTGGGGTGACTCGCTCCTATTACTTTGGGGTATGAAAAATAGATGTTGGCCGATTCTCAGACCTACTCAATATGCTCACAAAATTTCATGAGAATCGGTCAAGCCGATTCGGAGGATAAGGCAATTTCGTTACATAAATTGGCTTTTAATCGTTATGTATGAACTTCCATGCTCAATTTTTTTTCTAGGCCATACGTAACGTATTTGCAGGTTAAGATAAATAGGAACTAAAATATATATATAAACGTTTTTACTTTCAAAATTTTTCTGTTATAAATGGCTATGTATAAATGTTAGGTATGGTGGTCATGATCATTAACATAATTATTAATAAAAAGAAATATTTTTAGCAAGTATGATAAATGTAGCCTGGTTTCTTTAATAAATACTTTGTATATATGATTGGAAAGATGGAAATTGATATTATAAAAGAATGAATCGCCTCTGTGGTCTAGCGGGTCAGTTGTTGAATTTTACTGCCTGAGGTCCCGGGTTGGAATCGCAGGTTGGGCAACTAAAATCAAATTGGGTCTTTCCAATTTTCTAATAATAAACCTTACTCGAGATTGGATTTGTACCCGGTTGGCGATAGGCTTGCCACCTATCACATTGTGGAGCTTAGTGTCTTCGTCTAGTCATGGGTGCCTTAGTTGTGCCTTTGCCTACCTCTTCTTACTTACATACTAAGATACTTACTTTTGATATTGAAAAAGATTGAACATTTTACATTTTATAGGAAAATTGCCTTGTGTGCAGAGGTGATGCAAAATAGAGTTGCCTCAGGAGAATCACTAGAAAATGCATGGAATCTAACGTCAATTCAATTAGTGGCGGCTGCTGAGGTTTCTCTTTTTATTTTTATGTGTGTGACTAACGTTGTCCACTTTGCTTCTTTTGATTGTAATGTTTCTCGCTCTTTGACTAATTTTAATTCAAAGTTTATCACGACAGTTCATAACATTTTGCACACGCTGAATATTATTTTATGCTTTGCTTAGCATAAAAAATGTACTTAAGTAGCAGAAAATGTGTGAAAAGAAATAGACAACGCATTAAAATGTAATGAAAAGTATTAGTTATAACATAAATCAGCTTGGAAGATATATTTCTGCTTTTTATAAAAGAAAATAACTTAAATCTACCCGCGAGTAGCGTTGCGTTATTCTAATTGCTTTTTTATTATATTTTGGCTTTAATAGCTGATTTTATGACATATTTCCTATTATCTTTTAGGGATTTTATATAATTAATGACTTAAAAATTGCCTGTTAAAAAAAGAAAATCTCATCAAATTTTTGTGTGATTTGAGATTTTTCTTTAACTATTCCTTGTGAACGTTACCTTAGAAAGCTTTTTTTTTCTTTATATTAAGTAGGTACATTTGGTAATATGACTTGTTTTTTTAGGCACATTGCAGGGTGATTATTCCCAAATTTTTTAAAGAAGGTATACAATGCGCCTCCAAAAACTTATCACCAGAATTGTTCCAAGTTATGAATCAACTTGTTGAATTATACACCGTCTACTGGGCCTTACAGAAACTTGCTGATCTGTTGCAGGTAAAACTTACCTCACTTAATATCTATATATAAAATCATGAATGACATTTCTAGTTGTAACAAGTTCGCGAAAATTATCGATATATATATAATTATATAAATTATGGCTACACTATAATTGGCACCCATTATGCAAAATGCGCGCCAGATAAGTTTGCGTGCAAATGAGGGCATGGCCAAACATAGAAATGTTTTTCCCCTATTGATTTATTAGTTTACTACAAGTTTTAGCATTTATTAAACGGCTCTTGCTTAACCTTTTATACCTTTTATTTGATATATTTCTATAACATTTGGAGATTTTTTCGAAATTAAAGTATGTATTTATTTTGTTAAGATGGTTTCACTTATAATTCTTCCATTTCTCGAAATAGTGTTTCATTGTTATTTACAGATGTACGAAACCTGTAAATTCCAATACAACTATAATATTTTTTTTTCTTGCAAGAAACGAAAGTTATGGCCATTCTAAAATGTGAATTTCATCTGTGATGAACTCATTTGGTGGGTACTCAGAATTGTGTATCTATAGGACATAACTACCCGCGTTAACGGGTTAGAAAGGAATTAAAAATTTCGCCACGGGACTTGAATCCTCAGTAGCTCAATTGGTTAGAGCATTCGTCGGCTTGCGACGAAAGGTTACAGGTTCAAATCCTGTCTCAGGGGAAATTTTTTCTTTCTTTAAAATTTATAGAAATTTATCCCACGCACAGGGCAAGTGCTAAAAAAATAAAAAAAATAAAAATACGATGCAACTATAATATACTTTACTAATACTAATGTATTTTAGAAAATTATTTCATACTACAGTCAACCGCCATCCCATTATTACTCGGGCTGAGCACTTTACTCGGCCCACAAAGCTCGGTGAATTTGTAAAAACGAGGTTGGCAACACGTTAGTCGTTTTTTTAAAAAAAATTGTTACTGCGGACCGTTTGCGGACAGTTCCAAATTTTTGCCGCCCGCAGATTTATCTGGCGAGAACTCTACACGGCGCAATAACGACCAACACACTAACGACTTCATATTTGATAAGATCTTATCTCATTTTAATAAATCACTAGAATTCATTTGTGGTGTATATTTTGTCATAGTTCAGCCCTATGTTTCCCATTTGAAGATTTCTCATGTAACTGCTAGTGCTTTATTAGCTAACAAAGAGAAAGAACAAAATAAGCCTATGTGTGTACCTAAATAATTTTATTTAACGTTATACCTTTCAATATATTTAAGTACTCCTGTATTTAATATAAGATATATTTGTCTCAAAAACAGTTTTACTTTCTGAATTCTATATTAGTTTGCACAATTTTATTGAAACCAGTGCCAATCATCCATTTTACAAAAGATATATTTAATAAAAAAAAAATTATTAACTCGCTATATATTACTTTTATATTAACTTAAGACTTATTTCAGTATACATGTATCTCTGAAAACGATGTTATTAACCTACGAGCATGGTACGAAGACTTACTATGCAAGTTACGACCTAACGCAGTGGGAATTGTAGACGGATTTGATTTCAGCGATCAGGTAGATAATTTACATAATCATAATTAAATGCAGCTGTGCCTAAAGTCTCGATTTGAAATCTCCTGTTTTCCATAGTTAAAATATGAATTACTAACAGTTTCACGCAGCGTTACCTGCGTAACTTGGCTTCTACTGCACCGATTTTGATAAAACAAAGCCTATGTCACGCGGGGATAATGTAGCATTCTAAAGGTGGAAGAATTTTTGAAATCGGTCCAGTAATTTCGGAGCTATTTATTTCAAACATACAAACAAAAAATCAAATCTTTCCTCTTCACAATATTAGCATAGAAATGTATGTCCTGCATGTGGGATAAGTTCGTGGTAATTTTGATCTTGATCCACATATAAAAAAATGAAATGTCGTAATCGGCCATTTAATAGAATCAATCAAATAAAACTTTATTGTCGAATTAGTTTTGTAAAAATAACTTTCATAGGGCCACTTGAATACTCCCGGGTTACGTTTAATATTGAGTTAAACTGCAAATGTAAGTTGATTTAACTCTAGTTAGACGCTAGCTCAGTGTTAAATACTTAACCCAGGAACGTGCAAATGGCCCTTAGTAAATTAGTCCCGAAGCCCGTTTCATGTAGGATTGCAACATATGACATGGATTATTCGGACATTCGAACTTTAAAGTTTTGTGCTCAGGGGCGGTGTATATATTTTATTAATCACTTTTGTTACTTAAAACTTTTTAATCAAAAATAAATTTAGAAAACAAACCACGACTTAGGGATATCAACACCATCTTTTACCCCTAAAATGAGCATGTGTTTTATTAGTTGTCTTATTGTAGAAAACGATTTGCTAGAAATAAAACAAAATTATGTCGAACAATACTATATGTTAAAAGTGACCAATAAAGTTGTATCTTCACGCCCATATCCCCAAAGTGGTAGGCAGAGGCACAACCAGGGTACCCACGACTAACTCCCACAAGGTCGGTAGCCGAAGACACTAAGTCCCACAATATGACAGGTGGCAAGCCTATCAACAACCGGGCACATATCCAATGCCGAGCAACGTTTATTTTTTATTAGAAAATTAGAAAACCCAATTTTATTTTTGTTGCCCGACTCGGGATTCGAACCCGGGACCTCATGCAATCAAGTCCGACAACTGAACAGCTACAGGCGATTAACCAATAAACCATAAAGTTCGTTTTGTTAAAGCACAAGTGCTATTTACAAACGTGTAAAAACAAGAAAAGTTTTTTCTTGTTCTTTCTTAATATCTATTTATAATAAAATATCTAATGCAATTTATTAATTTCTCTAAACTTTTGTAGACTTACTTACTTACCCATTTTCAGATGCTCAATTCGACCTTGGGGTCATATGATGGAAGAGTCTACGAGCATTTGATGGAACAGACGAAAAATAATCCCTTGAACGAAGAATCGGATAGCAGCACGTTCCAAAAATATCTCAAACCCTTAATGAGTGGAAAGTTATGAAAATAGGTATCAAAGCGATAAATTAAAATTACGAAATGGAAAGTTATAGATTTATAGATATTATATTTAATATTATTGTTTTGAAAATAAACTGATTTGGTTATAAAATATTCATTTATCTCATTTGAAAACCACAAAAATAACATTTGTTGCCAGTGGTTTTCTCTCCCAGACTTACCTCCAGAAAGTTATAAGGCTAACAGGGTCAAAATAGCCTTTATTCTTCTTTGTCTCATAAATTATTCGTGATTTAATAACAATAATCTCAACTAGCATCCTCACTTTTTATTTATTTTGGTTACTGTACTTAGTGTTTATTTCAAAGCCAAAAGCAATGTCTAGTAGTACTATATAAATAATGCGCTTCGGCTACATTTGTCAAGCTTCGGAAATCCGAATGTATATTTTTAAAGATGGGCCAGAAGGCGACAAAATATAATATGGAGTTGCTATTACTTATAATTAATAATTTCGCTTAAATTTAGATTATGTCAGCCAATTTAAAAATAAAAGTGTAAAGTGTAAAAAGAGTAAAACGTGTTAAGCCGAAGCGCATAATTTAAATAGTAGTACTATAACTCTATCACAATCGAAATATTACGACCCAGAACAAATGTCATTTATCTTTATTATCATCATTTAACTTCTTTACAATGACTGCTGGCATAGAACTTATTTAATCGTAATAATTTATTTCTTGTTTTGACACATGTTTTTTAATCTTTGGGCATCTTTACGCCCATATCCTCGGAGATGTAGGCAAATGCATTATTAGGAAGACACTAAGTCCCATAATGTGATAGGTGGCAAGCCTATCCGATATTATAGTATATTATATTCGTTTATATTCATAGATATACAAATATACCTACGAATTGCCACCCTGTTTCAATTTTAAATGTATTGAGTAAACAATGTAAAAGGGTTGTTCACTCACGTATAGGTACATCCTATAGTAGCTAAGTCAATTTCTACTGAGAAGCATGGTTTCATGAAAAAAAATATCTACAACTACTAACTTAGAAGGCAAAAACAGGGCACATACTACTAGCCAAAGACATTGGTGCCGATTCGCTTGGTACAAACTAGTCTAAACTAACCTAAAATTAGATTTAGAGTTGTCAAATCACGTTTGGTATTCTGCTGTACACATCTAAACTA
>NJDD01000695.1:124451-172912 GCA_002245505.1 Calephelis nemesis | reverse complement strand
CTAGGTGTTGGGTAGTTTTTCACTGATGAACAAATCGCTGTGCGGTAGCCGGTGTTGTCTTCTTCCGTAAAATATATGATGTCGCTCCTGAGTTGCTCGAGTTATAGATATAGACTGGTTTCTCGGCTCGGGCGATTGCCCGCTCGCCGGCGCAGGCGCAATCTACAGGCATATTTAGAAGGCCCACCTTTGTTTGGCATATTATAATGAACCAACAGGTACCGCTGAACATTTAAAAAAGTCTCTTTTTGTAGTATGACCTAGAGATCTAACGAGTGGGGTTACTCTGGAAGCTCGATTTATGCAATATTGGAAATTGGAATAGAGTATGTCATTTTAGGTACTCTTGAACACGACACTGGCATATTCGTAGAATGTCTATTCTGCAAAGGAGCCTTAACTAAAACAGGGAACCATCTGCCTTTCTTGCCAGGCAGCTCGTAAAAGGCGAGCATAGGCTTATAATCACTAACACTGTGACATCTGACTAGGTGGTAGAGTTTCGCAGCGACTCGCCCGGATGGTACCACCGCCTTACCTATTCCTGCCGCTATAACGTCATGACGTGTTCCGGTTCGGAGGGTAATTCAGCCGGTAAACTTACTTTTGCTCGAGGCCTAACATCCTGACCTCAGGTTGGCAACGCACCATTACCAACTTCGGTGTCTCTAGGCGGCTTGAATTTCTTACTATCAGGAAATCCTTCTGCTTGTTTGCCTTCCTACACAATAAAAAAAATGTTGTGCATACATACGTACATACATACATAGTAAACAATAGATTATTTTATCGATTATTAATTCGTAAGAAAATGTAAATAATGCGTTAATACTGTGTTCAAAAGTACCTAAAATGACATATACGATTCCAATTACCCTATTGTAACCGTACTTACCCTACCCTACTGTGACACTACTGGACTCATGATGTCAAGTCAAAGACCGGAAGCAATATTCTATTTGAATGTTAAAATCACCTTGACTGTCTTATTCATTCAAACAATTTCATTAAATAACTGTTGATCGCAAAATCACAAATCACCTAGAACAAAAATCGACGGTTACATTACGAAGCAAACTGGTCACAGCCGGAAGAAAGAATAAATTTTGTAGTAAAAAAAGTATTATTTGTTATTAAAGGTTCGATGGGTCGGTAAACTTAAAAAAGTGGGTTTTCAATTTTATTATAAAAGCGACGACTGAAAGAGTGCCCGGTTTGTCACCTATCACATTGTGAGACAGTGTCTTCGGCTAGTTGTGAGTACCCTGGTTAGACTTCTGCATATAACTGATTTGTCGATAATTCAAAAACAGGGTTAAACTTGCACCTTGCACTTGCACTTGCAATAAAATAAGACTAAAAAAATTACCAATTTTATCATCACGATTGATATCGTAATAGATAATTTCAAATTTTACAGGAGAAGCAAAACAACGTTTTCGCGATTATCTTCACCTCTGTCAAACCTTCAAAGATAATTTACATATCAAATAGAAACAAATTTTGTTTTGCTATACAAATTGTTTTATTTTTTCTCTTCTTTAAATCAAGTTATTAATAAGGGTTCCAGACAGATAAAACATTGATTGTGTACATTTTTTCAAAGAAATAAACACTTGTACTGTTTTACTTATCACTTATAATTTATTACTTTGTAATTAATAGCCTACCGGTTTCGCTTATACAGCATCATCAGGGCTAAAACTTAAACTCAGAGTTTAAGTCACTCACACTCAGTCACTAACTTAGAGTGACGTGAACAAAAATTGTTCTGATTCTGAATGCATATTTTCTGTTAATTATATAACTTGGAGATGTACAAGTCGTTTTTTTTCATAAAGCATTTTGACTGCTTAACTGTTTTATTTATATACTGACTATTGTAGTGTTTTTTCACTTCACGGATTTTTAACCTTGAAATCTGAACTCGTATGATTTGCAGTATGAGATCATACTCAAAATTATATATATTTAAATGCAAAATACCTACATTGTTAGATGTTTTAGACAGTATTACAATAACGTTAGATAGGATCAGTCATACCTTATATACGTCGCTGCTTAAATAAAATTTAATTATAATTGATATATTAAATTAAAACTCATTTAGTTTAGAATGATACTTTTCTATGATAAAATTTAACATTCGTATGTTATCGTAATGTGTAGAAAAGTTATCGTAACATTGCCCGACCTGGGAATCGAACCGGAGACATCATGTCTTGAAATTGAACACAGGACCGCCAGACCACAGAAAAGATAAAACATTTTTGTTTATGATATTGGAAGGCAAACAAGAAGACGGATTTCCTGATGATAAGAAATTCATGCATTCATCAAAAGGTGATAATGGTGCGTTGCCAACCTGAGGCCGACATGTTAGGCCTCGAGCAAAAGTAAGTGAATTGGCTACCTTATTCTCTGAACCGGAACACGTTAACGGCAAGTGCTGACGTATAAATACGAATTAATATAAAAACAGGGATTAGTTTTTATTTAATGTTTAGTTGAAAAAACACATTTTGTGTATTTATTATAACAGAACTTATAACATGCGAAAAATGGGGCTGATTTTTAAGATTTTTAGTTTTATAGATTCTTATCATATCCACATACATATACTCTATATATTTAAACTAACTAGTGGTCGCCAGTTGATCGAAATTCTTCTTGTTGATAAGAACGCCATCTTCATTGCTTAAGACCAACTACTTTGTTTCCAAACTTTTTAGTGCGCCATCTGTGATCTTTTATCGTTATCATCAATATATTTGCTTGTGAGTGTCAAATGTATGGTAGTGTGGGTAATGTTTTATTTATTGATTTAATGTACTTTATAAGCATTATAATTGAAAACTATTAGCGTTCTGCACTTCTCATACACATAAACTATCAGTGTGCCCAATTTGATGCTCCTGCGTCCGCGTAGGTAATTTTTGTAAAAAGGGTTCCAAAATTTTGGCTTCACGTATTAATATATAAATTAAAAATGATAACAAATAGCTTTATTTTACTAATATTTGTGACTAATGCGAAACTTATGTAAAATGAGTAATTTTAGGGGGTCATTGGCCAGAAGCGTGCACGTCGCGATCCCTGCCAGTCTATTGGACTGCAATTCTGGCCCGAAAAAGTAACGCAGAGCGGGCTAGGGCGTTCCCTGGAGGCGACGCGTAACGATCCGCCCTTGTCGGTACGAAAAGAGGCAGATGCGGCGATGGGGGCCGCCACCCATCACGCCAGGCCCGTGGAATCGAGGAGTGGAGAGTGTCAAATAGGCACGTGGAATGTGAGAGGGGGAATGGAAGCGAATATGAATGAGTTGATTGATGTAATGGATGAGAGATGCCTGGATTTACCAAGGCTGACATTTCACGATCAGATCAATCGGATATTATCCGAAGGTGGTGTCAAGAGTCTCCGAAACCGGCGTGTTTGTATGAAAAGGGTAATTAATGTGAAGGAAACAAGACAGGTTTGTCAGGATCGTGAGGTCTGGCACTCGATACTCTCTGCTTACCCCGTAAGAGACTTGGCGTGAAGATATGTATGTATGTATGAGTAATTTGACATCGCATATTTTTATTCGGTCCAGGCGAAATTAAAGTCGGCGCGTTCCATAAAATAAATCTATATCTTATCGTATCTTATCTTCTTATATATAAAAATGAATCCCCATTTCCCCTGGTCATCCAATCAAACGTGGACGGATGGAACAACTTCGCTAATTCTTTGTTTCTTGTATTAGTTGTTGTCAGAAAGTCCATAGAAAGAAAAAAAATGTAAGTTTATATTATTTCAATAATTACAGTTAAGATAGAATAACAATTGTCCGATTTGCTAGTAAAATTTGAATCTAGTTAGTTAAATAGGTAGAAATATTTAAAATAAATAACAGTTTTGAAAACTAAAAAGATGCTTTTATTTCTAGTTGAACTTAAAAGAAAAAAAATCTGTAATGACAAATAAAAATTAGGTTTAAGAAAAACAATTTAAATATTTATTATAAAAATAATAATTTTAAAGAAGCGTTAAGTGCTTTCTGATATATGATAAAATAAATTTACTGTTACCAATGTTTATAAATAAAGTGATGACATTAATTAAAACCTAACAACCCATGGTTATTTTGACATTATTTTCTTAATTACTTAATTATTTCATTTGAACTTATAACATTTTTTGGACTTTTAGTTCAGCTAGATGTAGAAGGGTTTTTTAAATTCTTTATTTTGCTTTTTTTTAGACTATAATGATAACTAGTGGATGGTAACAAAGAATCGGCTTTTAGTAGGTACACCATATTATAGAAAGTTATATCCAGTTAAAACATTTGATATAAAATGTTGCCCAAACCAGTCAATATTATCAAAAACTTATTAAACGTCATGTAGAGCCAAGCTTCAAACTCTACGAACCTTAACCTCATAAACTTTACACCTTAGTTAAAATATAGGCCTTGGCTGTAGGGCCACTGCCACATAAGTGTTGGGTAAAAAAAATAAAAATATCTTCACGCCCATATCCCCGAAGAGGTAGGCAGATGCACAACCAGGGCACTCACTACTAGCCGAAGGCACTAAGTCACACAATGTGATAGGTGGCAAGCCTATCGCCAACCGGGCACATTTCCAATCCCAAGCAACGTTTTTTTTTATTAGGAAATTGGAAAAATCCAATTTTCTTTTGTTGCCCGACCCTTGATTCGAACCCGGGACCTCAAGCAGTCAAGTCCAACAACTGAACCTGGTGCTCAAATGGGAATACTCCGTTGGTCCGGGCTCCTTTGCAGAATAGATCATCTGCCTTTCTGTGCCAGGCAGCTCGTAAAAGGCGAGCATAGGCTTTTACTGTCACTAGCACCGTGACATGTGACTAGGTGGTAGAGTCTCGCAGCGACTCGCCCGGATTGGTACCACCACCTTACCTATTCCTGCCGCTGTAACGTCATGACGTGTTCCGGTTCGGAGGATAAAGTAGCCGGTAAACTTACTTTTGTTCAAGCCCTAACATCCCGGCCTAGGTTGGCAACGCACCATTTCTACCTCTGGTGTCTCTGGGCGGCGTGAATTTCTTACCACCAAGAAATCGGTCTGCTTCTTTGCCTTCCAATATCATAAAAAAGTTTCAGATTTTATTTGTTATTTGTACATACATTATACATACATACATTATACATACATACATCATACATTTTACAATTACAATATTTCATTCCGATCCAAGCTGCCGAAAGGATGCCATGGGCCCACTCGACTTAATGACTTTCAATGAAAAAAGTTGTTAGCGCATAGAACTCTGCAGAAACTATAAAATATACTCATAGATTACTGTATTTTTTATGATATTGGAAGGCAAACAAGCAGACGGATTTCCTGATGTTAAGATAATCACGCCGTCTAGAGACACTAAAGGTGGTAACATTGCGTTGCCAACCTCAGGCCGGGATGTTAGGCCTCGAGCAAAAGTAAGTTTACCGGCTTCCTTACCCTAAGAACCCGAACACGTCATGACGTTATGGCGGCAGGAATAGATAAGGCGGTGGTACCAATCCGGGCGAGTCGCTGCTAAACTCTACCACCTAGTCAGATGTCACGGTGCTAGTGACGGTGAGCCTATGCTCGCTTTTTACGAGCTGCCTGGCAGGGAAGGCAGATGGTCTATTCTACAAAGGAGCCCGGACCAATATGTACTCTGAGAATTTTGTATATCTATTACATAACGTTAATAATAAACAAAGAAATTTAATGCAAACTTTCCCCCCTACGTTTTTTCCCTAAGTCCAGTTCCCTGAGTCACTACTTTAAGAAAGTCACTAATTTGGGAAGTCACAACTTTTACAGTTTTTTGAAGTGAAACTTCTTTAGAATCGTTGTGATTTCAAACCGGATGCAACGGAAAAAACGACAGGCAAGAGACACAAGTGTGTAGGATTATATATATTCATTTCATTCTTTTGTCGATTTACTAAAGTTTCACTTCTATCGTGTGTGAATCGCAAACACACCTTTTTTGTTACTAATGAACTAATATAAGTCTTTATATGAAATTTCAGCTATCTACGAGAATATCTATATACGAGCTATCTTCAAGAAATACCCTATGAATGTTAATCTGAATGTCAGTGACGATATCGGAGATTTTTAGTCATCAATAAGGTCTATAAGTGAGTAGTTATTTTATATTTTTAATTAGCTTGCAAGACATTATTCCTTGAAATTTTTTATTAAGTACTTAGTTTAGTTCAAAACGCTTCGAGAAAAGGTAGTTAGGGAGTGAGTCTGGCATGTCAGATAAGTTGTTGTTCCTGTTTCTGTTTAATGGCATACTAACTCTGCTAGACTGATTTCCAGAGTATAAAATCATCAGAATCATCTCCTTCGTCCTCATGACATGACCTCATGAGTCATGAGTACCCGCTTTTTTACTTACAAATGCGGGACTGATTTATTATTTTGTTGCGGAGTTCTTTTAAGACTATGATATCTATTTACATATTCAATGAAATCCAATTATTATTTGGCGTTGAAGTGATTTTCCATGGTTAGAGATGGAAACGAAAGATTTTGCCGTAGTAAACAGTGTTCTGAATGTTGATCCGGGCTATAAGCTACTACTACACAAAATTTGGTAAAAATATTTTCAGCAGTAGCGTGAAAAGTGGATAAACTAACAAACATTTTAAAAATCCTTTGTTAAAACAATCCTTCAGAAAACATCCATCACACAAATAGGGTTCTGTGTCCTATAAAGAATATATGTATAGCAATTATTGTTCTTATAAAAATAAAATTTCATTTACCAATTTAGTTTTAGCCACTTGCACGTTCCTGGTTTACGCTGAGTAACGCTGAGTTAGCATCTAACTAGGATTAAATTACCTTATATTTGACAGTTTAACTCAATGTTAAATGTAACCCGGGAATGTGCAAGTGGGTCTTACTATGTTATTAAGAGCATAGATTTCGAGGTGTATTTAATTTACACACGCTTTTCTGTTATTAAGGAACATCCTTGGAATAAAGGTACCATAGATGTTATAGGCGTGTCGCTGTCGTGTGTGTCATGTTACTGTTGGGCTTAATGTGCAAGTCTACCGGTTACCGCATACCGTTTACCGGTTAACCGTGGACCGGAACAATGTTATATGGCGACTGAAATACGTATTGCAGTCAAGGCAATTAAACAAGTTGAAAAAAATTAACAATAAAAGACAATTGTTTTTTTAACGAAATACCTATTTATTTAATGGCGACCACTAGTTTATATAAATAGGTATTATTTATTTAAACTCGTTGTTGCCTGTTGGTCGCAATTCGGCCATAATAAATTTTAATATCTTGTTGGTAAGAACGCCATCTTCATTTCTCAAGACCAACTCCTTTGTTTCTAAACTTTTTAGTGCGCCATCTGTGATCTCTGATATTTTATCGTTATCATCAATGTATTTGTTTGTGTGTGCCAAACGCATGGTAGTGTCGGTAATGTTTTATTTATTGATTTAATGTACTTTATAAGCATTATTATTGAAAAATATTAGCATTCTGCACTTCTCCTACACATAAACTACAAGTGTGCCAAGTTTTATGCTCCTGCGTTCGCGCGATTTTCGTAAAAAGGGGTCCAAAGTTTTGGCATCACGTATTAATATATAGATTAGACAAATCAATATAGCGGTGACAGTTCCTTTACCGCAATGAAATAGTCAGTAATTATGAATGGTTTTAAAGGGAATAATTTAAGAGTTTTAATACCTGACTGGAATATTGATTCACAGAACAGTAAATTTGTTTTCTTAATGCTGTCCAAAGAATGATATTTTACATTTAAATCTTTAATACAGTACTTTATAACTATGTACTTACTTTTACATTAGCTGAGTTCGGAGGAGCTTTGGCATTAAATTATAAATAAGAAAAGAAAATATGTTATTTTTGAAGTGAAAACTTCTTTAGCGGCGTTGCGCACTTTTTTGGAATGGGGAAAAACTTCTTAACTCGCGTCAGGACACCTGACCGAATGAAAATTCGTAAGACATCGCAGGGCGCTTGCGCGAATGTCCGCGTTGTCATGTTTGTGTACGATAGCGCAATATATGAATATTGTATTCTACTACATAAATTATAGTGCTTTCATTCTGATAATTGAAGCAAATCGTGCAAAATTATTCCCTAACCATTTCAAAATATCAAAAACGCACAACGTTAATATTCAAGTTTTCACTTCTTCCACATTTGATATTTTCGTCGGCGCTTGGTTCTTCTTCAAACTTCCAAATATTCATATTTTTAAACAAAGAAACACGGATACCTACTGTTTTACGTATCACTTATAATTTACCGGTTTCGCTTATACAGCATCATCAGGGCTAAAAACATAAACTACTAAACAATATTTTTGATGTGTAAATATAAATTCATTTATAATGGGTAGATACAAAGTATAATAATACGTTATACAACGGAGTTGCCAGCTATAGAATTTTTTACCACATGGTGAAAAAAGTACAATTTGAGAAAATATTAAAAAAACATGTCAATTGCCTCCACTAATTAATTACTAAATTAAATTTGTACATTTGTAAAACTTAATTATTTATGCTGGAATCAGATAATTGAAAGAAAAAAAACCAATATTATAAATGCCCATGTCAAATTAAAAAAAAACTTCAATTCAATTACACATTCATGTTACAAGAAAATTAAGTAAATTAATTATTTAAAGTTAAATTATTATTTTAAAAATTAAATTATTATAAAAGAAAAAAATATCCAACACTAAAATAAATTAAAATAAACGGTAAAAGGAATGTCAACCACCAACAACATTGCCACTTTAAAATTGTAAGTGACTATCACAAATGTTTGCAAAAATAGGTATTTTGGATTGAAGATACAAAAATTTAGATGGAAAATTACAAATGTCAATATATCACAGATAATGTTAATAGAATGATGTACTCGTAAAATTATGAACATGGCCAGTGCCGTTACCCACTAACACATAAAAATTAAGACCCACAAGGCTATTACATAAAAATTAAAAATCTGCGATCGAAACTTGATCGATAAATTACAAATAACACAAATTTACATTAAGCAAGCCGTAAAGAAAAAAAACGACGGATTGCACTTCGGGAGTGCCGGCAGAAGTGAAAACTTGAATTGTCTTGTTTATTTTTGATATTTTGGAATGGTTAGGGATTAATTTTATTACATTAATAATTTTATTAATATTTTGGCCGAATTACTTAAATTATCAGCGTGAAAGTACTATCATTTATGTGGTAGAATACAATACTTATTTATTGCGATATCGTACACAAACTTGACAACACGAACATTTGCGCAAGCGCCCTGGGCTGTCTTACGAATTTTCATTTAGGTCACGTGTCCTGACGCGAGTTTAGAAGTTTTTACCCATTCCAAAAAAGTGCGCAACGCCGCTAAAGAAATTTTCACTTCAGAAAGCAGTCGAATGTTTTTATTGTGACGTACTTAATACGGATTAGCAAATAGGTTTAACCATAGGGTTTAACACAAACATCACATACGAGTTAATTTTTCCAGAGCACGGTTGTTGCTAGTCACATAATAACCTAGCCGAATTCAAAACCAATTTTATTATAATTACTAGCCGACCCGGCAATTTGTTCCGGCTGTTTGTATTGTAAATATAAACTCTTATTTTTTAAGCATTTTTTATTTTTTCAGGCAAACAAAACTGCGTATAGGCGCTAAGTTTAGATATAAGTTAATAGCCACAAATTTTATAACTAACTAGCCGACCCGGTTAAATTTGCTTGCTTTGTTTGAAGGAAAAAAATATAGTAAGTATCTTCACGCCCATATCCCTGAAGAGGTAGGCAGAGGCACAACCAGGGCACCCACGTCTAGCCGAAGACACTAAGTCCCACAATGTGATAGGTGGCAAGCCTATCGCCAACCGGGGACATTTCCAATCCCGAACAACATTTTTTTTATTAGAAGATTGGAAAAACCCAATTTTCTTTTTGTTGCCCGACCCGGGATTCGAACTCGGGACCTCATGCAGTCAAGTCCAACACCCGGACCGCTAGACCACAGAGGCGAAAAAAATATAGTATGAAATGTTTTTCGTATTTTTGCAATCTCTCATCCTGACAACCTTTCCCTGGTAATAAGTAACACTACAAAAAAATTAGCAGAATTGGCCAACCCTTTAAATAGGGATTCATTTATTATGAACACACACACATAAGCGGACCCGACAGACGTTATCCTTTAAGTAGGAATAATTATTATTAAGTATGAATATTTTAACTGAATTAAAATAACTGAATGCCTAAATAGTAAAAAGTTTCCATTTGCTGTATTCTTAGATCTGAGTAAAGCTTTTGATTTTGTATCACATAAAATTTTGTTAGCAAAACTTGAGAGATATGGTATCAGAGGTAAATCATTAGAATGGTTTAAAAGTTATTTAGAGAATAGAAAACAATGTGTTCAGATCAGTAAAATAAGTGGAAACCATATTAAAGTCTATAATTCCAATTACCTTTTTAATGACTGTGGAGTACCACAGGGTAGTGTTTTAGGGCCATTACTTTTTTTTAATTTACATAAATTATTTACCTGATGCTATCAATCATGAACCCATCTTATTTGCTGATGATACTACCCTCCTTATCGAGTGCAAAAATAAAGAGGATTTATTAGAAGAAACAAGTAAAACTTTAACTAAGGTAACAGAATGGTTGAAAGAAAATAATCTTAAAATAAATCTTACGAAGACAAAATTAGTTGAATTTCAAGCACACTATAGAGAGACTAAAAAATTAAATGTTTTTTTAAATAATACTACATAGAGAATGTAGATTTTACCAACTTCCTAGGAATAAAAATTGATAAATTTTGTAATTGGAAGTCGCATATTGATTCACTTTGTAACAAAATTGATAGGTTTATATATGTGTTAAGACGAATAAGAGAAGTGTCAGGCTTAAAAGCATCTCTTTTAGCTTATCATGGGTATGTTTCTTCAGTTTTGCAATATGGTATTCCTATTTGGGGAAATTCTGTAGAACTAATTAGAATCTTCAGTGTTCAAAAGAAGTGTATAAGAGCAATATGTAGTGATAATCAGTTGCATTCATGCAAGGCACTTTTTAAGTCTCTTAAAATATTACCTTTACCTTGTTTATATATTTGGCTGTATGTGTATTTGTAAAAAAACATCATCATTTGTTTCAAACAAATGCTGAGGTCTTAGGTTTATCACATTTTAGAAACAGTGAGAAACTCCATGTGCCTAACCAAAAACTCAATATTTGCAAAACTAATATATATTGCATATCCATTCGTATATACAACCAGATTCCTGATAATCTTAAATCATTGCCATTAAAAAGATTTCGAAAGAAGTTATTTGACCTGTTGTTAGTTAAGACATATAGTGTTAAAGATTTTCTTGCAGACAAGCTTAAATAATATAAATTTTGTAATAATAATAATAATTTATTATAGTTTCAGAAACCGGCTATGTTTGGAAACGATGGCACTACAAGGACGATAGGTTATAGTACTGGCTGTCGGGGAGTTTGTTTGGCCGTTTCTTCTCCCGACTGGCTAGGTTTGGAAACGGTGGTAGTTTACGGTAGACAGGGTTAAAATTATTAACATTTTAAAATTGTTTGTAAGTTATAATTCAAATTGTAATAAGAATAAAACTATTTGTTAAATGAATATTTAAACATTGTGTATACATATAACTAAATAATTAGTTTTTAAAAATATTTCAATATTTGCACACCACAATGTGGTAGAATATGTTGAAAAGCTTAAATAATTTTGTAACAACCTTAACACACATATTCCGCAAATAAATATATTTTCTTTCTTTTTCTTTCTTTCTTTTCTTTAAGTAGGATTATTGGATTCGATTTCGACGAGTTAAATTTATGAAAAATTCATGTTTTGAACATTTTTAAGAAAATTTATAGAAGAAATTTTAATAAAACTTAAATTGTTCATAAACCAAAACAATTTTATTTTAATTTATACAACAATTTAAGTTATATTAAAATTTCCAAAATTTCTACTAACTTTCCTACGAACCTTCTCTTGATAGTCGTTAACACAACAAATTAATACATAATTAGTTCTATTGTTCCGTCGTGATGTGACGACCAATAAACATTCATTTTTATGTGTCACTTGTAACCTATAGTAGATTTCGTATACAGGGCCATCTAAGATAATGCTGGGGCTGGGCTGCCCAAGGGGGCACAAAAAAAACTTGGGGCCCGTTTGGAATATAAAGAAGTCAAACTTTACAATTTTTTTCACTATGATATTTTTGGTAATCAATTACATTATTTTATTACAGTATGTCATTAATAATAATTGTATACTGCTGTTTTTTTTTTGTGATTACGATAATAGTTTCTTTCGAGCATAATCTTCTATGAAATCCTCAAACTCAATTTTCTGAAGTCACTTTCTGTGCTCATAAATATTGATAAGTATGTTACTCGAGGGTTGCCTGGAAGAGATCGCTGACTTGGCAATAAGGCCGCCATTGTGTATCTTATAATTTAAGTTTTAATTGATGTATTTGTAATTTCTCTGTATTTGGTGCACAATGAAGAGTTATTGTATTGTATTGTATTGACAAATTACTTAGTCGATGTTAGGCTGCGTAATTGAATGCTCCTGAATTAGTGCAACGAGAAAAACGTAATCCACCCAGCTAAAATATTTTAAGGTTAAAATTGAGTGAAATAGTCGATCCTTCGGAGCCCTGTGAGTATGGGCGCCCTGGGCCCCGTGTTTCCTTATGGTAAAGACGGTATTGTTCGTATATATGTTTTTTGTTGATGTACAGTTTCCTTGTAATTGTATTCAATTACAAATACACAAATGAATCGTGTTAAATCAATCCGTGAAGTTTACAGTAGTGTACTTAATTGAAAATTCAAGAATTTGTAGATGAACTGGATGACTCATGACCTCTTTCATACATTAACACAATTTAACGTAGAATAAACTTCATTTTAGGACAAGTCACAAGGGAGGAGTGTTGTTGAAAATGAATTTCGAAAACGTTAATTCACATGTCAATGAAGATCTTATTAAAGAAAGAGCAAAATGCAATTTTAATATAGAAGAAGTAACAAACATTTTAGATGGTGGCAGGGAAAAAACTTTGCAACGAAAAAGATTTGGTAATGTAAAAGATAACATTTTTATGGTTTTAAGAAGTCAAGCAAACAGACGGATATTTTGATGGTAAGAAATTCATGGCGCCTAGAGAAACAAAAGGTAAGAAATGTGCCTTGTCAACCTGAGGCTAGGATGTTACGCCTGTCGAGCAAAAATTAGTTTACCGTCTAATTTATTTATCCTCTTATCTGGAACACATAAACGGCAATAAACACAGACGTTATGATGGCAGGAATAGATAATCTTGAAAATGTTGAAGTTCACATACCTATGTAGTATGTATATATTGAAGGTATGATTGAATATGTGTGAATGAGTTCATTTTTCAAAAAGTAATGTGGTACGAATATTCATTTTGGATTTAGGTATATTGTGGCAGCAACAAATATTGCTAGTGATTCACTGTTCGCAAACTAAACTAAAATTTAGATGCATGTTATCTTTTTCAAATGAAACAAAAACAAAAGAGATGGAACGTTTTCGACATGTCGGATTAGTCCAAACATGTCAAATTGTGATGTTTTTAATCAACGTTTTTAGAGTGATAGATTAAACGCCTGTAAAATATGTCGTGTACAGTCTAAAGTGACAGCACTAAAAGCGTTTTGTCTCTTTCTATCACTTTCGTTGAAAGAAGACAGCGATAACTTAAAATAAATTTAGCAAGTTCGGAACAAAATTACCACCAGTATGTTAATCGAATTCTCAGACATCTGTGAAGCAATATTTTTTTTTAAATTGCGTACTTCTAAGGTGGTTCCATTGCCACCAAACATGGATCTGATGATAGAACACGGGGAGATCGACAAAAATATAATACTAAAATTGAAGTCAAATTTTAGCAGTTTCATTACGCCTTGAATATTTTTGTAAGTTTTCTAGTTGGACGGGACGAGAATCGTGTACCTATTTTAAGACAACACACCTCACCTCTTTATCAGACGTGTATTTTTTTCCATCAAGAAAACGGCCTGATTCAGCTTAATTCAGAATTACTTTGAGATAAACATTTCCAATGCAAATATAACGTATATACAATTTAAATTTTTGCTTCTATACATATTTATAACTTTTCAGTTCCTTTGTTTTGATTTTTTAAGTAGTATTATGTTTATAAATAAAATACAAAAGAAACGGTGTGTAAATATTAATGAGGCATAATTTTAATTCACTGTTTCAACAGAGGACGTTGTCCTGAGTAATACGGAAATAAAAGACGATATCCCGGAAGAGTGTTTGGATTTAAAGAAGAGATATGAAAATGCTGTAAGGAAGTCAGTATTGTATTCCAAAATAGTAAAAAATGAGTTAATGCAGATGAGTGGTATGGAGAATTATGGGTAAGATTAGACATAAAAACAACTTGGTATGGTACTTGTATAAACATATAGGTGCATCGCTGTCCTTCGGCAGGGGTGTTAGGCCAATTGACCACAGTACTAATTTAAACTAAATATCCCTCTCTCTCTCTTTCTGGACAAATCACACAAGTTGAATCTAACCCCAAAGTAAGCGAATTACATGTTTGTGTTATGGGCTTATGGGTGTTAATCGACTATTCTAATACATATTCTAATACTTAAATAGATACCAGAATAAATTTAATAAACACCCAGACCCGGAAATGCAGACATTTAAATGTTCATCAAACAAATGCCTGCCCCCGTCGGGAATCGAACCCGAGCCTCGTGTTTGGTCGATGTAGTTAGGTGTGTATGCTAGCCACTCAACCAAACAACGCCATTTTGGTGGCAGGATTAGTGAGGTGAATGATCCCTAGTCCCTACTTTAGAAAATTAATTTACATCTCAATGCTGTCTGTGCTTTTGCTGATAGTCTATGCTCGCATCTTACCAACTCTCTGGCAGAGAGGTACATAGTCTATTCAACAGCCTGTGTGTAGACCACCCCGACCTTACTGCATTTTTGATCAATTATGCTAATTATGAGTATACTATTCATACTCGATTCGGAGTTTTTTTAAAATTTAAACTCAAGAAAAGATGGGAGTGTATTACTGTCTAAGCTCGGAGTGTATTACTATTTGAATTCAGTTTTTTTTAAAAAGGGTAGGTATACTTACGTATTTTACATACATACATATCTTCACGCCAAGTCCCTTACGGGGTAGGCAGAGAGTATCGAGTGCCAGACCTCACGATCCTGACAAACCTGTCTTGCTTCCTTCACATTCATTACCCTTTTCATACAAACACGCCGGTTTCGGAGACTCTTGACACCACCCTCGGATAATATTCGATTGATCTGATCGTGAAATGTCAGCCTTGGTCTCCCCGGGTACCTACATCCATCCACATTCGAATTGTATATCTGCTTTGTCAATCTTTCATCTGTCATTCTTTCCACATGCCCGAACCAGCGGAGCATGCCCTTTCGCATTTTAACACCAACACTTTCTTTCGATCCCACTCTTTCTCGGATCTCACTGTTACGAATGCGGTCAGCGAGCGTTACACTACAGATTTTCCGTAGTGCTCTCATTTCGACCGCATTTATCCTACTTTCATTATCTTTCTGACATACCCAACTCTCGCTTCCATACAATAACGTAGGGATAAGCACAGAATTATGCAAAGCGAGTCTGGCTTTTTGACTCAAAACCTCGCTTTGGAATAGCTTACCCAACGCTCCATTCACACTATTCCCTGCACTCACTCTCTTCTCTACGTATTTTATAATTCTGATATTTTGTAATGATGTTTGTAATATTTTTAATAATGGTTGTTTATAACGTTTTGTTGCTGACGTTTCTGCGTAAAGTATATATTATAAACGATGTTTTAAAATTTTGTACTTTTATTACTACTTGTAAACTTTTAAAGATACAAACAGGTTATTTAAGTTGTAATTATTTTGTATATATTATTTGACTTCCAGTAATACATATATACTTTTTTTAGTAATAATAATTTTAGGTATACAAACAATATGGAAGTCTAGTTAAATGCTTATAACACATGGAATAACAACATATTTTAAGATAATGGAAGGTAAAAAAAAGCAGACGGATTTACTGATAGTAAGAAATTCACGTCGCCTAGAGACACTAAAGGCGGTAATGGTGCGTTGCCAACCTGAGGCCAGGACACGTCAATGGCAAGCACTGACAATATGGCGGCAGGAATAAGTAAGATGATGGTACCAATCCGGGTGAGTCGCTGCGAAACTCTACCACCTAGCCAGATGTCACGGTGTTAGTGACGGTAAGCCTATGCTCGCCTTTTACGAACTGCCTGGCAGGAAGGTAGATGGTCTATTCTGCAAAGGAGCCCGGACAAACACGGGGAGCGCATGACTTGATACATTTATATTCCAATTATGCATAATTTTAGAATTACATTAGTATGAAAAGTTGATACGTAACCATCACATAAATAACAATTGTTTATTAAAATTATAGAACTCCCATGCTGCGACGTACGTGTGACGCCTTTTTTAAAGAAACTTCTCCCTTCTTTTTGCACATGGGTATGTTTGTGCCGGCTATTATGGGACAAGGTACACCAGAACAACAAGCAAAGTGGCTACCTCGAGCTTTAAATATGGATATCATCGGTGCTTATGCGCAAGTAAGTCGCATTTTTTTTCGAAATAGCCTATTCCCGTTCTCTTAATGTCAATATTCGGTTTCGAAGGGTTGTTATCCGGTTTTATTCACATTCGTTGCGACAAAATAATGATTTACTTCAATTGAAAGCGGTGACAACTGTGTCGTCGGCTAGGGGAGGCTCAAGGCGGTTTCAGGTCTGGAAGAGGATGTACGGATCAAGTGTTTTCGCTTCGCAACATTGTAGCGAAGCTTATGGCTGTGGGTCAGAAGGTTTTCTGCGGTTCTGTGGATCTCAAAAGCGTTTGATAGGGTTGTAGGTACGTAAGGAACTTTGGGACATTTTACAAGTTTATGGGATAATCGGCCCCTGCTGCGTGCGGTGCAGTAATGTGTGCGGGTGGATGGCAACATATCGCTTTGGTTTGATGTTAATATTGGCGTCAAGCAGGGTTGTGTGTTGTCAGCACGCTTGTTTATCTTATACTCGTATTTGGACAAATGTCTTCAAAGGTTAAGATCATTGAATGTGGGAATGCGTATAGGTGGCCAAGTGGTGAACTGCCAGCTTTATGCAGATAATGCTGTACTTGTGGGCTCTATAGCATCTGAACTGCAGATACTGGTCACAGTTATGGAAGAAGATTGTAAAGAAAGGGGCTTAAATTTGAACACTATGAAAACCAAAATAATGGTGTTTAAAAGAGCCAGAACGGATGTAAGAGTTTTAGTTGATAATGTAGTGTCGGAGCAAGTGAATGAAATTGTTTATCTTGGTTAGGCTTTTAGCAGAGATGGGGAATAAACCGCGGATGTGGAAAGGAGAGTATGTGCAGGGAATGTAACGTTGGTTAAGCTATTAAAAAGCTAGGTTTTGATTCAAAACTCGCTTTGCATAATTCTGTGCTTATCCCAACGTTATTGTATGGAAGCGAGAGTTGGCTATGTCAGATAAAGCACGAAAGTAGGATAGATGCGGTCGAAATGAGCGCGCTACGGAAAATCTGTGGTGTAACGCTCACTGACCGCATTCGTACCAGTGAGATCCGCGAAAGAGTAGGATTAAAAGAAAGTGTTGGTGTTAAAATGCGCTTCGCTGGTTCGGTTCTGCGGAAAGAATGACAGATGAAAGATTGACAAAGCAGATATACAATTCGAATGTGGATGGATGTAGGTAGGTACTCGGGGAGACCAAGGTTGAGATTCCACGATCAGATCACTCGGATACTATCCGAGTGTGGTGTCAAGAGTCTCCGAAACCGGCGTGCTTGTATGAAAAGGGTAATGAATGTGAAGGAAGCCAGACAGGTTTCTCAGGATCGTGAGATCTAGCACTCGATACTCTCTGCCTACCCCGTATAGGACTTGGCGTGAAGATATGTATCTATGTAGTTTTGATTAATATTTTTACAGACGGAATTGGGACATGGAACGTTTATTCGTGGACTTGAAACTACGGCCACTTATGACCCAAAAACAGAGGAGTTCATTCTGCACAGTCCAACGCTGACTTCTTATAAATGGTGGGCTGGAAGTCGTAAGTAACTTTATATCCTTTAGGTTTTGGTTTTAGTACTAGATATTGGATACGCCATTAACTAAAGATCACACATTTCTAAGATTTCGCATAAAATAAATAGGAGGTTCGTTTATCCTTTTTAATCGCACTAAGTACCTACTAAGAATTAGTTAGCTAATATATACACGGAGACTACAATAAACAATTAAAACTTTGAAATTAGTTATAGAGTGAATAATAATTGCTATCTCATTTACCGGCTCGAAGTAAATTGTACGTTTAAAATATAAAACATCTCCTTTCTGCCAGGAACTATTTTATTAAAACTCTAAATCTAGATTAAGCTAGAACTAGTTACATACCTCCTAGAATAAGCTATTTCTTCGTAATTGGAATATAAGTTTAATTTGTACAGGGAGGCCAATAAGCTAATAGATATTATAAAGACAGGAAGTAGACTTTGCCTGCACAGAATGTATTATACTTATGTACTATAATTAATAAATATCTTGTATAATAAGTACCTTTTAAAAATAAATTATAGTGGTGTGTGGTATAGTGGGAATTAATATATTAAATTAGGGAAGTCTTTGAAGAATTGTATCTTCACGCCCATATCCCAAAGAGGTAGGCAGAGGCACAACCAGGGCAATTGAAGAATTGTGGTACAAGAAAATGCTGATATAATTTAAATTGAATTTGTCAGAGGCATCAGAGCATGGGCTGATCTTGACAAATTGGGTGTAATCTAACATTATCCCGGCACCGAAACAGCACCACTTCAACAAAGTAATTAATTTGCTATACAAATTTGAGAATTAAATCGTGTGTTGTAAAAAATATTTAATAATGTCGATCTGAAAAAGCCAACGGCTAGCAGTCAGCACACTTGCCGCTGCTGTATAACTTATCTTGCAGCCCGCGCACTGCAAGCCAGGCTTGAAACTAGTGAGGACCGATACCAAAAGTACAGATTTTATATCGGTACTTAGCAGTTCTTGCCATTTCGATACTTGGATACCGCTTCCAAAGTGGGTACCAGTACTACGAATACCATACTGTCCCAATATTTTTTTTTATGACTAATGTGTTGCCAACTTCGCGGTTTTTACAACTTCACCGGGCTTTAAGCTATCCCGATATCAATACCTAGCACATACCTGTACAAAAACCAATAAATACTTGTCCCTAATAAAGGATACACACCGCGGAGCCATTTCCAATTTTCAACAGGGCACATATCCAATCCAATTGTTTATTAATATTACACTAATACTTACGATAAGATACGACAGTTTCCGTTTATGCGTCAAAATAATATTTTTCATTCAAATACAAAGAGTTCTTTTTTCCTTATTATTTGATGATCTTATACATTTTTTTAGTTGGAAAAACTGCTAATTATTGCATCGTTTTCGCTCAGCTGTACACTGAGGGCACTTGTCATGGCATTTATCCATTTATGGTTCAAATACGAGATGAAGCAACTCATATGCCCCTCACTGGTGTTAAAGTCGGAGACGTGGGAGTACGCCTGGGATATAAAACTGCTGATAACGGTTTCCTTGGATTTGATCATTACAGGATACCGAGAGAAAATATGTTGATGAAGCATGCGCAAGTGACAAAGGTATCGTTTTGTTTCTGATTCAGGGCACAGAGTAATAAGTACTAGTATATCCACGCCCATATCCCCAAAGAGGTAGGCAGAGGCACAACCAGGGCACCCACGACTAGCCGAAGACACTAAGTCCCACAATGTGATAGGTGGCAAGTCTATCGCCAACTGGGCACATATCCAACCCGAGCAACATTTTTTTTGTTAGAAAATTGAAAAAAAAAACAAATTTTCTTTTTGTTACCCGACCCGAGATTCGAACCCGGGACCTCATGTAGTCAAGTCCAACACCTGAACCGCTAGACCACAGAGGCGATAATAAGTACTAACGTATTAAAGGCGTGTTTATGTTGGCAACAGTCATTGTATTGTTATCTTTATTGCTATGATATCAGTACAACAATTTAATGATCGATCTACATTCAGGTTTTCCTTATCTAAAAGTCAAACTTAAGTTTTTGTAATGATTCACTTCACTGTGTGCATTTTAGCACTGAAATTTATCTAGTTTTTGACAACGATTTTAGCAGCTTCTAGTATTCGGTTAAAACGACTAAATATAATTAGTTACGTTTGAATAGTTTAAACTTAAACATGGACAACCATGTAAATTAAACGAAATGAAAACATAGTAAATTCTTTTGAAAGAACACTCCGACTACTGTTCTTCAGAATCAAATATTTGTAAATAATGTTACTACGTAAGTCCTGAATGCAAATTTTAAAATAATGTTAACTCGTTGTTGTGGGACAATAAAATTCGAGGCGGATTAAAATGAAATAAACAAAAAAACGAGTGACAGAAAAGATAGATAGCTTTATTGTTAAATTATAGATCTCTTTTTTTATGGCATTGGAAACCGAACAAGCAGACGGATTTTCTGATGGTAAGAAATTAACGTCGCCTATAGACACTAAAGGTGGTAACGGTGCGTTGCCAACCTGAGTCTATGTCAATGGCAAGCACTGACGTTATGGCGGCAGGCATAGATAAGGTCGTTGTACAATTCCGGGCGAGTCGCTGCGAGACTCTATCCCCTAGTGAGATGTCACTGTGTTAGTGACGCTAAACTCGCCTTTTACGAGCTACCTGGAAGGAAGGCAGATGGTCTATTCTGCAAAGAAGCCCGGACCCACATGGGGAAAAATTCTCTTTCTGGCAATATACTACACTATGATCGTGAGCGCATTTATACTTCGACTCTTGGTCGATTTTCGGGAGCTTTACCATCTTTGACTTCGAAGGCTAGACCCGCGCCTGCCACACATTGACAGAATCTTGTCTATATGAGAATGTATGCCATGGTGTATTTTTTCAGGAGGGTAAATTCATTAAAAAGGCTAGACACGGGAAATTAACATACGGGACCATGGTGTTTGTGAGAGTGACCCTTGTCAATGAGGCTGCGTTTGGGTTGTCGAAGGCAGTGACTATCGCTGTCCGGTACTCGGCTGTGAGACGACAATGTCAAGTTAAAGAAAAGTATTATTATATGGATATTTATATTAATTCTTCCTAGTCCAAGTAAACTTCCTTAATTTTCGTTCTAGAATACGCTCAGTTCTTCGTTCAAACATTTCGTTTATGCTTTTAAAATGTTTATAGAATGCATCTTTTTATGATATTGGAAGTCCAAAACGCAGACCGAAGGTGGTAATGATGCGTTGCACATGAGACTAGAATGTTATCCGGCTACCTTATCCTCTGACCAAGAACACTTCAACGGCAAGCACTGGCGTTGTAGCGGCAGGAATACGTAAGGCGGTGGTACCAATCCCGACCGAATCTCGAAATTCTTCCGCCTTAGTCAGATGTCACGGCGTTAATGACGGTAAGCCTATACTCGCCTTTTAAGAGTTGCCTGGCAGAAAGGCGTTTTCTGCTAAGGAGCCCGGAACAACACGGGGATATCAATATCAATTTTGTCCTAGTTTTAAATTATTTAGATCTTTCGAGAGAACCAGTTAAAAAGAGATACCCTCTAGTGATCTACGTGACGACCTCAGATCACGACAATCGCACGTGTACCCAATTTTGTAATAAGCATACAAAAACATTATTACAAATTTTCATTTTTTTTGTAATTTTTTCCTCGTGAATAAATCAGCGTGAAATTTTACAATCAACACTTTGTCTCAACCCCAGCCTCTCTCTGTCTTCTATAGTGGGAATGCGATCGGAGAGCGTAGCGCAGATAATTAAATTCTATTTTAGCTTTTCCTGACATAGCCGCGATGTGCGAGACGATTTGTGAAGAAGTGTGGCTATATTAGTCAAATCACATATGCGGCACGAAATCGTAGTGTATATCGGAACCAACCTGGAAATCAACACACACCTATATTGTTGTGTAATTTTACTGGATTCCCAACCCTCCTTTGTGACAACCCAACTTTGTGACAACCCGGATTAGTAAGAAGACGGATTACCAGACAAGTTATTGATCGATATACTCCAACTGCTAACAATTAAAATAAGTTATTGACATTTACCTGTTAATGAATACATTTATTTCTATCCGATTTTAAGTGCAAATCTTACTAAAGAACTCTATCAAATTTATAAATAAAAGCTCTTACTTTTTTTTCTATGATATTGGAAGGCAAACAAGCAGACGGATTTCCTGACGGTAAGAAATTTACGTCGTCTAGAGACACCAAAGGTAGTAATGGTGCGTTGCCAACCTGACGCCCGGATGTTAGGGCTCGAGCAAAAGTAAGCTTACCGGCTACCTTACCCTCCGAACCAGAACACGTCATGACGTTATGGCTGCAGGAATAGGTAAGGCGATGGTACCAATCCGGGCGAGTCGCTGCTAAACTCTACCACCTAGTTAAATTTAACAGAGTTCTTTAACACAACAATTAAAATAAATTATTGACCTGTTAATGAATACATTTATTTCCGAACTTAATGACCGATTTTAAGTGCAAATCTTACTAAAGAACTCTGTTAAATTTATAAATAAAAGTAAGAGGTCCCGTTTTTTTTATTTCATTTATTTCCACAGTGAACCAGAAATCCAAATACTAGATTATCTGACGCAGCAACACAAGCTCTTCATATGTATAGCTACAGCGCATGCATTCCAGTTCACAGCAAACTGGCTGTTCCAAACCTTTACCGAACTGCTTGCTGACCTACGGGATGGCAACGTTGAGAAGTTACCAGAGGTACGTAAATCTCATCTTCTTTTTTTGAGATGACTTTTTCGTTATGATTTCTACAGGAAAACCTCTCTCTGTGGCCGATAGTAGCTTTAATTAAAAAACGAATACACCCATTTACTGTAACTAGTGGTCGCCCGGTGGTCGAAATTCGACAATAACAAATTTTAATATCTTGTTGATAAGAACGCCATCTTCATTTCTCAAGACCAATTACTTTGTTTCCTAACTTTTTAGTGCGTCATCTGTGATCTTTTATTGTTATCATCAACATATTTGTTTGTGTGTGTCAAATGTGTGGTAGTGTGGGTAATGTTTTATTTATTGATTTAATGTAATTTATAAGCATTATTATTAAAAAATATTAGCGTTCTGCACTTCTCCTACACATAAACTATAAGTGTGCCAATTTTTATGCTCCCCCGGCAAGGGGTCCAAAGTTTTGACATCACGTATTGATATATATATATAATTTACGAGACATTTTGAATTTTAACTATCGGCTGTCATTGATTCAAAATACTTATTTGAATATTTAAGTGTTGCCTTGATGTTCTGTTATAACTGGGTTCATTTTGGTTCAGCGAAAGGTAAAATTATTTACTCAAAACTGTTCTTCATATCGGTTTGTAATCCGAATGATCACTCTTCCTAATTTTTTTTGTTATATAATTTTCCTTCATAGATTTTGTAGTACTGCCGACGCGACGGTGTTTAAAACGCTTATGTCTCCAAACATTGTAATTATACAACAAGTAAACCAACGTATTTTAACTTCTACTAATTTTTTATAAAGCTTTTATCCCATAGTTTCCATAATATTTCCACTCATGTTCAGAAAGAAATTAATCATTTCCCCAGTGTTATGAAAATTGTATTTAAAATGTTTTAATTGCAATATGTTGTACAATGTGCTGTTGGTCCGGGCCATGTTGGTCCGGGCTCCTTTGCAGAATAGACTATCTGCCTAGCTAAACTGGGCAGCTCGTAAAAAGAAAGCATAGGCTTACCGCCACCAACAACTAAACATGAGACAATGTGGTAGAGTTTCGCAGCGACTCGCCCGGATTGGTGCCACCGCCTTACCTATTCCTGCCGCCATAACGCTAGTGTTTACCGTTGATGTATTCGAAGGAAAAGGTAGCTAGTGAGCTTTACGCCGCCTAGGGACACCAAAGGTGGTGGCCGGGATGTTAGGCCTCGAGCAAAAGTGTACCGTCTACCTGACCCTCTGAACCAGAACACGTCAACTGCATTTACGTCATGACGACTGGAAGTAGTAAGTTGGTGCTACCAATCCGGATGAGTCGCTGCTAAACTCTACCACCTTGCCAAATGACACGGTGTTAGTGACGGCAATCATATGCTCGCTTTTTACGAGTTGCCTAGCAGACTTTCTGATGGTGACTGGTTTCTGGTGGATAACTTAGATGGTTTTTCTGCAAAAGAGCCTGGACCAACACGGGTATATAGATAAATAAGATAACCACAGTATAACTAATTAGCAGTTCATCAGTGTGGTATTCTAAGGGTATGGTTTTCCTATTAGTACGTTTTAATTAGATTTCATATTTTTCGGTTTCCTTTATGCACAATTTTTTTTGTGAACAATAAGCCCAATTTCTATTGAATTCGACCTTTCAAGTCCCCCAAAGTCATTCCATCATCCATAATTTTCTACTGCAGTTTTATATACTTGAGATGTTTACTTGAGTACTTATTAATATTTTAGCTTCACGCTCTATCCAGTTGTTTGAAAGCCATCTGTACCTCTGACGCAACGATGTACATCGCCCAGTGCAGCTTCGCGTGTGGGGGACATGGGTACATGGCGTCGTCTAGTTATCCTCATCTTTATTCTAACGCGGTGGCAACTAGGACCTATGAGGGCGATTACACTGTACTTTTGTTACAAACAGCAAGGTACTATATTTTTTTTTTTAAATTTAGTATAATTCTAAACCAAAAAAGTACTTTCACGCCTATATTACCGAAGAGGTAGGCAGAGGCACAACCAGGGCACCTACGAGTAGCCGAAGACACTAATGCCCGGTTCCTATAATCAACGAATCGTAATCCGTCAGCTAAACCATTCGTAGTTTGTTCAAAAGTAACGGAGCGTTACCAATATTTTCAAAATATGTTTAGAATCAATAGTCGGAAACGAGCAATCGTTGTTAGTAATCTTACTAAGCGTACAAAATACTACCATCCGTAATCAAAACGACTCGTTTTTTGAATATAGGAACCGGGCATATGTCGCACAATGTAATAGGTAGCAGTCACAGGCGACAGGCCAACTGGGCACATATCCAATCCTAAGCAACATTTTTTAAATTAGAAAATTGTAAAAACCAAATTTTCTATTTCGTTGCCCGACAAATTTTGGGCATCGAACCGGGGACCTTATGCAGCCAAGTCCAAAACCTGGATCGCTACACCACCCAGGCGACATTTACCAAATTCAAATTCTACACAGGTTTTTAAAGTTAAATGTGAAAAAGATTTGGTGGTAAAACTCTAGACCCAGTTCACCGTTTCATAACATAATTATTTACTTAACATTAAAAGATGCAACAAAAATGATTTCCTTCGTTAAATTAGATAAAATAGAATTACAGATACAATAAAATGTATTAATTAATTCATAGATCAAGCAGAATACGGTGGTTATTAAAGATGGCACATGTATTCTAATGGCAAGATTCCCCGCGTTAGTCCGGGATCCTTTGCAGAATAGACCATATTAGGCAGCTCGTAAAAGGTGAGCATATGCTTACCGTCATTAACACCGTGACATCTGACTAGGTGGTACAGTTTCGCAGCGACTCACCCGGATTGGATTGGTGGATTGCCGCCATTACGTTATGACGTGTTCCGGTTCGGAGGGTGAGGAAGCCAGTAAGCTTACTTTTGCTCGAGACTTAACATCCCGGCCTCAGGTTGGCAATGCATCATTACCAACTTTGGTGTCTCTAGGCGTGAATTTCTTACCATCAGGAAATCCGTTACCAATATCATAAAAAAATGTACTTTATAAGCATTATTATTGAAAAATATTAGCGTTCTGCACTTCTGCTACCCATAAACTATAAGTGTGCCAAATTTTATGCTCCTGCGTCCACGCAATTTTCGAAAAAAAGGGTCCAAAGTTTTGGCATCACGTATTAATATATAGATGTGTAAGTTCGAAATAATTTTGTTTTATATTTTTTTATTTTAGGTATTTAGTGAAAGCTTGGGAGCAAGCGGAAGCTGGTAAAACGGTCACTCTCACTGTTGCATATTTGAGCCGCGCTTTGAACGGTGACAAAATTGTTTGGGACAACTCACCCGAAGCAATAATAAGATCATTTCAAGCGGTTGCTGCTGGGTATTTTTTTTTATTTTATTTATCTATTCATCGCCCCGTAAAAATTCCAAATTAATCGCTTAAGCAGTTTATAATAGATTTAGAGTTTCAATTCTTTCTTGTATAAATTACACACAACATAAAAAAAATTAAATAAGTAAAAAAAAAACTTCACGCCCATATCTCCGAAGTCGTAGGTAGTGGCACAACCAGGACACGACTAGCCGAAAATTCCACAATGTGATAGGTGGTAAGCATATCGCCAACCGAGTACATATCCAATCCTGGGCAACTTTAATTTTATTAGAAAATTGGAAATGTACATTTTATAATTTTTTTTGTAGCCCGACCCGGAGATCGAACCCGGGATCTCAAGAAGTCAAGTCCGACACCGGACCGCTAGACCACAGAGGCTAGATAAGTAATACTAATATTTTCTTACAACTTTGAGACGTAGTATTATACTGATTAATTGTTATTTTTATCGTCTCTGCTTAAGTGTGTAAAGTGGAATCTATAATTTAAAAAACTATAGAAAGTTGCATAGATCCGTAATTCGGTACAAATTTAACAGAGTTTTTGACATTTTTAGAAAAATTTGTGAATGTGTTAGAAATATAAACAATCGAGTTAAGAAAGGAATGGATTATGAAGATGCGTGGCAAATGACAACTGTTCAGCTCGTAGCTGCCGCTGAGGTAATTTTCTAATTATTTACTTAGGGCCACTTGCACGTTCCGGGGTTAAGTATTTAACACTGAATTAGCTCCTTACTAGGGTTAATTCACCCTATATTTGACAGTTTAACTTAAAATTAAATTTAACCCGGGAATGTGCAAGTAAGCCTTAATTAGGTAAATATTTTTATACTAGGAGTTCGTCCTAGCTTCGCACGGCTGGACCTAATTTTTCCTAGAAATAACGTAGCCTATGTTCATCAAGGGTACTATCGGCTACTAATGATAAAGCATCGTTCGAATCGGTTTAGTGGTTTCGGAGCTTATTCAATACAAAACAAGCAAATAAGTAATCAAATCTTTCCAAATAGTACAGCTTAATCAGACGAAATACAGTAATTCGGCTTAAGACTGCGATAGTATGATTCATTTGACATATTATGATTTCAGAAGTTACAACAGAAGTAACATGGTGTTATTAGTAACAGACATCTTTTAATAGATGAAATGTCAGATTCATATTCAGGTGAAGTCGTAAAAATCTCGCGTTTAGGAACGTGTTAGCCATTTCAAAAAAAAATAAAGAATACAAGATAGTATACGTAATTATTTGTAAGTGTAAGGTAGCATGTTTAAATTGACCAAATTTAGGTAAAACTAGCTGTGTCCTTGACTTCGTGCGAGTGGTAGGTATATAAAAACAAAGTCACTTAGTTTATTTAGGTAACTTACTTTTTTTTAATAAAGGCAGCCAAAGTTATTCCTTATTACATCATCATAACTAAACATCAACTTAATACATCGTGAAAGTCCTGGCAACATAATTCTGAGATTATTCTGCACAAACGTACAGACTAAAAGACAGACAGGCAAAAACTGATATAATCGTAAATATTTTTATGTGCATATTTAAAAAACGAATATCTTAACATTAAAAATAAACTTTACTATTTTATTTATTTGTACAGATATATAGATTTAGATAGGCCATTAGTAGAGACAATTTCTCTCTACCTATGACCTATGACTAGGTCTACATGTTCCTTTGATTTCAGGCCCATTGTCGCGCAGTCATCATGGATACCTACAGAAACGAAATGCAGCGATTGACAGCTTCTTCAAGTGCTAGAGTTAAAGACGTTTTCTATGACCTCACAGAGCTGTATTTGACGTATTGGTCATTGGAAAAGACTGGAGACTTGTTACGGGTAAGTTAAGTATATATTTGGTATTTTTTATATATTTAAGTATATATATTGAAGGAAATGTTGGTGTTAAAATGCGAAAGGGCATGCTCCGCTGGTTCGATCATGTGGAAAGAATGACAGATGAAAGATTGACAAACCAGATATACAAATGTGGATGGACGTAGCTACCCGGGGAGACCAAGGGTTCCACGATCAGATTACTCGGAAATTATCCGAGGGTGGTGTCGAGAGTCTCCGAAACCGGCGTGTTTGTATGAAAAGGGTTATGAATGTAAAGGAAGCCAGACAGGTATTTCAGGATCATGAGGTCTGGCACTGGTAAGGAACTTGGCGTGTATACATATATGTATATATATTTTTAACCAACTGAAATCCTTTTATGAGTCGGTTAAAGTCGGAGGTCCACAATTCAACTGCATGTTTTTTTCGTATGTTTGTTACGCGATTATTCGGCCAATAGCCAACCAATTTTGATGGTTAATTTTTATAAAGTTAGGTCGTGGTTCCGAGGTGGTCCCAAACATGATACAAGTTTTATCATAATCCGACTAGTAGGATGTTGATAAAATTGATGGAACCGTTTGCTATCTTTTTATAAAAAAAATATTAAAAAAAATGTTGTATTTAAGAAAGAGATCCTTTTTCAATACAATCTGTTTCTCTTTTTTCCTTATTGGTCGGTTCTATGGAGTAGAATATACTATATGCCTTTCTGCCAGACAGTTTGTAAGAGGCGAGCACTGGTTAAAAAATAGGTCATCACTAACAAGACCACTGGTGGTAGAGTGCTGTGCGACAACCAGCCCAAGTGAGGATCCACTTCCTTACCTATTCCTGCCACCATAATGACTCCGTCATGTTCCGCTCGGGGCGTAGGGTAGCCAGTAGACTTATACAATAGGCCTAACATCCCGGCTATAGGATAGATGAATCTGTAGCATCTATGGTGTCTATATGCCATCGTTATCTCTTGCCATCAGAAGAGCTTTTGCTTAAAGTGTATTTGTTTTCGTTAATAATCATTACAATGAAACTTTACCAAGTGCAGAAATAAGAAATTATGAATAAATTAATATCCATGGACAAGTTACACAAATTGAATCTAACCCCAAACTAAGCAAATTATATGCTTGTAATATTATGGGTGTTAGTCAACGATACTGATACATAGAAATACTTAAATAGATACCAGAATAAATTTAATCAACACCCAGACCCGAAAGTACAGACATCTAGATGTTCATCACACAAATGCCTGCCCCCGTTGGGAATCGAACCCGAGCCTCGCGGTTAATCGATGTAGAGACATGTATGCAAACCACTCGACCAACGAAGCGGTCAAATTACGAGTATATCAACAATACTATAGAATATCTATCATTTGAAGTCAAGATTTAACTAAACAAATAATGTTTTAGTATTCTTCAATCTCTGCAAAAGACTTGGACCGTCTGCAAGCTCGGTATGAAGAATTGTTACAAGCAATACGACCCAATGCCGTTGGATTGGTAGATGCGTTTGACGTACGGGACGAGGTATGTAATTAACGGTTTTTTAAAAGTCAAGCAAAGTGTAAGCTAATGGACCGTCTGGTCGAAACCTATTGTTGGCTGTTGCGCTACATAATGTGAATAAGAAAATTGTGAGACAAGAAAGTTTGTGCCCCGATCATAAAATTTTTCTACCGACGAAAAAACGGAATAGCCTCTCCTTCTTGAATAAATTTGCTACAGAGTAGTTCAATTTTGATTACTGTAATTTTATTGGATAGATTATGTGTGTTTTCTTGTGTTGGTTCAGGCTCCTTTGCAGAATAGGCCATCTGCCTTCCTTTTTCATAGTAAATTAAAAGGCGAGCATAGGCTTACAGTCACTAACACTGTGACATCTTACTAGGTGGTAGAGTTTCGCAGCAGCTCGCCTGGATTGGTACCACCGCCTTACCCATCCTTGCCGCCCTTTGGACCACGTCAATACTTGTCGTTGACATGGTCCGGTTTGGAGGGTAGTCCGGGAAAGAGGGACTTTTATTGGGATAAGAGGGCTGTCAGTTGTCATAACATTTGTTACAAACGTATTGTCTATCGTATACGATAATCTCCCAACCACTGAGGTGGTCAAATATAAAAATAAAACATAAATAAATAGAAATATTTGTGATCTATCTAAAAAATCGTATATTTTGTGAAGTAATTGTTTCGTCACATGAAAAATAGAAATTTACCTTACTATAACAAATCGCAAAGAATTTTTTTTTAAGATATAGGAAGGCAAACAAACAGACGGATTTCCTGATGGTAAGAAATTCACGCCGCCTAGAGACACCAAAGGTAGTAATAGTGCGTTGCCAACCGGAGGTCGGGATGTTGGGCCTCGAGCAAAAGTAAGTTTATCGGCTACCTTACCCTCTGAACCGGAACACGTCATGACGTTATGGTGGCAGGAATAGGTAAGACGGTGGTACCAATCCGGGCGAATCGCTGCGAAACTCTACCACCTAGTCAGAAAAAGAAAGAAAATAAAAACGAAGAAAAATTCTTAAACCATAATTCTTTAACAATAAGAAATAGCCAATATTTGTTTTATTTAAACCATACGAAGGTTTTTGTTTGTTTATTTATTATTGGTTGAAATAATTAATTAGATTGATTATTAAAGATTTTTAGATAAGTTAACAATTTTAAACTTAGATCTTTTGATTTTTGTGTAATTTTCTTTTTTTTTACACAGATTCTACAATCAAGTCTCGGGTCGTCCGACGGTCGGGTGTACGAGAGGCTGATGGAACAAGCTTTGAAGAGCCCTTTGAATGCCGAGCCGGTGGACCCCAGCTTCCACAAATATCTGATTCCAATGAGACGACAGAGTCATTTGTGATCTATGCCAAACACTATATTTTATTTTATTAAATAAATTAATTTTTATTTTTTAAGAAAACAGAGGGTCTTTCTATACACCACCAATATTTGCACTTTTTACCATTTTATACACCGACATTGCCATTTCGTTTTGGTGATAACGTCGTCTATGTTTTAAAAAAATAATATGATTTAAGATACTAAGTCCCACAATGTGATAGGTGACAAGCCTATTTCCAACCGAGCAGGTATCCAATCCCGAGCAACACTTTTTTTTATTAGAAAATTGGAAAAACCCAATTTCATTTTTTTTGTCCGACCCGAGTCCGACTTGAGTCTAACAACTGAACCGCTAGACCACAGAGGAGATAAAAAAATAACATTGGAAAATGATAATAAATGGAAAGATATTTATGATATCAAAATGCAACGTAAGGTTTTCATCACACAACAATAATTAAAATTTAATTTTCATTTTCTTTGTGGTGACGTTAACAAACGTTAATAGTTAAACTCCTTAATTTTTATTAGACAGCTGTTCTCTTGCGGCGCTGCCCGCATGGTTAATGGTCCCACAGGGACATTTTATCGGGATAAAAGCTCTCTTATGTGTTAAACCAAGTTACCCTCTACGCGTGTGCCAAATTTCATGAAGATCGGTTTAGTAGTATTTGGGTGAAGGTGTAACAAACAAACAAACATACAAATATTCGCATTTATGACATTAATAATAGGATGGCTACATCATAAGTGGCAATAGCGCCATTAATAATAATAATTCTTTATTTGAACACAATAGGGCAACAATTGAGGTCTTATTCATTAAATGCAAATCTTAACCTATTGTGCATTCAAACTATGATTTGTAAAATTGGTTAGTTACATGTTTCCATTGGGTATTTGAACAAAAATCAATTACTTTGTCAGTTGTTTCATGGCTAATTGTACTGTAATGGGTTGGTTTTACGATATCAAGATTTTCAAATGAATTTTAGAAAGAACAATAGGTAATAATAGACACATTTGGACAAATCACTCAAATTGATCTAACCCGAAAGTAAGCAAGATATATGCTTGAGTTATCAGTTATGAGTGTTAGTCAACGTTACTTATACATAGCAATACTTAAATAGACACTGAAATAAATTTAACAAACACCCAGCTTCGGAAATACAAACATTTAAATCATCGAACCCGGGACCTCAAAAATTCAAGTCGCCAGCCAGATGACGCCAAATGACGCCAGAGCGCTAGACCACAGAGGCGATAGTATATGGTCTTTGAGACAACTCTAATAATAAATTCGTTGGCACCAGTGTCTTGTTCCACTTTTTTAGAAACATTTAGGACCTTTTCTTGGGTCTACCTCTTATGGCAGGGTAGGCTAAAGTAGACAGTGAAAAAATATTAAGTAGGTATTCGCTATATTCGCAGAAAATTATACAATCCCATTTAAAACATACTATTTAAGAAGTTAACAATCCAGTATGTTAATGCTATTGCCCGATTACAACTGCGCAATCTATAGGACTGAGGACATGGGTTGAATGAACTAGAAATTGAGGCATATTCGCATGAACGCTCGATGTTATGCTACTGTTTGCAAACGAAATAAAATTGCTATACCTAATTAGATCAAAACTTACAGTTCACTCAATTATGCGTATATTTGATGTTCTTTTTGAAATAATTAATTTACTTGCAATAATTTCGACAAAAAATCAAATGAGATTAGGTTGTCTGGTAGAGAATGCCTTGTAGCATTAAGTCCACCTTTGTACACTATAGTGCACAATTTTTTTTTATTAGAATAGATAGAATATAATTTTAAATTAATAATAATAAATAAATATTATAAAATAAAACCCAAATAATAATGTGACGGATTTGAGATAGTAAGTCATCGTTAATACAAATTTTTCAACAAATGGCTTCGTTAGTTTGCATATCGTTATCTAACTTTACTCTCAGTATTGCACGAATTTACTTTTTTTGAGTGTCTAATGTGTTATTATCCTTACGGCTTTTACAACTTTACTATACTTTGCACGATTAGTTAAAATGGAAATGTAAGTAAATATACACCATTATTAGGTTAAAAAACTGGTTTACAGATATGTGTACATTGTTTTATTGGTATAAGATACGCACATGACTCTATGAAAGTAGACATTATAATAAAATAATATTTTATCAAAATTTGATATATTGTTTTTATAAGTACTATTCTGAATTGCGGACCCTATTACACAATGTAAAATAATGATTTATTAATACATCTAAAAGACGTTTACTTCAATATCACCCGTCTGACTTAAACAGAAAAATGTCGTGTCAAGATGCTTGACGAGCGACCGTCTCCCAAACAGATTTTCGTATCAGTTACCTCTATATTTCATACACCAATATGTGATATGTATAGTAGAACATTTGGCAGGGATATGAATAATTTACTGAATAAATATTTGAAAATATGTAATGCTTAACCTAATTCTAAGTCTAACGCACCGGATATCCACTCTTTAACAAAAGCAAATACGAGTATGTGTAAAGGCGTGACTATATAAATGCCAATGGCTGTCAACTTAGCTTCTCGCTTCGAATAATGTTATTTTATTTACTCTATTTAAGATTGGACGAACTTAATTCACTTGACATTCTAGACCTGTACGTTCGAATGATTCTCTACATTCTGGATTAAGTTGACTGGTTACTTTGTACTGCTTGTTGTGCCTGTATGTAATAAACTACGAAACTGATCAGTTGAAAAAATAATGAGAAATCTGAAAAGCACATATCTCTTAGTACCAGACCGCAATTACGAAATATCAAGTATTAGCAGTCTGAGACGTTGCCAGATGACTCAACGAATGGTACAAGATTTTTGGCGTCGCTGGTCAATAGAATATTTAGCATATTGCATGGAAAGATATAAATGGTCAAAACAAGTTCCAGAGCCAAATATTGGAGACATAGTCCTAGTCAAAGAGGACAATTTACCTCCAGCCCGTTGGTTAATGGGTAAAGTCGTTCTTAAACACTCTGGAGAGGATAATGTTACCAGGGTCGTAACTCTCAAATGCAACGGTTCTTTCATAAAAAGACCTACGTCAAAACTGTGTATTCTACCAGTCCATGAATAAGTTTATTTTAGTTCTCATTATTCGTAGCTTACTCCCAGATGTACAAATAAATTTAGTTTTTAATTTCATTGTTCTCAATTAATAGATATATGTGTAGTGTACATTTTCTTTACGCCCTTGACCTCATGGTGGGCGGGATAAAGGCCAGTCATACATGTCCTTGGTGGGCGGTATGTCTAACAACTTATGTTGCGTATTTAATGTGATGAAAATGTTATTTTTGTTCTATACATGATACACAGATGGAACTGTACTTATTTGAATCGTGCAAGAGACTGGCGCACTTTTTTTTTACCTTATATATTAAATGTTTAACTAGGTTACTATTGCTACATAGCAGAATTAAGGAAAGTGCATAGTTCAACTACGTTGTTAAAGTAAATAGTTAATCTCCGATTAATGTATTTTCATTTGCACCCAGTCTGCAGTAGAAGTAGTGCAAACATGCAAACACCTACTGCAAAAAAAATGTAACATCCCTGCCACACGACAGCGACGCGCCTCTAACATCTATGGTGTGTATTGGCCCCTGTTACCTATTATTATCAGGAGAGCTGTGTGTTTGTGTACTGATTCTCACATAAAAAAATCATACTACGTGTTATTGAATTATAACTTCATTTACATTTTGACTTTTATCCCTTTTCCACAGAAACTCGTTATTAATCGAGATAGGTAAGTAAAATTCGTTACGATCGGTTCTGTAAATTCGCCGTGAATTGCGGTCCGTTTCATGACCAGACAGACAGATAAAATTTTAGAAATGCTAAAAATGTGTTCTACTCGGTACCCCTTCTTAGTCACTAGTACCTATTTTCTTTAAATATCTTCAACGAACAGAATTCACTCTTCCACAAATTTATTAGAAAATTATTAGATTAGATATTTATTTAAGATAGAAATTTATTAGATTTATCGTTTCTAATCAATATTTTTCAATTGTATGTAATTGTAATTATGTAGTCCAGTTTTCTGACATAGAAAAATACGCACAACAAGTCTTGCGTACCTACCGGACGACTACTGAACTAACATGAGAATAGACCCTACACTCTACAACTTAGTTACTATCAACAGCTGTTTAGTGTGCGTTTTGTTATTTAAGAACATTCACAAGTTTTTTTTAATATTTTGTAATTCTTAATAAATCTTGTATAAAATAATAACAATGGCTAAAGTGAATGAAGACTTGCATAAGGAGAGACTAAAGTGCACTTTTGACACCGAGGAGTTAACGCATTTGTTGGATAATGGAGAGAAATATACAAAAGAAAGAAGATCTTTAGGTATGTAGAAATAAGATCAATTGCGAGACTTGGGTTCGATTCCATAAGGAGACACGCATTTGCGTGACGAATGTAGATGTCAAAATGCAACTGTGCTATTTCATTATCAATTTTCTTATGTTGTATACTCACGCTAAGCTTGGATAAATGTTGCCCATTACTTAATAACAATAGTGTACTACATTTACTGGTATGAACATAGTAGAAGAGTTAATTAAAAACTCCGATATAGAGTAAAATCCAAACAGGCTCATCACAAAAAATATCCTAGAAGGTAAATGATGACAGATTGTAAATCCCATGTTGTTCAACATAGTTGTTAAGTTTCAACTCTTAAAGTATACCACATGATATCTAAAGTAATATGGGAATTGCCTAGTGATACTCAAGCTGGAAATATAAATGTCGCTGCATTATATATGTTAGTGTTCAGTCCAAGATTTTTTAAATAATAAATTGATTTTTATATACTTTTTAATTGTAAACAGTATTGTTTTAAATACATATTTGTAAGTCCTTTTTTTTAATTTATTTGACATTAGATAATTATTTAAAGATATTTGACAATTTATTTGAGGCGGCTAGAACCAGAGTGGCCTAACTGTTTTTTTTACAATATTGAGTTTCATGATATGTTCCAATTACTGTAAGAAATCATAAACTCAATATTGTAAAAAAAAAACAGTTAGGTCACTCTCGATCTCATGGTCTAGTTTTTAGCAGTACCTACATTTAAATTTTAATAAATGAATTAAAATATCTAAAAATAAGTCAATATTAAGAATTCAAAAGATACTTAATCTTTGGTTAGTAAAATGTGATAGTTTAATACGAATAAATACAAACATTCGTAAAGTGATGATGCATTTTTACCTGCTGACATAAGTTGGAATTACTAAATTCAAATAGATTTCGCACAAGAATCGCTTGTAAACATAATAATTAACATAATTATCCCTACATAATTATCCCTGGACAAGTCACACAAATTGAATCTAACCCCAAAGTAAGCAAATTATTTGCTTGTGTTATGGGTGTTATTCAACGATTCAAATACATAGAAATACTTAAATAGATACCAGAATATATTTAATAAACACCCAGACCCGGAAATGCAGACATCTAAATGTTCATCACACAAATGCCTGCCCCCGTCGGGAATCGAACCCGAGTCTCGCGGTTGGTCGATGTAGATGTACCCCGTACCTACTACCTACGTAGTGATATGTAATGCCGGCAGTTCGCCTGCATTACATAACACTCAGCAACGCTGCACAAAAAATGTCTGAAAGCACTTACGGAAAAATCTAAAAAACCTTAATTACTAGATTTGCTCGAACGAGTGATAGGATCCTCACCTCCTAACGATAAAAAAACTATACGTATCTAACATGGAAAAAACATTAGAAGCTGACCGCCGTACACAGAGACGTGTCAATTAGCATTTAATCTTTTATTAAGTCACAATTTTGAAAATGTCCACTTAATTACTGAATAAAAAAATAATTGACGTCTTTGAGTGCGGCCTTGAATCTGGTAATAATATTCAATTACCTCCTATTCGTAATTGTTTTTAATTTTTAGAACAGAAAGTGTTTAGCACAAAAGGTATTTTTGATAATGTGCCAGACGAGTATCTGACTTACAAGGAAAGGTACCGGAATGCAATACGAAAAGCCGTCCTTTTATACAAAACTATGAAAACAATAGAAGATAAGAACAAGACGCTAGAAGAAAAAGTTGTGTAAGTTTCTTATAAACACGCGCAAAGACAACTAACATTAAACTTTGACCGCCTCGTTGGTTTATGGGTGAATGTACACCCCTATATCCCCCGACTAATCGTGGAGGTCGGATTCGTTTCCTTGCAGTGGTTTTGGAAGGTAAACAAGCAGATGGATTTCCTGATGGTAAGAAATTCACGTCGCCTAGAGACACCAAAGGTGGTAATGGTGCGATGCCAACCTGGGGCCGGGATGTTATGCCTCGAGCAAAAGTAAGTTTACCGGCTACCTTATCCTCCGAAACGGAACACGTCATGACGTTATGGCGGCAGGAATAGGTAAGGCGGTGGTACCAATCCAGGCGAGTCGCTGCTAAACTCTACCACCTAGTCAGAATTCACGGTGTTAGTGACGGTGAGCCTTTGCTCGCCTTTTACGAGCTGCCTGGCAAGGAAGGCAGATGCTCTATTCTACAAAGAAGCCCGGACCAACACAGTGAAAAATATATTTTATTATATATTAAAATATAATTTGCTTACTTTGGGGTAAGATTCAATTTGTGTTTTTGTTTTGAAAGTTTATCCCCTTAAATAGCTCTTCTTGCCGCCATAGAATCAGTCACCAGTAGATTTTTATTGCCGTGCTGGAGAGTCGGGTAAAGAAAGATAGCGATGCGCCAGCACGTCGACGATATTATGGGCGACATGTTTACTTTGCGGTCGGAAGGACGAATACCATTTTTCGCTACCATAGTATAACAATATATATCGATAATTATATAATATATTTTGATGAAAAAATGAGAGGCTGCTGCTATAACAGATATGTTGCTGTAATTCTTCTTTTTCAGAAATATGCGTAACGCGCTATTAATATAAAACACAAATGTCAATTTATATGAATTTTATGCTATTTTATGCGATAAACGTTATAGTCAGTATCATTTCTCGTCCTAAAAATGTTGATGGAGGTGTATGAATTTAAAATATCAATCAAAAGAAATGACAAAATGTTCTCTAATTAATTAATATATCCATACTTTTCAGATCTAATTTCCGAAACTCAATCACAGTTGCGGTGTTCAAAGAAAATTCTCCATTCTCTGTTCACTTTTACCTGTTTATCCCAGCTATCTCAAGTCTGGCCGATGACACGCAGAGGGAGTATTGGATGAAACGAGCTGAAAATATGGAAATCATTGGGACTTATGCTCAGGTTACAAAGAATATTTAAATGTATTTAAAAAGTACCGGCAGTTATAACACAGAACTGACTATCGTACGAGACTGATCTACGTCCATCACACAAACACTTGCCCCTGTCGGGAATAGAACCCTGACCTCCTGAATGTTCAGTGGCTCGACACAAGCAACGAAGTGGTCTGTAGAATGATATAGCTCTGCTAAGTGAACATTGTCAACTAAAATATAGCCTGCATGAAGTTATAAACTATACTTCATGATAATATCTCTATGTCAAATGAAAGCTCAATTGATAGGATATTAATCATATTATAATTAAATTAAAGGTAAAAAATAAAAGCGAAAAGTGCTAATATTAAAGTATCTTAAATTTTATTTATAAAGTATTTGTGAATTTTATCTTCAATAATGAACTCATTCACCAGATAAAATTGTGTATCTACTTTTTTCTCTTCTTGAAACATTCTAAAATTCTCAAGGACGGGAACTATAATAAAATTGAAATATTTAGTGTTCATAATAACTTATTCTCTCATTTCCAGACTGAGCTTGGTCACGGATCATTTCTGGAGGGTCTAGAAACGCAAGCCATATACGATGTCGAGAAGGAGGAGTTCGTTCTTCACAGCCCGACATTAACATCTTACAAATGGTGGCCAGCAGGGAGTAAGTGACATTAACATCTTTAGTGTCTACCCAACACACACTACACGTGCCACGTAACTACTACCAGGAAAGGCTGCTTCTTTGCCTTTATAATTACTCTGTAATTGTAATAGTAGCTTATTTTCTTTGTATAGTATTTGTAGTTATACAAGTAAAATGATAAAATATTTTTTTGCTCTTTGTTTTTTTTTCCAAGTTGATTTCGGGCCAACATTGATCAAAACTTTAATAATTTTAAAAATTAATAAACCTAATATAATCGCACCGAAATCGGTCCGTCTTTTCAAAAGTTATGATGTCACAGACATACAGACGCATATAACACACACACACACACACACACACACACACACACAGAGAGACACAGACCTTCACAAACGGCATACTTATAACAGCTATTGTTTTCCGTCGGGGGTGCATAACTCCCCTCATTTTGCGTCGGGGTTAAAAAAAATAACATCACAATTACAAAAACCCCATACCAAAAGCCGCCCATCTCTTCAAAAGTTGTGATACCACACACAGACACACACTCACATACATCTAAATTACAATAATTCTTATTTTTAATGTGCTTTTGATAAATTGCAAATATTTCGAAATATATTACCGTAACTTTTAAACTATGATCCATCAGCCACTTCCCAGTTCAATTAGCAGATCTTTGTCTTCAGAAAATACGAAGAGATCTTGATAAAGCGAATCGAATTTGTCCAATCATGATCGGTTTACCAGTAGGCATTCCAGGGTTACGTTTGCTATCTTTGAAATCCATTGTGAGACCTTCTTAGTTGTACCAGCATTTGTTAGTGTTTTAACTGTAAGGTCTCACACAAGTTTAAAAGTGAAATAAGTGTCCATAAGTAAGTAAGTATCTTCACGCCCATATCCCCCAAGAGGTAGGCAGAGGCACAACTAGGGCACCCGCGACTAGCCGAAGACACTAAGTCCCACAATGTGATAGGTGGCAAGCCTATCGCCAACCGGGCACATATCCAATCTCAAGCAACATGTTTTTTATTAGGTAATTGAAAATACCACATTTTCTTTTAGTTGTTCGACCCGGGATTCGAACCCGGAAGCTCATGAAGTCAAGTCCAATACTTGAACCGCTAAACCACAGAGGCGTCTATTGTGCGATTAATATTTATCACGATGCATACAAATTTGCGTCGAAAACCGTCTATCCGCTGAAAATCTACGATGTCAGACAGACACACACACAGACACATCAAGCTTATGAAACCCTTCGTTTTGCGATAGGGGTTATAATAGTCGCTATTAGTAGCAAATTCGGGGAAATCACTTCCTGTGACCACATACCTACGTTTTCCCGGACAACCGCATTTATTTTAATTCCTTTTTTTAATTTTTTCAGTGGGTCATACAGCGAACTATTGTATTGTAATGGCCAAGCTCTTCATACGTGGAACAAACTATGGTGTCCAGCCGTTCCTAGTACAAATTAGAGACGAAGTAACACATATGCCTCTACCGGGAATTAAACTGGGAGAGATCGGTCCCAAACATGGATACGGCACTGTCAACAACGGATTGCTTGGATTTGAGCATCACCGAATACCTAGAGACAGAATGCTGATGAGAAACGCCCAAGTATCTAAGGTTGAAAAAAAAACGTTTTAAGTAGTGTTTACGTTATGGCATGTGAAAAAATCAGCTCATGATAATTTAATGACATTATTTATACATTCATGGGGTAACAGTGGGGCAGCAGTGAGATCTGAGAAAAAGTGGGACTGAAAAATAAAGTTGCTTTAAAAATGAGAAAAGTCATGATCCATGGGTTTAGTCAGGTGGAAAAAACGGCAGATGATAAGTTGACAAAACAGATACCAATACAATGCGAATGTGGATGGATGTAGGTACGCGGGAAGACTAAGGTATATTGACATTCCACGATCAAATCGTTTGGGTTTTATATCCGAGGGTGGTGTCAATACTCTCCGAAACTGGTATGTTTGTATGAAGAGAGTTGAGAATGTGGAAGACGATAGGCACGATCCAAGGATCGTGACATATGACACTTGATTCTTTTTTTATGATATTAGAAGGCAAACAAGCATGCGGATTTCCTAATGGTAAGAAATTCACGCCGCCTATAGCCACCAAAGATGGTAATGGTGCGTTGTCAACCTGAGGCCGGGATGTTAGGGATCGGGCAAAGTAATTCTACCGGCTATCCTACCCTCCAAACCGGAAAACGTATTGACGTTATGGCGGTAGGTATAGCTAAGCGGGTCTTACCAATCCGGATGAGTCGCTGCGAAACTCTACCATCTAGTCAGATGTCACCCTGTTAGTGATTGTAAACCAATGCTCGCCTATTACGAGCTGCCCACTTTCAGCAGATGGTCTACTACTTTCTGTCATCCTCATAAGGGATTTAGTGTGAAGATATGTATGAAAATATATTATTTAAATTTTAGTAACTCGTTACTTATACATATATAATACTAGCTGTTACCTGCGGCTTCGCGCCTGTTTTCACAGGAACCCATTTTGTGATCGGGTTTAAAAGTAGCTTATATGTTAATCCAGGTCACAATCTATCTGTATTCCAAAGTTCAGACAAATCAGTTCAGTTATTCGAGCGTGAAAGAATGACAAACATATGCACATCCTTAAAAACTTTAGCATTTATAATATTAGTAGGATAAGCTCGTAATTTCGCCGTGTTTCCTAAATAATACTAGTACATTCTGCGAGCCTAAGCCTCTTTTCGTAAGCCTTAAGCAATTTTTATTACTGGTCACGTGTGACAGCTATGTTTGGAAAACTTCTTTTTCGAGAAGCAATCCAGCATAAAATTTCATATTTGATTTTAATTTTTAAGTAAGTTTCAAATTGTTCCGTACCTTTCACTTAAGTTGTAAGTACTTAGTATATCTATTTATAGATAGAACCTGTTTGTCCGGGTGGAATTTTACGACTCAATTTTGAAGCAACTATTTTTAAGTGCTTTTTGCAATGAGCTGGTTTTTGTTTTGCATCTTCAGTTTAATGACAATTAAATGTTATGACATAATAATGGAGCTGATATGATGAGGGAGACCGAGCGCAATCATAGGAGCTCCTACAAATCCCAACATACCTGTGTTGTTTGGTCTTATTTGTTACGTCATGATTAGTACTTGTTAATTTTACTATTGGGAATATAGCTTAGAAATAGAAGCTTCTCCCAAATACATGCTAATTGTTTAAGTATATTTATTGTACGTATGCGTTTACTATACCGTGAATTTACTATTATACGCACATCAAATTTAATTTTCTATGACCACTTATTCTAGATTTGTTTTACTTTATTTGTATTACTTAGAATAAAATATAATGCATTTGTTTCACTTGACAAAGATTATTGTCAGGCGTCTTTAAAATCTAAAAATTACCACCGGATCGAAATTCGACCACTTATTGAGAAGATCCGGCGAAAGATACTCAGCGGTATTGTCTTTTTTCTTATAAATCCAATTTTCAAAACTATATTACATAATATGTATCTTATAGAGTTTGATATGAGAAACAATTAATCTCTTCTTCTGTCTTCTATATATTCTATAATATTATTATAACCCTTACCAAACAACTTAAATTTAATACATTTTTTTAAATTTATTAAATAGTAGTTTTTTACATGCTCGGGAAGTTTATTGTAAAAGAAGTAGGGTGGCCTCGCACCTTTGATGCTTTAATCGAGTTAAGAGCTTAAGATTATCGTTTTTATGATAAAGATGCAGCCGACAGATCTGTTAGTTAAGAGTTTAGACGAGCTGCCACGAACGGGCCATTTGATGTCAAGAGGTTACCGTTACCACGGAACCCTTTAATGCAATGTTAAATCTAAATTGTTGACCAGGATGGCCGATTTACTGCTTCAAGCAGCAATAAGCTAGCTCACGGTACGCTGGTGCTGGCCCGAGTCCTGGTGGTGGTGCGGACGGCCATGGACCTTGCGCGAGCGGTCACCATCGCCGTGCGGTATTCCGCGGTGAGGAGGCAGTCACAGCTGAAATCTAAGTAATATTTTTTTGTATAAAAATTTCAGGCGACAACGTATAGTCGAAAATGACTCGGAAACTATCAAACCGATACCTACTCAACTGTAACGTTTGATTAAATTAAGAGTTTAAGGCCCCATACTCAGTCAGCCAGAAGAGCCAATCACCGCGCTCCCCCGTTCCATGATTACTATGAACAATGGCGCTCTAAAGTAAACGTCTTAAGCGACAAATCACTATTTATGACACTATAAAAGTAATTTGAAAAAAAGTATAAAAACTGAAACACTTATCTTTTAGGTATAGTACTTATCTATGTTTATGTTAAATCTGGTGTCGATATTTTCATAAATGAAGTAGACAGTCGGGTTTTGCTCTCAAAAAAGGGTTAACTTTTTTGATTTTTTTCTATCAAGCAAAGTGAAATGAATCGTGTTTTGGAAACACTAGTCTTATAAAGCATACTCATGTTGATCTTGTGTATTTTTGTCACCAAGATTCATGATTGCTTTGTATGAAAAAATAGCATACTGCTGACGTATTTTAATTTTTAGCGTATATGGACCCTTAACTCAATAATTTAAAAGCAGTAAAGCCACGGGCAACAGTTTGTTACGTAACTAGGCGGGGAAACTACTGCAACATAATACATTTTTTTTGACATAATAGTATGTTATAATTATTACATAATACAAATAATATAATGCACATAAAATTTCATAACATTGTATTATGACAAAACTTTTTACATAAGAATTCTATCCATACAAGGTTCGCGGTCAGGCGTTGGATCACAAATAAAAATAATATGCCTTGGATGCCCGCAAAGAGAAGATTTGGAGGATTCTTAATTTATTAGTTGTGATGTTGAGAACTGATCTAAACAAGGTAAAATACACAACATAATGTTGCAATTGCTGAGTAAAATCAAATTTCCTCTTCACTTTTGCGCACTGTCCTCGTGTGACAGGGTATGTCGCTGGTTAAGAACTCGTAACTCGTACGGTCGATTTCCTGAGCATGCCTCGGTGTCGAGGCGAAACGTACGTCTCTGTGGCAAGTTCTTCGACAAAGTCGGCGAAGGACGTGACAAGTGGTTTTGTTTCCCGTGTTCGAAATCTATTTGTGATCTGGTCGCGGTGGTGGGAGGTGGGAACTTTAGGTAGGGTTGTCACATGTAAAGAACGTGACAATTTATATTGTTTACCGAGCTCTTGCTATATTCGTGTTCTGGTCGCGGAGTTCGGTGGTGGGAACGTCAGTAAAGCTTGTCACATTCTGTGTCGTTTGAAGGATTATTTGCCACAACAGTCACACTACTTACGCGGAATTAGCAAAATAAAGGCTTATTTTACATCTGTTATAATGGATTTTCGCTAAGTAACGCCTGATTTAATAAAATATCACAAAATTTTACACCAAACTTTTAAGTAAACGTCATGTAAATGGCAGTATCGAAGCACCCTCCGGTATTGTTCTAATTTCCCTTTTGTCCAGTTGTATTATTAAAAATATTGCAAAATCTTCGAGCGTCAAAAAATTTTGAAGAACGTTTGTGGTGTTTCTAACTAAGCTACACGATATGCAATAGTCCTAGCACACAAAGTAAGTTGTGTGTGAGTTTTTCAAACGATTTACTATACTATCGCGTTGTACAATCCAAATGTATAGAGATGTTTAGGGGGTTGTTGAAATAATTTCAGGTATATTGTATGCCCCAAAGATCGCCTAACGTAAAAGCGGTATTAAAGTAAATTTGTGTGTGCGTGTGAGTTGTGTGTGAGTTTAGCATTAGCACAAAGAAGACTCGTTGATATCAAAAGCGCAAGCAAACTTAAATCTTGCTATGTTTAGCATAGGCTCATGGGAGTGTAGATCCTAAAACCTAAAACGTTTCTGGAAGGCCCATTTGTCGCTGGGCATGGCTAACTTGATATTATGCTATGACGTAAACTTTGTATGTAACCACTACATTTGGGGTTACACTCTTTCGAGAGGTACGCCACTTAAATCTCCTTAAACTATAGAGCAAGCCGTGAAGAACGTAAAACCTAAGACGTTTATGGACGGCCTATTTGTTGCTGGGCGTATCTGACTTAATATCAGGTTATAACTTTGGATTTGTATTTAACTACTGGTTTGCCGTAAGGGCCATAACTCACCGGGACGCCATTGCGACGTGGCCAGCGTTGCCATGGCCAAAGCGTCGCAATTCGGTCGCCAAGTGCATTAGCCGTCATACATCTCAATACGAACTAGTTGGCGACGTCGCTGACCACGTCGCCATGGCGACTCGGTGAGTTATGGCCCTAACACTCTTCGAGAGGTACGCTGCGCCTCCTGATTCTACGTAAACTACAGAGTTAACCCCCTTGACTAAACTGAGTTACTACCAGCTTTATAAAACAGGGGTGATGCTAAAAAAACTAGGGAGACTTGAATCTTTCCACTTTTTTATTACTTACTAGCGGCCCTTCCCGGCTTTGCATGGGTATAAATAATACATATAAACCTTCCTCTTTAAACATTTTATCTATAAAAAAAACCGCATCAAAATCTGTTTCGTAGTTTTAAAGATTTAAGCATACAAATCCCTTTGTATGCTTAAATCTTAAATAGGACGCGACTTTGTTTTATACTATGTAGTGATAAATGAATGAAATATATATGTAAGTTCAAGTTATTATTTTAAGTGATTGTTGTTTCCAGTGAGCCCGAAGTGCAAGTGTTGGATTATGTGACGCAGCAGCACAAGTTGTTTATTGGCATTGCGGCAAGCCATGCCTACTCATTCGCGGCGTATTGGCTCTGCGACTTATATTGCAAGCACATCAATGAACTTGATAAAGGACAGACCGAACTGCTACCAGAGGTAATATAATGCAAGCCACGTTTATTGAAACTCATTGATTCGTTCCGATTCTCTGTGTAGAATAGGCTGTCTGCCTAATTGCCTGGTAGATCGTAATAGGTAAGTAAAATGGGTACCACCAGCTTGATCACAGGTGGTAACGTGCTGATAAGCAACTGGCCCGGCGCAATCAAACACCTTATCCTTTTATTCATTTTCCTACCGCCATAATGACATTGCCGTTTTTCAGTCCAGAGAGTAGGTAGACTTGCACTATATTGAATGGCCATTGGACAGGTTCGCCTATTTAATACATGAAAAATATAAATTTAATACATGAAATATATACATGATAAATTTGATGTGATGAGGAATATGAATTTAGTATTAAAAACTATTTTCATTAACAGCTGTCCCGGCGAATTTCGTTCCACCCGTTCAGTTTGTATGGGGAAAAATAAAGCATTGTTTCTCCCATTTTTCCTGCATTTCTCCCGGTTTTTCTCTTTATACGAACCTTCTTCTTCTTTTAGCAATAACTAACAACAAAATAAGAATCAGCCAAATCGGTTTAGTCGTTCGGAAGTTATGCGCTTACCAACACACTTAGCGATTCATTTTTATATTATAGATAAAGGCTTGATATATTTTCTTGTTTCTTAAAGGTTATTAATTGTTTAAGTTATTTTATTAGTTGCATATGCTGTCGTGTTCTCTGAAAGTGCTAAGTTCTTCGGAGTGCACGACCATCATTGAAACGTGTCGACGGTCGTGCGGGGGGCACGGGTTCATGGCTTCGGCGCGGTTCCCCCGGATGCAGGCCGCCGCTACCGCCTACGGGGACAACACGGTGCTGCTGCTTCAAGTTGCCAGGTATTTTTAAAACTTTATAGAACTTAGACAAACCCTCAAGTGTCACCTATTAAAACTATTACAAATCCATCTTTCGGCAACGGCAAACGGCAAAAAGCCTTGTCAGTTTGGCTTGAAAAATTGAAAAGATTTTCTCATGCCCACTACCTCTCGATCGATCGAAACGATCTACTATTGCCAAACACTTTGAAACCAGCTGCTAACGGCAATTTGATCTGAATTTAAGAATCTGAAGAACTGGTACAATTTTTTAATACGAGTGAAAGGGAGTTAAAACATATAGCTAAAAACTTATGTTTTGACTAAGGTGAAATAATAATTTGTACTTTTCTTGACCTCGTGGTTTGAAAATATTATTAATTTAAAAAAAATTGGCAAGTCAAAGCTTCTTAAAGCGCAAAGCAGACCTCGACGTCTAACGCTAAGAATTAAAGCTTGTAAGAGCGGCAAGCTTACCTACCTATCCACAACGTTTTCTAAAGTTTTCTGCGAAAATTGGCTACATTGACCATATTCGAGCTCAGCAGCGTTAATCCGACTAGGAGTCGAATTGGACTTGACAGAAAATCGGTAAGAGAGACTTTCTCCCAATCGTGAGAAAAGACGGATATAGTTTTTTCATAACTATTGAGTTTCGTGTTTATATTGAGTGGAATTACTTGTGCAGTTTTATTCTGTAAAAGTCCAAAAACATAATAATCATGAATAAATTGGTGTACCGCGTATTTCATCAATCCTGCCAATTTTCATTAAATGAGCTTTAGTAATGAGGCCACCGCTTTAGTACTTTACTACTTTGATGCAAATTCTTATTTGACTAACGGAAAATGCTTACGTTACCAAAAACTAAAGAAAGAAATAACTCGTATTTGTACTGCGAGAGTTGAAATGAAATTGTAAAATCAAATTTTAAAACGACATGAAAATATGTTAAAACTCAATTCTTTTTTACAGATCTTTGATTAAAGCTTGGAATGCAATTTCGAAAGGCCAACCTGCAAGTGGTTCAATGGCTTATTTGGCAGATACATCATCTATACAAACCTGGGACCATTCTGTTGATGGAATTATACGAAGTTTTCAAAAAGTGTCTATCGGGTAAGGAATGGTAGACAGCTATAGAGATCTTAAAAATATTTTTTGTTTGTGAAATCACATGTTTATAATGAAGATAGCTGACTTACTAATTTATTTTATTTATTTATATTTGCCCGCGTAGAATCTTGTAACAATTTATATACAAACTTTTGTCCCCTATTATAGTCCTTTGGGGGTTGATATTTTAGAAAAATAGACTGTTTGAGCTCGGATTCTTAGCTATATGCATGTCGAACTATGCAGTGTTACATCTAAAGCACCCGCCAAGTTTTGAGAACCGGTTCGGAATCGATAACATGGATCTATGAAAAACTAAATTTAAAAAAAAAAATATTTATAAATTTCGTAAACAAAGCATAAAACTAGGTCCCAAAAACAGTATTCGTAGACTGGTGACTAAGGGCAGACGCTGCGTTAAGGCCATCATAC
>NJDD01000695.1:26930-124383 GCA_002245505.1 Calephelis nemesis | reverse complement strand
GGGGCACGCGCGGGGCCCGCCGACGGGAGCACGTGCGGCAGTGTTACCATGTGCACCGTAATTATGCTAAATTCACCGTAACCAACACTACTTTACCATCTAGAGTCGAAACATAACAACGGTGACAAAATCTGCTGTAATTTGAAAACAATTTAATTATTTGTAAAATTTAATTTATTGCCAGCCTCTCCATTGCTGATATGACTGACGATTCCCCGCATAGCAACCTACATTCAATGATAAGGCTCACTGGTTTTTTTGTGCTAATCGTCGTTTTGCTAGGCAATAATATTATTAAGTTCTCCATCGATATGACAGTTTAAGCACACTGTTGAAATTAAATATTCAACATTGCGTAATTCGGGACTGCACTCAGTTGGACAGCTCACAGATGACGGCATAGTGCTGAATCTTATTATTTTATGCACTTATATCGTACTATATCGTCGGTCCGAGACGTTATTGGAACATCTCAAAATTTTCACTTTCGAGCTATGAGTTAACAAAGATTTTTAAAAGTCATAAATTCGTGATAAAAAAGAAATTTGAACTAACTTGATATTGAATTTTTGTATGTTTATAGTGAACTTCATTACTTCCAAATTAATTTATAATGAATTTATTTTTGATGACTGGTTTTCAAAATATTAGCTATTTTATGAAATGTTCCATTAATGACTGATAAAATTTATTGCAAATTAAATACGCTACTGGAATATTTAGAAATGTTCCAATAACGAATTCTTTAAACGAAATGCTTTATAAAGTTGTAGTGGCATATTTTGAAATGTTCCATTCCAAAATCGATTAGTCAAGAAATAAAGTGGCATATTTCCAAATATATCAGTCAGTAGTTTCGGAGAATTATTGGAACATTTAGAAATGTACTTGGTGAAATCCTTGATTACAGGGCTACTTAGGAACATTTCGAAATAACCTAATACGTAACTAAAAGTGGTGATCGGAGCTATAACCGTTTATGTCAATTAGCTCAGAACTGAATTCGTATTTGAGATATTCCGTTAATGATCTACAAAGATTGTTTGTCGTGTCATCGATTGGTACAGTTAACAAAAAACAAATTTTTTTGAGATGTTCCAGTAACGTCTCGGACCGACGATATATGTCACCTGGTGGTTTATATGACCCATCTATTTTTGGGATGGGCCTGTAGTCTATATAATTTAAGATAAACTCTTGAGAAGGTCTGTTGTCATTTTAATTTTAGGAAATTGTCAGCGAGCGCAAAAAGTTTCAAAAATTATACAGATATGGGATTGTCTACTGAAGAAGCTTGGAATAAAACTTCGATTCAGCTTGCCGCTGCTGCTGAGGTAGTTTTTTTTTGTAATAAATAAACTACTCTTGTTACGAACTGTCTGGCGTCCTACTGGTTTTTACATTCGTGCCAATTAATCATGGTTTTAGGGATACTATAATATAAAATGATTATTTATTAACATACGGGACGTAGCAAAACATCATTACTTCCGACATTTTCAAAGTTAACAGAAGTTACCTGCTCAAATATTAGTTATTTTAAAATGCATCATGCGGATTTTGAACGGATAAATGATGACGTATTCTGTAATGAAGTATATGACTTTAAGCTGCTGTATATATTTGAATCATAAGGCATATTTATTGATACAATTATCGTTCCAGGCACACGCTCGGGTTTTATTACTATCTGTGTATAAATCTGAGGTAGAGAAAAAATCATTTCTTATATCGCCTGCTTTAAGGAAAGTTCTCCGGGCATTGGTAGAACTTTATACTGTTTATGTGACATTGCAAAACACTGGAGATCTTTTATTGGTGAGTAAGATAATTGTTTTTTTGAATCCTGTTACCTACAAAAGGCTTAGACTAAAATATTTTGTTTCGTAGTTTTAGCACTCCGTATTGATGGAGATCGTGTGTGCATGTATGATCTCGAAATGTATTTCGAAAGTTTCCATATGTTTTGAAATAATTGTATTATTGAGTCTGAAATGTTTCGGTTCGGAGGATAGAGTAGGTAGACTGGAACAATTGGTTTAACATCCCGGTCACAGGAGATCGAGGCACCTACAATATCTTTGGTGTCTACAGGCTGCGGTTATCTCTTGTCATCGGGGTAGCCATGTGCTTATGGCAAAAGGCTCGTTGCCCTTTTTTAATTTTTTTTTTAGAATTTGCAGTTCAATCTTAGATAAAATTTATATAGCTCCCCCTTCAGTATATTTAAATGCACCTATATACATATATTTCAATTTTATAAATTAATCAAGTTATATCCTAGTCATTTTTATGTTCAACAATAGAAAACAAGTTAAAAAGTCTGTAATATGTTTACAGTACACTCAGTTAACAGAACGGGACGTGCTGAAGTTGCAAAAACAATATGAAGACCTACTGGAAATAATAAGGCCCAATGCAGTTGGCTTAGTAGACGCATTCGATTTCCGCGACGAGGTCTGTAACTTGTCTATTGTATGTCTAATGTCTACACACTTTATAAATTGCACTTGCTCTTGCTACAGATATTATTATTTAATAGAAATCTATTTAAATTTTTATGTTTAGTGTTGTTTATTACTGATAGTTTGAGTATTACTTAGTATTATTAAAAAAATGCCTTTTGTAAACAAACTACAATGTAGATACGTACTGCACCTCATCCTAAAAGAGAATTTATGTTTACACCTATGGTTTAGATTTTAGACTAAACATTTGACTTAAACAAACTATGAAAAATATAAATTTTGTTCTATTTATATTCAATACATTCAATAAAAGTAAATAATATCACCATTACATATGATAAAGCAATTATAACTGTATCTGAATAAACAATATTTCTTTTATAACTTTTTATTTGGAAATCTAAGTAAGCGTCAGGTGTTGGGGCTATTTTCAACAGTAAGAAGAAACTGTTGATTTTTATGGTAATAAATTTATATGTCCTATAGATACTTAATTTTTTACGTAAAAATAAAACACAATCTTTCCCGTGCGTGTTCAAACTGAGGCTGACCCTCTAGCAGAAATTTATCGGTTGCCATACCTGCCTAATCCTACGGGCTTTAAAATATATATTATGAGTTTTTAATCCTAAGATTAATTATATAATATATACAGGTGTTGAACTCTGCCCTGGGATCATACGACGGTCGCGCGTACGAGCGTCTCATGGAGGAAGCTATGAAGAGTCCTCTCAACCAGCAACCTGTCGACGAATCTTTCCACAAATATCTTAAGCCGTTTATGAGGGGGAAACTTTAATAAATAAGCAGATAAATAATCTATGATAATATTTGTAATATATTTTTGAAAAGCTTAAAATAAGTTTTTGTATTTTTCTTGAAATATATATTCATACTATCCGTATTCATATGGATGAAGAATAGATGCTTAATGTAAAGGAAAAAAAAAGAAATGCAAATAAAGAACAATTGAATAAAATGTTTATATATAAATTTATCCGTGCTGTTCTGGGCTCCTATGCAGATAGACCATCTGTCTTCCTGCCGGGCAGTTTGTAAAAGGCGAGCTGACATCCTACTAGGTGGTAAAGTTTCACTGCTACTCGCCCGGATTGGTACCACCGCCTTACCTATTGCTGCCGCCATAACGTCAGCGTTTGCCGTTGACGTGTTGCGGTTCGGAGGGTAAGGTTACCGGTAAACTTACTTTTGCTCGAGGCCTAACATCCCGGCCTCAGGTTGGCAACGCACAATTACCACCTTTGGTGCCTTTAGGCGGCGTGAATTTCTTACCACCAGGAAATCCGTCTGCTTGTTTGCCTTCCATTATCATATAAAAAAAAGTTGAAGCCTTAAAGGTGGCAAAAATTCGGGCACTACAAAGTAACTGATTAAGAAAGTAGGCGTTACACCACAAAAATTAAATTTTCATTAAACTAAATTGAAGCAGTTCCAACATAATAAAATACCTATAGACATGTAGATAGCAATGGAAAATACTTTGTATTGAACGCCAGAATACTTAATTACTTAGATATGAATATCAAACTTGAAATGTAAAGCGTCATTCACAAAGACGTGAATGAACAATTCTTTTTATTTGTATAGTACTAGCCTACCCTGCGAACTTCGTATCGCTTGACATTAACATCCTCTTATGGTTTGTATGGAAAAAAAATACTTCATTTTTTGCATTGCATTTCAAATTTTCCTGCAATTTTCCCGTATTTTTTCTTTAAAGAACCTTTTCCTGTCAATAATTAACACAACAAAAACATAATTATGAAAGTTGGTCCATCTGACCAGGCTTAGTGCGATGACCACGCGAAATGGGATTCGTTTTCATATGTATAAATTAATCTAACACTCGTATTAATAATAGAAAATTTAATTAATGTTATAAAAGCGTATATTGTCTGTCTGTCTTTCTATCTAGGTATTTGTCTGTTGCTTTTTCAAAGCTAAACTGCGAAACGTTTTTGATGAAATTTAATATGCATATAGCTAAAGGTCTGAGATCAAGCATAGGCTATTTTTTTAAATCAACCATCATAGGACTGCAATAGTGGATGAAAGTTTTTAAATATCGTAATCGATGCTGACGAAGTCGCGAAGCCAGTATAATGTATAGGAAAATGTAGGTATGTGGTAATTAAATTTTGGTTATAGACTATTATACATTACAGTCATTAATAAATGCTGTGCAGCAGCTCACCAGAATTCTAACCAAAGCCCTTTTCAGTTTTCCTATAGTTGCCGCCCCTCGTCGCTGTGAACCATTGTTTCCGTGCCGCAGGGCAGAAAACCCATAGGTTACTGATTGCCTATGATCGGGTCATACGATAACGAGGCACTTGTGATATCCAGTCTATAGGCCACGTTTATCTCTTACGTAACGCAATTTGGGGGGAGGGGGATCTCGTAAAACGTTACGGTGCGTTACAGGTACAGGAGGGGGTATTTCTTACAAAACATTACGTAACATTGTTTTTTTTAAATAAAAAAATACGATATTTAACTCCTAAATTGGCAACCCTTTTCGTTTATGTTTACGGGAAACCCCTCGATTGTATAGTTTGGTGGTCATTTTTAATTTGTTCTCGCAAGTTGGCAAACCTTTTCGTTTATATTTCACGGAGAATCGCTAGATTATATTGTAATATTGTTTTCGTTGTCAGTATTCGTAAGTGTTTATGCAGAAGCGCATTGCTGTCCCGATTTTTCGTATATACCGGCATCAACGTGGAACCTAACAGTTTCAGTAAGGAAGAAGCTGTTGGGTAAAGCGGAGCGGATTGCATAAGGAGCGGGTTCAGGAGCGGGAGCGGATGTTTTATATCTACCATAGCGAACACCCATGCTTATGACTTCAAATTATTTTTATCAATACCGTCATTGAAACCCTTAATGATAACAGAATCGAACACCCTGAAGCCAGTGATCATCATCTTTGTAGATAGTGGGCCGGACGAAAATCCGCGTAAAGGATAAATGATACAATATAACTTTTTGCGACTTTAGGCTCAAAATTAGTCACTTGAGAATTACGTAACGTTTAGAGAAAGTGAGGGCGGGGGTACAGCAAAACGTTACGGTGCGTTACAAGGGAGGAGAGGGGGGGGTCAAAAATCTTCAAATATTGCGTTACGTTTTACTTGAACGCTCCATTACGAAAAGGTTTAAAATCTTTATGTTAAACTACTAAAAATTAAGTAGTATGAAATGATCACGTATTATTCGGTTAACTAAAGTTGATATCTACCAAACTTTACATTGCTATCATTACACATTTCAACAGCAATGGACGCCGTAGTGAATGAGGATTTGCAAAAAGAACGAAAAAAGTGTAATTTCTTCATAGAAGAATTGACTAACTTGTTGGATAATGGAAAAAAGAATACACAAGAAAGAAGACTATTAGGTAAAATATACCTACTTAAAACTTATATCACTTGGCGATAGGCTTGCCACCTATCACATTGAAGGACTTAGTGTCTTCGGGTAGTCGTGGGTGCCCCGGTTGTGTCTCTGCCTATCTCTTCATATGAGCGTGAAGATACTATACTTATAACGAGCCTTTTTTTGCGACTTCGTTTGCGTGGAGTTCTGTAACATACCTACATGCTACTCTGATTTGATAATGGAAATCGAGTAAAATACTCATTTTTTGTGTACGAAGATGACTTAGGTACTAATTAAAATAAAATTCGACATTTTGGAGCTTTACTGCGCTATTTAAATTATTACATACTTAAGATTAGTAGAAAGTTGGTCAATTGTCATTTTAAATACATCTATTCAGAAAACCACAACTTCACATTTGAATTACCTTCCTGAAAACTTTAGTTCCCTGTTTCATCCGTTTGTGTAAGAATTTTTAAATCGAAATGCCGAATTTTAGCGAAATCAGTGGTTTATTTGTCAGCGTAAAATCTACTGAAAATCAGTATAAAATACCTTCTTTTTTTATAACCACTAGTCATTTTAGTCATTTAGATCATTTTTAGTGTACCTTTACATTTTTCTGTCTCTGTGGTCTAGCGGTTCAGTTGTATGGCTTGACTGCATGAGGTCCCGGGTTCGATTCCCGGGTCGAGCAACGAAAAGATAATTGGGTTTTTCCAATTTTCTAATAAAAAAAATGTTGCTCGGGATTGGACATTATGTGCCTGATTGGCGATAGGCTCCTATAACATTGTGGGACTTAGTATCTTCGGCTACTAGAGGGTGCCCTGGTTGTGCGACTGCTTATCTTTTCAGAGATATAGGCGTTAAGATACTTTAATTATACATTTTTTTAACATTTGTGTAGAAAAAAATGTGCTTAGTACCAAAGAGCTTTTCGACGATGTACCAGACGAATATCTCAGTTACGCGGATCGATTTACAAATTCAATACGTAAATCTGTCCTCTTGTATAGAACGCTGGAAGCAGTTGAAGACAGAAATAAAACTTATGAAGAAAAGTATTTGTGAGTATAGTCTATTATTACCAATTCAGTATTTTTCTAAATATGTTCCTAAGTACTTATTTTTTTAGGGTACCGTACCCAAAGGTTAAAAACGAACCCTTTTACTAAGCCTCCGCTGTCTGTCTGTCTTTCTGACTCTAGGCTGTATCTCATAAGGCGTGATAGCTAGAAAGATGAAATTTTCACAAGTATTGTGTTTTCTTTGCCACTATAATAACAACAAATACTAAATATTAAAAAAAGAAATAGGGGGTCCCCATACAATAAACGTGTTTTATTCGTATTTTTTGCTCAACATTAAAAACGGTAACAGGTAGACGCTTCAAATTTTTACAGAATATTATATTTGACCCAAAAAATTACCTACCCTAAAAATACATACAAATCAGTATGCTGTTTCAAAGATAATTTTTATGTTGTTATCTGTAGGTTGCGAATTCGAAGCTCCGTACTGGGAGCGGTGTTCAAAGAACATCCTCCATTTAACTTGCACCTGGCGATGTTTGTACCAGGAATAACGAGTCTAGCTGACGATAAACAAAAACAGGTCTGGTTGAATCGAGCCCTCAATATGGAAATCATTGGAGCATATGCACAGGTATAAACTTCAGATCCTTTTATTACAAAAATAGTAAAGCTCATGCTCTCCTGATGGTTAGAGATAGCCGTTGACTATAAACACCAAAGACATTACAGATGCATCGTTGTCTTCCAATTGGAATATTAGTCAAGATTGCAATACCATAGCCTAAAGCATTGAATTATAGGCCTAAAGAAGGTGAAGGTGAAGAATTGTTTCAAATACGAGTTTATAGCTAAAATAATTTTTGACTCAAGCGATTCACATAATATAAGTAAAGAGGAATTCTGGCGGCTATAAGTTTGCTATTTGTCTATTTATGTACATAGATAAAGTTAATTATACCTACTGTAGACATGTTTTGTAAGCGGCAGTTGAAGGCTGAAAGTAAGTTACTTCAAAAAATGCATGATAATTCTGAGTCAATAAATATAAATAATAAATAAATAGGTGACCCTCGACAAATTACACCAATTGATCTAATGTAAACAAATTTATGTGTTATTTAGTTATGGTCTCAGGTTGGCAACGCACCATTACCACCTTCGGTGTAGACGGCGTGAATTACCTACCATCAGGAAATCCGTCTGCTTGTTTGCCTTCAAATAACCTAAAAATAGGGGTTTCAACGGTATTAATACATAAAAATACTTAAATACTTAGACACTGTTATAATTAATAGACCATTTTGATGTTAATCACATGCTTGCCTCGGTCGGAAATCTTCTTTTAGACAGAGCTTGGACACGGGACCTTCGTCCGTGGTTTGGAAACGCGAGCCACATACGACGTAGAGACGGAAGAGTTCGTTCTACACAGCCCTACCTTAAGTGCTTACAAATGGTGGCCGGGAGGGTGTAAGTATAAGCAATCATTTGTTTACCTGAGTTCAGAAAACGGTGAGGTTCTCAAAGTGACAGCTATCGTTTAATTTTTTATTAAGAAGTAAATGAATATTCCAGGATAAATTACAAAAATTTTCTATATTCCAAAACAAACAAATTTTGTGCTTGTACTATATTAGAGGTGTTATCTATATATAAAAATGAAACCCGTTTTCCTTGGTCACGGCATCACGCGTGAATGGCTGGACCGATTTCACTCATTATTTTTTTGTTGTATTTGTTATTATTAGGAGAAGGTTCTTACGGAAAAAAATATTAAGAAAATCTCTCGAAAATTTTGAAAAATGTAAATTTAATTTTGCATATTTAAAAAAAACGCGCGTAACGAATGTCAATGTCATTCACAGCCATAGACTATATTGAATTAAAAGAGCATCTTTTGTTCGGAAACGTAATGACATTGTAATTTTTCCCAAACAAACTGAACGGGCGGTACGAAGTTCGCCAGGACAGCTAGTTCATCGATACAAATACCACACTATTACATAGAAACACTTAGATATTTGGTGCTACTAAAATAAATTTAACAAACACAGCCATTTAGATGGTCATGACACAGGTCATCAATATACCTCAGAGTTCAGACTAATACATAATATCCATGGAAAAGTTACACATATTTAACTTAACCCCTAAGCAAGAAAATTCTATGTTTGTGTTATGGGTGGTGAGTGATTTTCATACATAGACATACTTAATTAGATATCAGAATAGATTTAATAAACACCCAGACCCAGAAAAAATTAAATGTTCATCACACAAATGCCTGCATCACAAAAACTCTTGATCGTAAATCATAACCGATCCTCGCGTAAATTTAAAAAAAAGGCGTAATGGCGTAAAGGCGTAAGGCGAGTAGAGTAGTAGGTATTTACTTACTCGATTTTCCGACATGTGCAAAATTCTTTTTTGTATAAAAGTGTGTATTTCCGAGTCTATAGTCTTATTGACACCAAGTCTGTATGTTATAGAATCCCAAATCAATAAGGTATATCATGTTTGTATAATTAAACATTAGATGTAGGTATTTAAATAATATTATTTTGACATTTCTTTACGTTGCAGTGGGACAAGCTTCAAACTATTGCATAGTTATGGCGAATCTTTTTATAAAAGACAAAAATCATGGCGTCCAGCCGTTTCTCGTTCAGATTAGAGACGAGGACACGCACATGCCCCTCCCGGGGATCAAAGTTGGTGACATTGGCGTAAAGCTTGGTTACAATACTGTAAATAATGGATTTCTTGGATTTGATCATCACAGGATACCGAGAGATAGAATGTTAATGAAAAATGCGCAAGTATTGAAGGTATGCCTAAGGTTGAAAATCTGTAATATTACACGTATGTACCTAAGTTTAAATATTTTAACCCAGAGACCTGCAAGCGGCCGTAGGTAGCCTACCTACTGATGATAGAGACAAAGATTAGGAAAAAATACGTTTCTTTATATTAACACATTGTAGCGTCTGCGTTAAACCATATCACTGTAATATACAGTGATATTGAAATATTTTTGTCTTTCGAAATCTCTCGTTCTGCCAGGAAAAATTAGGTTTCATTCATTTTTTTGTACGTTTTGTTGTACAAAAAAAAAACACTTTATCCAATCCATACTAATCTTTATAATTTTAGTATTTTTGTCTGTTTGTCTGTTTGTTGCTCTTTCCCTACTAGAAAGAAAAAAGAAACCTGCTACTGAACCAGTTGTGATAAAATTTAACACGCACATAAAATTCCATCCGAGTTCAAACATAGCCTCCTTTTTTTATTAAAAATATATTCCCAAAGGACATCTATAATTGTAGTTAGATTAAAGTTTGTATCAAAATCGTTACTTTTCCACGCTGACGAAGTCGCGGGCAAACAGCTAGTAAGTATACTTTAAATTTAATAAAGTGCTGTATTATCGCCGCCATTGCCGTTCTTATTTCTGCTATCTTACAACAATGTTTGCCATTGTCATACTCTGTGCTAAAAGGTAGGAAATTACCTCAATAATAATTATGTGTCTTAAGTGTTTTTTGTTCTCTTTTGTCTGTACTATAAACGACCCTAGATTTAAATTATTAATACTTTATGTTACTTAGATTTGGTACATGTTGTACATGCCTGTAAGTGGCATACATTAAGAATTGTTATGAATGTTGTATATGTTATGCTGTGGTGTGTCTAAACAAATAAATAAATTTAGCATCGTAGCTTAGCTTTGCATCATACCATTACCATATTTTGATGTCTACAGGTAATTTGTATTTTTATAAACAGGTAATCTGTCAAAAGTCTGTCAAAAATACATTTTTTAAATCATATCGAAATTCACATACAAGTTATACAATGTGTTTTTTATTAGTTAAGTTTTCCACGTGTTGGTCTGAGTTTGCTGAATAAATAGACCATCCTATTTCTCTCTCTCTCTCTCTTACGAGGTATTGACCTCTTTAGTTGGACTAACCTCTTTGGTTAATAGCTCGTAAAAGGAGAGCATAGGTTAAAAAGTCACTACAATCATGCATTTGCATTGCATATTACGTATAAGTATTGTGTATGTTCCTCTCTAAGGCATAATTTTTCCAGACGGCACGCAATGTGCGAAGATTCCTTAGTATGCGCCATGAATTATGAAGGTTTAGTTATGAGGCCACCATCTTTGGCAATCTGTATTTTATGTTTATACTAGGTGTTGCCCGTGGCGTTGCCCGCGGAGAAATGGTCCACAGGAACATTTTTTCAGGGTAAATACTATCCTATGTGTTAATCCAACTTACCTTCTACGTGTAATTTTATGAACATTGGTTACCTATCAATCAATCAATCATTTATTTGCTTAAAATGGGGTACAAGTATCTTTGTTGGTTTACATTTTATAATTTGTTATTAGATCTACACATTTTGGTCAATAGTTTGACATACAAATTTAGTTAAAACATGAAATAAAATTACAATGATTTAAATAATTAAAATAACAATTTAAATTTAGAATTATAAAACGACTCCCATCTCCTCTATCTGTTTAAACATCCATAAAATAAAAACCAATGAAATAAAAAAATAATAATATTGTTAACAAAATATTTTTAAGAACTCAGTAAAAAGAAAATAAAATAACAGACAAAAACATAAAATTTCAAAAAAAAATGATAATAATTAAAATGTCAAAAAAATGGTATTCTTTACATGTCAAAAAATAATTTATAATTTATTATTTTATTACTTATATACAATTATTAGATGATTTGTCAGACGTTACATCCTGTCTATCTCATTAGTATTACATTAAGTTTAAACTTAATGCTAAATGCATCTATTCACACGTGATTTGACGATCTAATTCATTTCATATATATTTAAGATTTAGTTAAAATTTGTTTGTCTGATAAAAATTCTCTCACTGAGTAATAACATTTATTTCCTAACATCTCATTTAATTTCTTTTTAAATATATTGATGTTTGTTTTTTTCATATAATGGAATTTTGTTATAAATCAGAGCTGCCATAGTAAAAATGCTTTTATGAAATAGAGCCGTATTAGACTTACCTAGTAGCTTTTGAGTGAAGGGGTAACAAACAAACAAACATACAAACTTTCGCATTTATAATATTAGTAGGATATTCAGTAGGAATCGACTTGTTTACCGATTTCTCTTTGATACCATCATCAGACTAGACTTACAGACCTAGACTATGGTGGCAATAGGACCACCTCCGAAGTAAAACAATTCAAATAAAAAAAAAAATTAAATCGGTCAACATACTACAGAAGTATAGGAGTCGAAAATATTATAACCTCCTCTTTTTTAGAAGTAGGTTAAAAATGACATGAACTCGTTTTGATAATGATCTTCCATGTTCGCATTTGACAAAGCTTGGCAGCCAATCTCTTTATATACAAATCAATAGCCGTTTGTTAGTCGATTTGGCTAATTTTCCAATGGTCCAGGGAACGTTAAAAAGATAAGAAACAGGGAAAAACTTCTTTAATCGCCTCTGTGGTCTAGTGGTTCAGTTATCGGACTTGACTGCGTGAGGTCGTGACCTTTGGGTTCGAAACCCGGCTCGGGCAACTAAAAGAAAATTGGGTTTTTCCAATATTCTTTAAAAAAAAACGTAGCTCGGGAATGTGCCAGGTTGGCGATAGGGTTGCCACCTATCACTTTGTGGGACTTAGTGTCTTCGGCTAGTCGTGGGTGTCTTGGTTGTGCCTCTACCTACTCCTTCCGGGATATGAGCGTGAAGATACTTACTTACAGATTTTTCTTATACAAACTGAACGAGTGGAACAAAGTTCGCCGGGACAGCTAGTACTTAATAAATATTTGTTATTATGTTTACAGGACGGTACTTTCACATCATCAACAAACAGTAAGCTGGTGTACAGCGCGATGGTGAACTCCCGGGTATACATCATAATTACTTCAGCCATATATCTTGCTAAAGCCGCTACCATCTCCATTCGGTACTCCGCTGTAAGGAGACAGTCACAGATCAAACCTAAGTAAGTACTTTTTTGCATAGTGATCCTATTTAGAAACGTTATTCAACTTTTGTTGGTTTGTTAGAGAGGGACAAAACTTGACATATTGACCTGATTTTTGAGTACAACAGAGTCTCTACCATGAGTTGGTATAGATTACGTTCGTTAAGTTACGTGTCGAAATCTACGACACTTTTGGTCTAAAAATGTGTTTCTCTGTGTTAACGATAGAGGCGCTGTTTAAAGTTTTCATACAAATAATTTACAGAAACGGTAGTGAGTATAATAAACTTGACAAGCCGTAAGCTCATGGTAAGGGCTCAGCTTTATCTAACTTCAGTTAGAATCGAATCATATCAAATAATATTTATTCAACGTAGGTATACTTGTACACTTGTCGACGCCAAAACTCAAAACATAACATAACTTAATACCAAACTCTACAAAAAAAGTTTTATACACACTATATACACACGCACATCTATCGCGTAAAACGATTAGAAGATATTCACAATTGAATTAAATTAAATTTAAGAGTGTTATTTATGTATTTATAATTTAAAAAGTTAAAATGTAAAATTTACTTAATTTAAGTAAACCCAAACAACAAAATAGATGAAATTTACGAGATAGTTACAAAAGTTCATTTTCTATTTCTACTATGGCCACTTTTCAAACGTATCATTCTTAATTAAAAAAAAAAACAATTTTTTGATGTAAAGATGATTATCCCACCCTATTACGTCTCATTTCATAACAGTTCTCTCCCTGTTGGTCCGGGCTCCTTCGCGGAATAGACCATCAACCTTCTTAGCAGGCATCTCGTAGAAGACGAGCATAGGCTTACCGTCACTGCAACGTTACATCTGACTTTGTGGTAAAGTTCCGCAGCGACTCGCCCGGATTGGTACCACCGCCCTACCTATTCCTGCCGCCATAATGTCAGTGCTTGCCGTTGAAATGTGTCGGTTCAGAGGATAAGGTAGCCGGTAAACTTACTTTTGGTCGAGGTTTGACATCTCAGCCTCAGGTTGACAACGCACCATTACCACCTTTGGTGTCTAGGCGACATGAACTTCTTGCCATCAGGATATCCGTCTGTTTTATTCCCTTCCAAGATCATAAAAAATATGCGTATTTTTCTAGCCCATTGTTCAGAATACTCCTTACCTATAAAAGTTTTCCACATTTTTTTTAATATTCAAATCAAGCAGGCAGTGAGACTGTATGTAGAGTAACAAATACCACACTTATCTCTTACCCCATCTATATTATTTGAAATATGATTTTATAGTCATGTTTTATCATAAGATACTCAGAAAAACTACACAAAAGTGTAAATTACATGCAAAAAATATAGTAAGAAGAACATTTTTAAACACATAATTTAAAAGCAGTAAAACTGCAAAAACCTGACTTTAATTTTAATAAATTCTACTCGTTATGTAAGTACACGAAAATTGTGTAATTTGTTATCATATCATTATCCTGGGTCACATCATCAGATCCTGAGTTGGTCGCAAGGGAACGCCTCTGATGTGCGCTTTGGAATTTGAAAATCAAATTTTATTAATATTAATAATTATATAACATTAATAATATTAAAATATATTAACATACGAAAAAAATTTCAAATGAAGGTAATCCGTTTTTAATAACTGTTTTAATGACATAACTCAAAAGGTAGCTAAAAAGCTGACATTGTCCTGATGGTAAGAGATATCCGTTACTTAAAGACTATAGACGCTACTGTATATCGCTCTCTACCTTATGGCCAAATCCTAATCCACTTGTGCTAGTTTGCCGGTTACCCTGGCCTCCTGCACGGAAAACTACATATTGTCTTGATGTTATCGGTCTATTTAATTTTTCTTACAAGTGAACCTGAAGTCCAAGTGATCGACTTTGTTACACAGCAGCACAAACTGTTCATTGGTATTGCAACAAGCTACGCGTACCTGCTGACAGGTTATTGTTTTTTGGATCTATATAAGAAGTATAATGAGGAATTTGAAGCAGGAAACCTGGAACATCTACCCGAGGTTTGAGTTTTATACAATTTTGATAAACATAGGTATCTTAATAACGTAGGTTGGTCTATTCCCAGTTTCCCCCGAATGCTTTTCATCGAATGGGGGAAAGTTGGAATTTTTGTTGCATCTTCCCCCGAATTCAAAATCGGGGGAAGATGGGACGATTTTGTTCCCAGTTTTCCCCGATTTTGAAAACAAACCAAACTTTGTTTTATTCATTCCTGTAAAAAACTCAAGTTTATTTCATTAATACCAGTAGAAAAGTAGTGCGATTTTAGTTTGCGAAATGAATTTATAAATTAAATAATATTTCGGGGGAAGATGGGACGATTTATTCCCAGTTTCCCCCGATTTTGAATTTGGGGGAAGATGCAACAAAAATTCCCACTTTCCCCCATTCGGCGGAAAGCATTCGTGGGAAACGTAGGTTAGATAACTCAATTTTTTCTGGCAGGAATAGCCTACGTACGTACTGTCCTTATCCAACATTATCCAATTGAGCAATGTGAGTGTGCGAATTTATGACAACATATTTAGGAGCCCTGAGGATTACATAGCTTACTATTTAACCCCATAATATATTAACTAGTTTCCACAAAAGATTTCTCGCTTGTTAAGATAACTACTTGTTAAGAACGTAGTTATCTTAACGAACTATAAGTATCTTAAATAAATAGCGACTGGTAGCCGGGGGCAATACCAATAGCGAGCGTGTACAATATTTTATTATATTAATAAATCGTCCCATTCAACTTTCGCATGAATTTGGCTGATTTATACTCGTAGCTGCAAATGTATGTACTATTTAATGTTCTAGTTACACGCTCTGTCTTGTGCTTTGAAAGTGGTGAGTTCTTCCGATTGTTCAGAGCTGATAGAACAGTGTCGGCGCTCCTGCGGCGGCCATGGCTACATGATGTCGTCCAATCTGCCGCAACTGTACAGCAACTGCACTGCCTCTTGCACATACGAAGGCGAAAATACTGTCCTGATGCTGCAGGCCGCCAGGTATTTGTAGGAACACTTTAGGTTGCTCTTGACAGATAGAATAAACAACACGGATATCTGACCCTTTTGCAATATTTACTACAAAGTAAAGCTGCTTACTGATATTTGTCATTATTTTGTATCTATTTCATATGTACGAGTATATTTGAAAAGTTGAAAATGTTGGCTTAAGTAATGGTTAAAAGATAATTGACTTTTCTAAGTGGAGCCATTGCTGTTACTTATCAATTATAAAAAATATATTAGCTTAAGCAAAAATCTTAGTTTTTTGTGGGATGATACAGGCAAAAAGCGCACAGCTCTTCTGATTTTTTTTATCTGCATTGCCTCTTAGATATATCTATCTTACTCTCTAGATCGGAAAATGACAGCGACAAAAACTGTCAGCATGGCAGCAAGAATAGGTAGGTGATGAATCCCTAACCGGGCAAATTGCTGCACAGTACTTTACCACAGGTGCCGTTTTTTGTTTTTTCTAATGATCTAATTAATAAATTCTACAAAGGGGACCAATAAGTACAGGGAGTTGCTTATACCGGATAAAATTAGTAAAATGCAAAAGTATAGTAGAGGTTCAGTACATGTTATTTTATCGTTTCCATTAAAACTCGAGACTATAAATTATAAAAAAAGTGTATTTTCTCTTCTCATTCCAAAAAATGTATTGCCATCACTAATTTTTAACACTAGCTTGCCCACGGCGTTGCTGGCGTGGTTATGGTCACACAGGAAAAGTTTTCGGGATAAAAACTATCCTATGTGTTAATCCAAGTTACCCTCTGCGTGTATGCCAAATTTCACGAAAATCGGTTGTGTATTTTTTGCGTGAAGGAGTAACAAAGAAAAATACAAACTTTGGCATTTATAATATTAATAGGTTTCAAACACCGATTTTTTTTATTCGGATTTGTATGTTTATGATTGCTCGGTATGTAATCCCCAGGTATACGTTGTTTTTTACAATTTCAAATCGTGAATTAATTAATGAAAATGGTAATGTAACCAGTACCAAACAGCCACTTTCTGTTTGGCGCATTTTATTAATTTAATCTAGTATAAAGCAACCTTTTCTGAAACTACATACATAATAAATACAATCTAATAATGCTGTTCATAACTCTGGGGATTTGGATAAGTTTTGATGAACTGAAGTATTTTTTTGCTTCGATTGATAATTATGGCAGTTTTTATTTATCTCAGTATCTTAACGCCGATATCTTCGAAGAGGTAGGCCGGGGCACTACCAGGGCACCCACGTTTAGCCGGTAACACTAAGTCCCATAATGTGATAGGTGGCAACCCTATCAAAAACCGGGCACATTTCCAATCCCAAATTTTCATTAGGAAATTAATACATTCTCTAGTTTTTTTTTGTTGCCCGACCTGGAATCAAACCCGGAACCTTAAGAAGTTAAGTCCGACGCCGGACAGCTAGACCACAGATGCCAGTTTTACAGTGTCAGCTTTTACTCTCATTAATTTTAATTACAGTTACATCAGATACTCATGCGTCTGATATCATTTATGTAGAAAAAATATGTCCTGACTTATTTTAAGGTAATTTAAATTCTTGTAAGTAAATATTTTTTTATGTTTGTATGGTAGTAGACAATAGTAGATACAAATACATACAAGTGTAAACACCGAAAAAAATGCCATTCCTGCGTGTGTAAGCCTAATAGATGATCGACGCCATTAGGCATTATATTAACTTATTAACTAAACGTAGTTATTATGAATTTTAATTTTAAATGTATTTTTTACAGATCATTAATTAAAACTTGGGATCGAGTATCCAAAGGAGAGCGTATAAGTAATTCAGTAGCTTATCTGGCAGATAAAACGCCAACACCGAACTGGGAGCTTTCTGTGGATGGAATTATTAGAAGCTTACAAAGGATTTCCATCGGGTAATGTCATTATATTTGCACCTTTTGCGTATTAAATAAGACAGGAAAGATTGGAGGCCGTATACATAATTTTAGAAATTATAATTTACTCTCAGTTATAGCAACTATTGAATAGATTGGCTTCCAGATATCGCCCTCAACTTCATCTGCGTATTAAGGTTATGTAGCTCTCCCATAGAAGCCTGTTGAGATAGTAAGACTAACATTAACCTAAGTCCTTTAAGGTGAATGAAATGACATGTCATGAAATACAAATATTAACTTTCACATTTATGATATTGATGACAGAAATTTAATCTCTTTTAAAGACAAATGATAAGATTTCCCCGTGTTGGTCCGGGCTCCTTTGCAGAATAGACCATCTGCCTTCCTGTGCCAGGCAGCTCGTAAAAGGCGAGCATAGGCTTACCGTCACTAACACCGTGACATTTGACTAGGTGGTAGAGTCTCTCAGCGATTCGCCCGGATTGGTCCCACCGCCTTACCTACTCCTGCCGCCATAATGTCAGTGCTTGCCGTTGACGTGTTCCAGTTCTCAGGGTAAGGTAGCCCGTAAACTTACTTTTGCTCTAGGTCTAACATCCCGGCTTAAGGTTGGCAACGCACCATTTCCACATTTGGTGTCTAGGCGGCGTGAATTTCTTACTATCAGGATTTTTTTGCTTTCCTATGTCATAAAAAATGCGTGATACTGAATCATTTAAGTTTAATTTTTTAGCAAACTATCAACAAGTGCGACCACCCTCCAGAGGTACATATCTGCCGGATTATCCCCTGAAAATGCATGGAACAAAGCCTCTGTTCAGCTTATAGCTGCCGCTGAAGTGAGTTATTTTTACTAAATAGGTACAATATTTGGTAAGTACCTTCAGTAAGTATCTCCTAAGATATAGGCAGTGGCACATCCAGAGCATCCACCACTAGCCAAAGACACTAAGTCCCACAGCGTGATAGCTGGCAAGCCTATCGCCAAACGGGTATAAATCCAAACTCGACAAACATTTTTTAATTAGAAAATTGAAAAAAACAAATTTTCTTTTTGTTGCTACTTGGTACTTGCTTATGTTTTCATCGCAACTGTTTCTTGTATATTATCACTAAGCGAATTGATTAGCATTGTTGCATTATCAGAAACATGTTGATTCTGGTTTTGAGCGGTATTTTTTCCTGAAGGGTTACTCTTGAAACTCGATTCACGCAATATTGGAAATTGGAATCGAGTATGTCATTTTAGATACTATTGGCGAACTATTTACATTCAATTAATAGTAAACACTAAATTGTTTTATCGCATTCGTTTGAATTATTTGTCGCTTTATGTTTATAATCCGCTAGTACTGCGTTCAAAAGTACCTAACAATTGGAATCGTATATGTCAATATACGATTCCAATTTCCAGTTTATCGAGATAGTTATCGAGATTCAAGAGTAACCCTACTGGTCGGAAAGATTGCTTGAATTCTAAGCTTGGTTCTTTGAGGGGGAAAAGTAAACAAGATCGAGTATGGTTATAGCAACTAATACAATAGACTCTGGACTTTATAACATTGCATTTAAATGTGTATAAGAATAAAAACACGACGGATTGCACTCTGGGTGTGCCCGCAGAAGTGAAAACTTGAATGTTAATGTTGTGCAATTTTGATATTTTGGAATGGATAGGCAATAATTTTGCACGAATTGCTTTAATTAAAAGTATAAAAGTACTATCATTTATGTGGTAGTATACAATATTCATTTATTGCGCTATCGTACACAAACATGACAACACGAACATTCACGCAAGCGCCCTGCGCCATCTAAATAAAATAGTAGGCGCAGGCATACATTTTCAACGCCCCGTAGAAAGAGAGGGGGACACTTCCTCTCCTACGCCACGCCAGCTGTTTACTCTCCATCCGCCTTACGAATTTTCGATCAGGTCACGTGTCCTAGCGCGAGTTAAGAAGTTTTTAACCATTCCAAAAAAAGTTCGCAACGCCGCTAAAGAAGTTTTCACTTCAAAAAATCATTAGTGCATTTTCAATTTTCTAATTCTGATTAGTTAACGGTGACCTGTAGAGAGGCTTGTCACCTATTACATTGTGGGATTTTGTGTTACGATTGAGTCTTCGGCTAGTCGTGGGTGCCGTGTTTCTCTACCTAACCTTCGGGGATATGGGCGTGAAAATGTTTAAAAGTAGATGTTTGGTATTGTTTATTTGTTTTGTATGACAAATTCTAACAAACAAATTATGCCATCATATAAAGCAGGATTATTATATAAATACTTAACCAAATTTTAAATAGATATTGTCGGTTTATAGGAAAAGATCTTCACAGAAAAGAGATTAAATGTATTTTGTGTACAATTTAGGCCCATGCTCGAGTAGTGGTCTTACTAACATTCAAGTCAGAAGTTGAAAGAAGATCACCTGGTTTATCGGCCTCATCGAGAAGAGTTTTGAAATCCTTAGTAGAGCTTTACGCTGTCTACTGGGCTTTGCAGAGAGCTGGTGACCTGTTGCTGGTGAGCGAGTTGTTATTTTGAAAGATATAAAATTTTGTTTAGATTTAGGTACGTATAATAATCAATTTTATGTCAATCCCGAACCGTGTGATGAAATTTACTACATGAAAAATGTGTTTTTTTTAGATGTATAACTTTTTTCATGAAATTGGAAAGCAAACAAGCAGACGGATTTCCTAATGGTAAGAAATTCACGCCGCCTAGAGACATGGTGCGTTGCTAATCTGAGGCCAGGATGTTAGGCCTCGAGCAAAAGTAAATTTACCTTTTACCTTACCCTCCAAACCGGAACACGTCATAGCGTTATGGCGGCAGGAACAGGTAAGGCGGTGGTACCAATCCGCTTCAAGTTTGGGAGTGTAAGCATTGAAATAAGATTCGCAGAGCTATGTTATGTTAAAAGTACCTGGTGCCAGCGGCTGGCCCACACAGGAACATTTTTTCCAGATGTTTTTTTTTAAAGTTACCCTCTATATGTGTGCCAAATTTCATGAAAATCGGTTCAGCAATGTTCCTGTGGGACCATCAACCACGCGGGCAACCCGCACGGTAAGTTGAAGGAATATTCTTTCGGGATAATTCTCAGTCACAAACACCAAACGAACTGAGATGGTGAGTGGTTGGTATAATATAACGATTATTTTTGATCGATTGTTGTAATTTGGTTACAGTATACAAAATTATCGCAGAAAGATATTTACGAATTACAAAAGCAATATGAAGATTTACTGGAAACAATAAGGCCGAATGCAGTTGGCTTAGTCGACGCCTTCGATTTCCGCGACAAGGTCTGTATCACTAATATTATAAAGCTGAAGAGTTTGTTTGAACGCGCTAATCTCAGAAACTACTGGTCCGATTTGAAAAATTATTTTAGTGTGAGATAGCCTATTTAACGAGGAAGGCTATAGGCTATATTGTACGCGGATGAAGTCGCGGGCGGAAGCTAGTGTTATGTATAAAATACTGACTCGGCAGACGTTGTCCTGCTATATTTTTAACGTGATTTTAGTAAAAAAAAATTGGGGATAAGTCACCCTCATCACTTAGGCGTGTGAAAAATAGAATATGTTAGCCGATTGTTAAACCTACTCAATATGCTCACAAAATTTTATGAGTATCGGCCAAGACGTTTTGGAGGATTTCAATCACGCACACCGTGACACGAGAATTTTATATATTAGATTGGCATAAGAGAATTACCAAAGCAGTAAAAAAGTTGAGAGGTGTCAGGGGACACCCGGATGGAACGAAGTATATATTTATATTTATTTATTATTTATTATATACAAAAAACCTGAATACACTCAACAAAAATAATCGTCGCGACACCAAACTGTTTAATGCGAAACAGAAAGAATACTTTCTATAAGAGAGAGAGAGAGATAAAGACAGCGGAACATGCGCGCCCCGCACAGCTTACATCAAAAAGTGTCGTTACTACTTTTCGGGAGATTGTTTTCCGTATAGCCCCCTTACACAACGAGCGAGAAGGAACTTCGTTCCAATCAGACCATAATATTGGTCTCTTGCTCTTTAAAAATGAATTCTAATGGAATTTTTAAAACTTCAAACAGAGGACAAGTAAATGATTGATTTCTTGACGGTGTTGACATAATAATTTTCACCGCATATGAACAATGAAAATGTTAATAATACGTCTTTACTTTAGGCTGGAATTTGAAGCTTCTTTTAAATGCAAACTTGAACGGTAGTTGCTTATTGATATTAGGATTGCAAAAATCTAGGCCAGTAGCTACCAAATGCACTCAATTAGTAATTTTTAGTATTTTTTTTTATAGAAGAAGAGACAAACAAGCAAGTGGGTCATCTGGTGGAAAGTGATCACCTCCGCCCACGGACATCTGGCACACTAGGAGTATCACAGATGTGTTGCCGACCTATAAGGAATTTATTAATTTTAAATCTGATTTCTGCAAAGTGCATTTAAGCTACGTATTGGTAAAGTTTCCACTTTACGACATTTGAACGCTAATTAATAATATATTTAATATCTTACGAGTATTTGACCGCCTCGTTGGTCGAGTGGGTAACGTATACGCCTAACTACATTGACTTACTGCGAGGCTCGGGTTAGATTCCCGACGGGGGCAGACATTTGTGTGATGAACATTTAGATGTCTGCATTTCCGGGTCTGGGTGTTTATTAAATTTATTCTGGTATCTATTTAAGTATTTCTATGTATTAGTATCGTTGACCAGCACCCATAACACAAGCATATAATTTGCTTACTTTGGGGTTAGATTTAATTTATGTGACTTGTCCAGGGATATTTATTATTTGTTATTATTATTTTATGCAGGCGCTGAACTCTACCCTGGGATCATACGACGGCCGCGCGTACGAGCGTCTCATGGAGGAAGCCATGAAGAGTCCTCTCAACCAGCAACCTGTCGACGAATCCTTCCACAAATATCTTAAGCCCTTTATGAGGGGGAAGTTATAATTTAATATCAATTTTAATTATTGTAACTATTAATACTAATAAACTACTTTACGCCTGTGACATCTTATAGTTTTCATGGTGATTGGTGAAGATTGTTATTATTAAGTACTAAATCTTTATATTTATAATTCTTTATTTGGTTAATTTTAAAACAATAAAATGCAAACCGAAATTCTATTTTTTTCTTTAATTACTTGGTATTTTTATAAGTTATATGTCAGCAAACAAGCACACGGCCCTCATGATGGTCAAAAACAGCTTGTTTGCCTTCCAATATAAAAAAAAGAAGATGAAAAATACGATCACCAGCAAATGAATCCTGTCCAGAATAAGTCTGTCAAGGACCAAGAACCTACTGATAATCCTAATTTTGATCAAATTCACTTCTCATGTTTGGCTGCGATACCCAAAATTCGGTTTCCTACTTTTTTTGTTATTATGGATCCACGTGATTTGGATAACCAGTTGACGGTTACTGTAGTCTCAACAAAATTCTATGGTCAAGTTTCAACGGGGACAACAGTCACCAAACGACAGCGTTCTGTTTTATCATGCACTACGTCTTCTACATATCTTATTACGAGTAGTTAAATAGAAAGTTCCCCGTGTTGGTCCGGGCTCCTTTGCAGAATAGACCATCTGCCTATCTTGCCAGGCAGCTCGTAAAAGGCGAGCATAGCCTTATCGTCGCTAACATCGTGACATTTGACTAGGTGGTAGAGTTTCGCAGCGACTCGCCCGGATTGGTACCACCGCCTTACCTATTCCTGCCGCCATAACGTCATGACTTGTTCCTTTCCGGAGGGTAACCGGTAAACTTACTTTTGTTCGAGGCCTAACATCCTGCCATCAGGTTGGCAACGCATCATTAACATCTTTGGTGTCTCTAGGTGGCGTGAATTTCTTACCATCAGGAAATCCACCTGCTTGTTTGCCTTCATATAACATAAAAAAAAGAAAGGTAAGTAGTAAGTTCAAGCATACTTTTTATTGTATAAACAGTGCACGAAACGTGTATTTTATATTATAGCTTGCCAGTTTTCATAACATTTCTAAGTGGTTATTTTATTTTTCTTAGTGATATACTTATTACAATACAATAGAATAGAAAATATTTTTATTCACATTCATCTTACAAGAGGCACTTGTGACGAGTCTATATAATACTAAAACTACCACCGGATCGGAACGCGGCCACACACTGAGAAGATCCGGCAAGAAATTCAGCGGGCTGTCTTTTTTTTCCTTGTCCTATACAAATTTCTTAGTATTACATCACATATTATCACTAGTAAGAGATTGGTATGAGAAGCAATTAATCCCAAGCACTCTTATCCGACAGATATTCAGCAACGGTATAGTAACGTTATTTAATATCAGGCCTTTCATATAAGCGGGAAGTTTATTGTAAAAGCGTATATATTGGCCCATGAAATAATACTAACTCTGTGGAAACGGTATTACATACATACAACCTCAAGCTCAATATGGGCCACATACTTAGATGTAATATGTGACAACCTCCTCAAGTTTCTAGGATATCAGCGGATGTAGTGGCTGTATAATTAAGAATGCAAGAAGACGGTCGTTTATATGGTGACGACTTGAGGAAAGTTGCCTGGAACGAACAGAGAGTGAGAGAGATCACTGAAAAAAACGATGACTTTGATTAAGCTTTAGTAATTTACTCATTGGGGGGAGCATGAACTTTATGATCAGAAGAGGAAAATAGTCGTCGAGTGGAACATATAACAATCTTAATTTTTTTTTTATAACCGCCAATAAAACTATACGTGATGTAGCTAAAACCTACAAACCTATCTCCATAAACCATAGCTAAGAACCATCTCGATCACATCAGCTTTCAAACAAATCGAAATTGGTCCGTGTGTTTAAAAGTTATGATGCCGCAGACAGACACACACATACACATACATACACACATACACATGCCCGGACTAAACTCACATTAAAATGGATAAAAGTACCAAATAACCTCCTTATCATCCTTTCTAAAGCACTTGCGCCATAAAAGTTTTGTATAGCCCGGTGAAGTTGTAAAAACCTTGCCTTTAGTATCATATTAGCCAATTCAAAAAAAAATAGTTTACATGGAAAGTCTTACTATTTAATAAAGTTTGAATAAACCTTCAATTAGCACGCAACACAAAGCGCATATTAAGTAAACTTATTTTAAAATAGGATAATTACCTATGCAAAAAAGAAGTGATAATAATGGAAATTGTTTAATGCTTCATTAGGAATGCTCAAATGTTCAATCACCTTGGTAATTTCCTGATCCTATTATGGTACATATTTACAAGGCCCAATTTACATAAAAAGTAATAGAGTACATAACATTTTTGAAGTGAAAACTTATTTAGGCGCGTTGAGCGTTTTGGTAGAAGGTAAAATCTTCGGTTCGCGTCACCAACATGCTAATGATAATAGTATACCTATCTATCTATAGGTATGGAGAGCCAGACTAGCGCACGCGCAGTAGCCTGTGTACACGTATATACACTAATACATCGACTATTTCTGACTGACAAGATAATTGTATATTAATTATTTTTTAACCACTTTGTATTTATATTTTGTTCATGATTTGTTTAACCCATCATATGTAACTAATAAATAAAACATAAAAAAATCATATAATTTTTGCATATAGTTTTAATTACTCTCAACTTAATAGTTCCGTTTTCACTTCTATCGGCAGTCCCAAAACTGCTACTGTGTTTTTTTTTTCACAGTAGGTATCGAGAAGTTAAAATAAAAACTGTGTTTGTATACAAAAAAATGTCAATTTAAGATGTCATCTGAATACCATTATTATTTTAGCTTAAAGAGGCTTGTGTGTTTAAGACTTGTCATAAGACCAGTTTGTATGGTAACGAAAATGTTAAATATATATTGGTCGACAATACAGGTTTCGCCGAATTCGCATTGTGCACAACCGAGTTGTGCACGGTACTCGCATTTGTGGAGAGGCCCTCGAGAGCCTTCTTGGCAAGCGTTCATCGTACGGGGCTTGTCCTATTCTTTGCTTGCTTGCTTTGCCTGTGTGAAAGACTTCCTATGTGAGCGATCCCTTAAAGTTGTCGTTGATGAATGCTACTCTGATGTGCTAGACATGTTTGACAGGGGTCCGTTCTATGTGCAATCTTATTCTTAATTCAATTTACCAAGCACCAAACACCTTTTGGTTTTGGCAGCACCGAAGCCGAGCAAACTCGCACTAAAAAAATAGCCATACCCCACGGCTTTAATGCCGCGAGTGAAATTGTCAGCCCAAGAAGATAATCCCGGAGCATTAAAATTTAAGTCTTAAAAAAAAGAACCTTTATGTTTAAATGTACCTACCCTCAATCCTTTCTTTACTTTCCATCAGGTTAGATAAGGATCATGATGCTACGTCATACTAAGCTATTGGTAATAAAAGCATATATATTTACTAGTTCTAAAATATTAATTAGTGTGAACACACCTCTGCCTGGCAGGGTTGATAATTAGACCATAATATGTTCATTCAGTAACGACAAAAACAGCAATGGATAAGGCAGTGAACGAGGATTTACATAAAGAGCGTTTAAAATGTAATTTCGACATAGAGCAATTGACCAATTTGTTAGATAATGGGGAGAAATATACTAAAGAAAGAAGATCTCTAGGTAAATAGTACAACTTGATTTACCAAATTAAGGTAATTTACTTATATGACAACGTATAAGAAGGTACAGTTACTTAATCAAATATCTTAAAATATTACATTCCATTTTAAGGATATTGCCCAAAGTTGGTATGGTTATTAGTTGTAATACCACTGGCTTTATTATGTTTTCTGAATCAAATCATATTTTTAAAAGTAAAAAATCTTCACACCCATATCCCCGAAGAAGTAGGCTGAGGGACAACCGAAGCACCCTCGACTAGCCGAAAACTAAGTCCCACAATGTGATAGGTGGCAAGCCTATCGCCAACCGGGCACATGTCCAATCCCGAGCAACATTTTTCTTTGTTAGAAAATTTGACATATCACTTTTTTTTTGTTGCCCGACCCGGGATTCGAACCCGGGACCTCGTGAAGTCAAATCCAACACTTGGACCGCTAGACCACACAGGCGATTTTTTTAAATATGTAAGAATAGGAAAGAACCAATTTTTATTTCAACATTTTCATTGTGGTTGTTACCTCCTTTAACTATTTATCCACAGAAAATAAAGTGCTCAGTACAGAAGGTCTCCTCGACGATGTACCCGAAGAATATCTCAGTCACAAAGAGATATATCAAAATGGCATACGTAAAGCTGTTATTCTCTTCAGGACATTGCAAAGCGCAGAAGACAAAAACAAAACTTACGAAGAACAAGCTATGTGAGTACTTACATGTGAACGTAAGTAATAGCAGGTAATAAGATATTTACACTATCCTTAACTAAAGAAAATGTGTACTAATTTGTTATGGCATCCTAGTTGTTTGATTTGAAATATTTTAAAAATTTGGATATTAAAATCAAGGCCGGTCAGTACGAAGTTTGCCGGGACAACTAGTTTTATATAAGTGTTTCAATTTAAAGTGTTAAAATAAAGACAGATTTTTGCAAATTAAGATATAAAATATAATAAAATATTGTTATGTTTATATTTATTTGTAAACTACCTACAACAACAGAATAATTAACAAAGATAAATAACTGTTGACACACAGTGAATTGAATCAATTTTATTACATTAAATTAGATAATAATTTATGCATTTAGCATGTAATTTGCTAATTGTCACTATAAATTTGCATGTCATATTATGACAAAATGTGCAGGACCATGAAAATATGTAACAACTTACTGTAAGTACCACATTTCTGGCAAATAAATTATTATAATTATTATTAGGTTATTGAATAAGTTATGTGAAAAGGGTTCACGATTCTTCGTAAAATACAGATGAGAGTTACTAATACGATATTAAGAAATTAGTGCGCTTCTCTATTGTTTTTCTTACATACTTACGTAAATAAAGTAGTTAATCAAAAATCTAGCTGCATTCGTTCTTTCGAGTCGAGTTGAGTATTTACCCGAGCCTCGCGGTTGGTCGATTTAGTTAGACAACTAAATCGACCAACCGCGAGGCTCGGGTTCGATTCGCGACGGGAGCAGGCATTTGTGTGATCAACATTTAGATGTTAGCATTTCCAGGTCTGGGTGTTTATTAAACTTATTCTGGTACCTATCTGTTTAAGTATTTCTATGTATTAGTTGTTGTCTAACACCCATACTAATACCCATAACAAAAGTATATAATTTGCTTACTTTGGGGTAAGTTTTTAATTTGGGGTTAGATTCAATTTGTGTGACTTGTCCACGGATTGTTATTTGTTCTTCTTCTTCTTCTTCTTATAAAGTAAGTTAGTTATTATTAATTCTTATACAGTCATTAGTCATTATTTACAAAGTCATGTCAGGTAAGGGTTTTGAGTAAAGGGTGGCTACGTTACTCAAGCTCATCTAGTGAGATTTCACGGCAGCGAGGAAATAGACGATACACTAATTTCTTCATTATTATTTCATTTGTGCACTTTCACTGAACAAAATTAATCTAATTCCCAACTAATTTAACCAGTTTCACTCGATATAAACACGAATTCCAATAATAGTGAAATTACGACCATCTTCTTTTACGATGGCGCCAAAACTCTCTTGTTATTTGTTATTGTTTAGAAGCAATCTCAAACGGCATAGCGACAGCTGTCGTACGACAAACTCTTGAAACTCGGAAATTGGAATCGTATATATCATATTAGGTACTTTAGAAGACAGTACTAGCGGATTATTAACATTTAGTTACAAATAAATTCAACGAATTGTTTACTACTGGTGGTCGCCCGTTGGTCAAAATTCGACCATAATAAATTGTAATATCTTGTTGATAAGAATGCCATCTTCATTTCTCGAGACCAACTACTTAGTTTCCAAATTTTTTATTGCACCATCTGTGATCTTTTACCGTTATCATCAATATATTTGTTTGTGTGTGTCAAATGCATGGCAGTGTGGGTAATGATTTATTATTGATTTAATGTACTTTATAAGCATTATTATTGAACAATATTAGTGTTCTGCACTTCTCCCACACATAAGCTATAAGTGCGCCAAATTTTTGAAGTTTACTCCTTAAGAAGCGATTTGAGTTATAAGGCGGTACGGAAATTTTATGAGGAGTAAAATCAAGTCAAAAGTTGAGGCGTTACGTATAAAGAGACAAACATATATATATCTGTAGGATTGAACGTGTAAAAGAATGAGATGGAATACATTACACAGCGTATCTCATTCTCGGGATCTCCTCCTGTGCGATACTTCGTAGTCTCCGTGCAGGAGGAGTCGATAATCACACTTATAATGTCTGCGATGATACTATTTAAGAAGAATTAACATAACTAAATCTGCTGTAGGAGACATGTGTGCTGCAAGATACATTTCGTAAGGAGTAAACTCCAATCGTGCACCGTAGCTGACACACACACACTCTTTTTTTGCTCCTCCGTCCGCGCAATTTTCGTAAAACGGGGTCCAAAGTTTTGGCACCACGTATAAATTGTATAGATTAACTAAATCTTAATAGTTTGCCAATATTGTGTTCAAGAGTACCTAAAATGACCTATGTACTTGATTCTAATTTCCAATATTGCATGAATCGAGGTCGAAGTGTAATCCTACAGGTGTAATCACGGAATCGTTACTTGTTTTATAGGATGAACCTCCGAAAATCTATAGTAACAGCGGTGTTCAAAGAAAATCCTCCATTCCTTAGCCACATAGGAATGTTCATACCAGCGATCATTGGTCAAGCTGACGATGTGCAGAAAGAATACTGGTTGAAACGAGCATTAAATATGAAAATAATTGGAAGTTACGCTCAGGTAATGGGGATATTACAAAACAATCTGGGACTGAACTAATGTAAATTGTGTAGGTTTTTTTTAATGTGAGATATTGACGAAAAAACACATGGCTTCCCTGATAGCAAGAGAGTACTTAAACCATAGATTTTATAGGTGTGTCGGTGTCCTATGGCCGGACGTAAGGTCTATTGCGATTCTACCGGTTAGGTACCTTCCGACCGTAACATAACAAAGACATTTTGGCAGCAAGAATTGGTTAAGTGGTGGATCCCTAACCGGGCATGTTGCTGCACGGCATTCTACCCCCAGTCATTTTGTTGGTTGTTAGTGCATTGACACTATTTTGTCAGTGGTGGGTAAACATGGTAATGATGAGCAAATGATTAAATGTGCTTTTTTAATAGATAGAGTAATTGAAGAGGGAGGTATATATGTATATTTCATAACCGTGCGAAGCCGGGGCGAGCCTCTTGTATGATGATAAATGAAAGAATGGGGCATGTGAATACCGTTTATTTGAATTTAAATCTAAATTATTTTAGACTGAACTAGGACACGGAACTTTTGTCAAGGGGTTGGAGACGAGAGCCACGTACGACGGGGAGACGGAGGAATTTATATTACACAGCCCTACCTTGAGTGCTTACAAATGGTGGCCAGGAGGGTGTAAGTATTTGTAAACATTATCTATATATTAATACGTGATGCCAAAACTTTGGACCCCTTTTTACGAAAATTGCGCGGACGGAGGAGCATAAAATTTGGCGCACTTATAGTTTATGTATAGGAGAAGTGCAGAACGCTAATATTTTTCAATAGTAATGCTTATAACGTATATTAAATCAATAAATAAAACATTACTCACACTACCAGGTATTTGACACACATAAACAAATATATTGATGGCTAGCAGTTTCACGCAGCTTCGCCCGCGTAACTTGACTTCTACTATACTGATTTGGATGAAACAAAGCCTATGTCACACGTGGATAATGTAGCTTTCGAATGGTGAAAGAATTTTTAAAATCGGTCTAGTAGTTTTTGAGCCTATTCATTACAAGCAAACAATTAGTATGACAAGTTGTTGATTTTGGTATGTTTTACTATGGAGCTTCAAATATTATGTAGTAGTTGTTAATGTCATGCGAAACGAAGTTTGCTGGGTCGCTTTTCGCGTGGTCATCGCATCATGGCTGAACGGATGGACAGATTTTACTATTTTTTTTTCGTTATTATGGCTATTGTTAGAAGTATCTTATGAACAGAAAAACCAGGAAAATACAAGGAAAATGGGACAAACAATACATTAATTTTCATGTCAAGTCAAGCGATACAAACGTCGCTGGATTGGCAAATTAATTATACAACATTTATCTACAATATAGTGTAAATTAAATGTAAATGTCTAACAACCGATTATCGGTCAGGTAGGTATATCGTGGTCTACTCTCAAGACTTGTATGTCTATATAACATATAAACGTAACTATATACAGACATAATTATATATTTATTTATTATTTCATTTACTACAAAAATTTAAGTGGTAAATGATAAGTTTTGTGCCAAAATCATGCTACGGTAATGTTGTTAAGCCTACTGTTGATCAATAACTAAACTCCTAACTATAGCTGAGTCAATAAATACAAATGTTTTAGTAAAATAGTAAGGGATACAACATTTTACTTATTATTTTTGTCAGGCATTTTTATTGACCATCAAAAATTTTTTTGATGATTTTCCAGTGGGGCATACAGCAAACTATTGCATAGTTATGGCCAATCTTTTTATAAAAGACAAACACTACGGCGTCCAGCCGTTCCTCGTTCAGACCAGAGACGAGGACACGCACATGCCCCTCCCAGGGATCAAAGTCGGTGAAATCGGAGTAAAGCGTGGCTACAGCACTCTAAATAATGGGTTTCTTGGATTTGAACATCACAGGATACCGAGAAACAATATGTTAATGAAAAATGCGCAAGTGTTGAAGGTGAGGAAACAAGAGTTGGAAACAGCAAACAACACAGGAGGGAAACACACACACACATACACCTAAAACGATTAACTTCTTCAAACAGCACTAAAACGTTTTCAGGCTTTTCTGAAACCTGAACATTTCGCGCGGATCTCGGATTCGCGCTTTTAGAACATAATCCGAGATCAGCAAGAACAGTACGGATTTTTTTTAACTATAAAAATGTGGAGGTTAGCAGGAGTCTTACTCTTTTTTTGAAAATAACCTTTTTTATTAGGTATAGTCTAATGTCAGATATGAAAAACTAATTTAATTAAACATTTTGTGCTTATTGATATTAAGAAAGACTTATTCAATCTCTGACCATATTACTGACTTGACAGCGGCAAGAAGTGATATGCGACAAAGTGGATTAATAAAAACGACAGGTTGCAATCCAGGAGTGCCGGCAGAAGTGAAAACTTTAATACTAAAATGTGCATTTTTGATATTTTGGAATGGTAAGGGAATAATTTTGCACGAATTGCTTTTAATTATCAGTGTGAAAGTTAGTACTTTCATTTATGTGGTAGAATACACTATCCATTTATTGCGCTATCGTACACAAACATGACAACACGAACATTCGCGCAAGCGCCCTGCGCCGTCATACGAGTTTTTGTCTTATGAATCAGGTCACGTGTCCTGACGCGAGGAAGTTTTTACTAGTGTCCGACCGAACTTTCGGTTTCGGTTTCGGTCAGTTTCGGTGGAAAATTCAAGTTTCCCCTTCCCAAGACCCTGATGGCAACCTGTTCGGAAATCATCGTGCGGCGTTCGGCTTCGGTCCTTAGCTCTGTAGCAATACAACTTAGTCAGTGCGTTACCGCCCGACACAAATATTCATCGGAGATTATGTTTTGATAGAACTGATATCATGTAATTGTTTGTTTAATTTATGTTCTTGAATAGTTTAAATACCTAGTTAAATATTGAATCCATACTTTGTTTTCTTGTTGCAAATCTAGTGGCTTGACAAAGAGATTCAAAATGAAATAGGTGTGTGAATTGTTAACTTACGTTAATTAACATAGCAGTTAAAAAATGTAGAAATATTTTAAAAATGCAACAATAATTGGGTATTTGACGGTATTTTATATAAGATCACGTGAGTTTCGGTTTAGGTTTCGGCCGAAACTGAATTCACAACCGAACTTTCGTTTTCGGTTTCGGTCAGAAAATCAGTTTCGGTCGGACTCTAGTTTTTACCCATTCCAAAAAAGTGCGCAACGCCGCTAAAGAAGTTTTCACTTAAAAAAATTGAAAGTTATAGGTGAAAACATATTCAGTTTTCTTACAGGGTAGCAAAAAAAATTGAAAAATACAATTTCTGAGTAAATTCACTTTTGTTTACATGAAGAAAATGTAAAATTACAGTATGTTGGTATTATATTTTTGGCACTAGCTTAGAAACGCGATATTAGCGTACAATTAGTTTTTCACAGTTCACAAGAAACGACAGTGAAAAGGTAGACTTTGTCAGTATGTAATATGTAATTATCGATTTAAAACGGATGTTATCTATAAAACTAGACAATTTGAGATATTTAGATATTTGAAATCATTTCCATCGATTTTTTCGAATCTAAATTAGAAAAAATCCATGTAAAATGATTTTGTAGTCAAAATTTGGTGAACGTTAGTTTGTAAGAAACCTTTATTTTTAAATTTCATACTTTCCGAAGAAACAACTGTTAATTTTTAGTAGACTTAGAAAGACATCCCTACTAATTAATATCATAAATGCGAATGTAAATTTGTTTGTTTATTACACTTTTACGCAAACACTGCTTAACCGATATAAAACTTGTACACAGATTCTTGAAGGTATTAAAAGTAAGTAGTTTTTGAACTATTTAAAGGCGAGCAAAGTCGCGGGTAAAAGCCAGTATTACTGTAATTGTATAAAAAGTAGTTCTGTGAGTGCAACTTGGCCTAGCACATTCTATCAATAATTAATTTAATTAAATTGATTTTAACATCGCCTCTGTGGTCTAGCGGTTCAGGTGTTGGACTTAACTGCATGAGGTCCCGGGTTCGAATCCCGGGTCTTCCAACAAAAAGAAAATTGGATTTTTCCAATTTTCTAATTACAAAATGTTGGTCGGGATTGGAAATTTGCCCGGTTGGCGATAGGCTTGCCACCTATCACATTGTGGGACTTAGTGTCTTCGGCTAGTCGTTGGTGCTCTGGTTGTACCTCTGCCTACTTCTTCGGGGATATGGGGGTGAAGATACTTTTTTTTAAATTGATTTTAATGTATTTTAGGATGGTACGTTCAAAGCATCACCAAACAGTAAACTGGTATACAGCACGTTAATGTACTCGAGAGTGACTGTCGTTATAACTGCTGTGACGCATCTCGCGCGAGCGGTGACCATCGCCATCCGGTACTCAGCAGTCAGGAGACAGTCCCATCTGAATCCACAGTAAGATCTATCAATATTATCTTTACATACCTATATGTTTTTTGTAATTGGAAAACAAAAAAAAACAGATTTATGGTTAGGTATCGCCTATAGACTCAAAATATTATAATACGTAGCCAACTTGTATGTGGATTCTATAGCCGTAGTGCGAGTAAGTTTAGCGGATACCCCCCCCCNCCCCCCCCCCCCTTCAAACTGGAGAACGATAGTGATCTGAACTGATGTTATATCGGTAAGCTCGTTGTTGTAGAAAAAAACGTTTTAAAGATAATATTTTATTAGATTTTTTCTATTACTTTAAATTTAGATACTTTTAGGTTTCGTTTTTTGGAACTTTAGAAGAGTCTATCTTTTTAACGATAAACTTTGTACACATAACCAAGTAACGTTATTTTCATTAGAAAATAGAAAAAAAAACACTTTTTGAGTTACCCGACCAGGGATCCGAATACTAGAGCTCATGTCGACACAGAATTCATGGACCACAGGGGCAACATATAAAGTTTCGAAGTTCTAAAAAAACAGTTCTACTTTACTAATACTTTCAATATGTAGTACCAAAAATAATATATTGTACTCATCTCTGGTAGTACTGTTGAACAAACTAGAATTACTAATATTAGGTACTACTACTATTTACTAGGTTATACTAGTTTTAACTCTTAAGTTAGTCCGTGTCTCTTGTATAATGATAGACAACCTGCCTGCCTGCCAGGTAGCTCCTAGTGGGCGAGTGGGTCATTACAAACAAGAACACTGGCAACTTGTCCGGGTAGGGATCCACCGCCTTACCTATTCCTGTCACCAAAACTAAAGTGTCATGTTTCGGTTCAGAGAGTAGAGTAGCCGGTAGACTTGCACAATAATTAGCCCACACCTAGCAACGCACCTACATCTATGGTGCCTATAGACTACGGTTACCTCTTGCCATCAGGAGAGGTATGTGCATGTTCGCTATCTTGTCATAAAAAACTTGACGGTAAAATTTTGTGACGTGTCACTCGAATTGGTCCCAGTGCCTATTCTAATTCTGTTGGTAAAATGTTAGTGCTCACTATTGTTGTGTTCGGTGTGACCGGTAGAGTAGGCAGCTATATTCCTGACGCTTGGAGGCTTAACACTCCCATTAGGTTTGGCAACACACCTTATGCCTGTATAAAGGCGACGAGTATTTTTTCCCATCAGGATAAGGGTCACTTTTGCTAGGATTTTCTTCATGTCACATCTCTCGATTCATTATGTAATATGGAACTGGTGGTTATATAAGTGGCATCACTTATAATATTTGTAATGATTTTCATTAATACGAGTATTATACAATATTATAATCTATGATTATTATTACTAGTGAGCCGGAAGTCCAAGTTATCGACTACGTAACGCAACAACATAAGTTGTTCATTGGTATTGCTACGAGCTACGCGTACTTCCTCACAACTTACTGGATTTGGGAATTGTCCAATGGCTTTAATAAGGAAATTGAAGCGGGAAACCTTCATAGCTTACCAGAGGTTTGTGATATTTATCCAATATTTTAAAAGTCCTTATCTTCCAATTTTTGTGTTAGAAGGCTAATAATATACGCAATTGATGAAGAAAACACGTATTTTAAAGTCACCAGTGGGTTTAATCTTAAACCTCGACTCATGCAATATTGGATATTTTTTTTGACAAATCGCACAAATTGAATCTAACCCCAAAGTAAAAAAAAAATATATGCTTGTGTTATGGGTGTTAGTTAACGATACTAATACATAGAAATACTTAAATAGATACCAGAATAAATTTAATAAATACGCAGACCCGGAAATGCAGACATATCAATTTTCATCATACAAATGCCTGCCCCCGTCGGGCATCGAACCCGAGCCTCGCGGTTGGTCGATGTAGTTAGGCGTGTACGCTAGCCACTCGACCAACGAGGCGGTCAAATTAGAATCGAGTATGTCATTTTAGGTACCTACTGTTGAATACAACACTGGCGAGTTATTAACAATTAGTTAATAGTAAACAATAAATATTATTTTATCGGATTCATTGAATTTATTTGTAACTGAATATTAATTATCCGATTCCAATTTCCAATTCGCATGATGTCGAAATTCAAAAGTAACCCTACGGCAGCTATGGTCAGTCAGTAGATACATCGGGATCAGTCAGTTTACCAGGTACTCTATTCTCTCCATTGAAATAAGACAAAGCGGGTTGACATGGTAGGAATAGGTATGTTGCTGAAGACTCAAACCGTCGCAGATACTGCCCCAGTCACTTTTACGTGCGTTGAAGTGCAGTGTGCCAAATCTTAAGTTTTTTTATGTTATAGGAAGGCAAACAAACAGACGGATTTCCTAATGGTAAAAAATTTACGTCGCCTAGAGACACCAAAGATGGTAATGGTGCGTTGCCAACCTGAGGTCAAGATGTTAGGCCTCGAGCAAAAGTAAGTTTACCGGCTACCTTACCCTCCGAACCGGAACACGTCATGACGTTATTGCGACAGGAATAGGTAAAGCGGTGGTACCAATCCGGGCGAATCGCTGCGAATCTATTCCACCTAATATAATGAACTTTCATGTACCTCGACGATATTGTGTCATGACTCATGATGTAGCTACATGAAAAATGTTGCATTATTAATTCTAATCCAAAAACCAGTTGTCAGAAATATTTCGGAGTGATAAGTTACTCTTTAAAAAAGAATTCCCGGTGTGCTAGTCTCTTATTAGTAATGATGTGTGATGTAATACTAATTAATTTGTATAGGACAAGGAAAAAAAGACAGCCCGCTGAGTTTCTTGCTCTGCTCACTGTGTGGCCGCGTTCCGATCCGGTGGTAGTTTTAGTATTATATATACTCGTCACAAGTGCCTCTTGTAAGGTAAAGTAAAAGTAAAGTATCTTCACGCCCATATCTCCGAAGAGGTAGGCAGAGGCACATCCAGGGCACCCACGACTAGCTGAAGACCCTAAGTCTCACAATTTAGGCGAATGTTAACAAAAATAATATATTCTATTCTATTCTAATAAAATTTAAGCCGGGTTTTTGCAGTTTTATCACTCTTAAATTATTTTCCTATTTTAGTTGCATTCCCTGACGTGTGCGCTAAAAGTAGTGAGCTCATCAGACTGCTCGGCGCTGGTTGAAAAATGTCGTCAGTCCTGTGGGGGTCACGGGTACATGTTGTCCTCCAACTTGCCGCAAATATACAGCGCATGCGCTGCTTCATGCACGTTTGAGGGAGAGAATACTGTGTTGCTGCTACAGGCCGCTAGGTACAAGATACTTTTTTCCAAAATCAAAAGCGGCAGTCCCAAGATCATGTAAAGATAACGAAAATTGTCTAATAGAAGCACTCAAAGACATTCATTATCATCTAATTTATCATTAAGTAACAATTTCGTATAAAAAATTTGACTTCAATAGAAATTAAATTATTTAATTTGCAAGTTCCCGCCAAAAATGTATACGTCTTACGGTATGATAAAACACGCATAATAGTGCGCTATGAATGAAATGGACTTACGGGAAGCCAAAACACCCAAACATATCCAGCTCCGCACGCCACTAAACTGTTTTATACACACTGTTTTATACCAACAATACACACACTATTAAAAACTTAACGTACATTTCGCTTCTTTCAATTCATTCATAGCACACTATTTTGCCTTTTTTGTCACGCCATAATACGAATACATTTTTTGGGACGAAATTGCAAATTTATATATTAAATAATTTTATTTATATTTAAGTATGAATTTCCGCAAAGTAACGTCTTCTTCTATCAATAATTGACTTCTCTGAGTGCAGCGTAAGACTTACTGCTTTGAAAAAAAACAGTAATTAACATCATAATGATATTAGGAAATTTTACAAATAAAATTACGTAACTCATTGATACTCACTGTATTTAGAGATTACAATACTTGGAGATAAAAATGAATATCGTGTTACTGAGGAATTAAGTACGTTTTTTTCATATCTTAGTAATAATTTGTCAGTATTAAATATTTGTTTTATTTCTCAGTCCAGGAATATTAAAGAAGGCCTATAGATACAGGATCTGTAAAAGTTGAAGACGGCGATTTATTTGCTTCTTTTCACAGAGCATTAGTAAAGGCTTGGTATCAAGTGTCAAGAGGGGAACCCTTGAGTGCTTCCATGGCTTATTTGGCTGACAAAACACCGACATCAAACTGGGACAGTTCGGTGCAAGGAATAATAAGCAGTTTCCAAAAAGTCGCCATTGGGTATGTTATGTATTTATCTTTAAATTAATACGCGATGCCAAAACTTTGGATCCCTTTTTACGAAAATTGCGAGGACGCAGGAGCATAAAATTTGGCATTCTTATAGTTTATGTGTAGGAGAAGTGCAGAACGCTAATATTTTTCAATAATAATGCTTATAAAGTACATTAAATCAATAAATAAAACATTACCCACACTAACATGCATTTGACACACACAAACAAATATATTGATAATAACGATAAATGACCACAGATGGCGCACTAAAAAGTTCGGAAACAAAGTAGTTGGTCTTGATAAATGAAGATGGCGTTCTTATCAACAAGATATTAAAATTAATTATGGTCGAATTTCGACCAATGGGCGGCCACTACTTATTTATAGATAAGTGTAGCGAATATCTTTCAGCATAAATTTTATACTCTTTCTACTGTTATTAATCTACTTGTGAATTAAATTATAAATATGTAAACTTTTATTAAGTATGTGTTTGTTAATAAACTTAAATATTGTATCTTTTAGCAAGTTGTCAACCAGTGTCGAGAGGCTCAAAAACTATACATCTGCAGGTTTTTCTCCTGAAGATGCCTGGAACAAAGCCTCTGTCCAGCTTATAGCTGCCGCTGAAGTAAGGCATTTTCACTAATGATATATCACAAAAATCAGATGAAATATTAGAAACATCACAATTCATAAGTGGTTGTGTAAATATGTAGTTTCATTGCAAATAGCTATAGTAAACATCAGCTAAAAATTAATCTAGCTTATTTTTACCATCACAAGCACAAATTTGACAGTTGAATAGTATGTAACAAATACAAGATATATTTTAAATTAGTATAGAATAAGTAAAATCATCGACAGCGCAAATAAGACATTAAACTATCATAGAAAGACCCAACAATATATACATAGGTGTTGGGCCCAACAACCAACGAGGTGGTTATTATGAATTAAAAAGTGGATTTTTGCAACAACAACAATTTTCTAAAGCATACATCTTTAACATATAATTTTGAACTGAATTATTATGCTAAACTCAATATTCTACGAGGAGTATACATTTTAGATATTTAGTTAATACGTGGTCTTATCAAAATATTTTTTGGATTAAAGAGAACTAATGCAAAGTTGAAGAACCTATACGTAATTTTATAATAGGGTAGGTTCACGCGTCTATCAAAAATACGCATACATACTAAAACTATCAATTTAAGTGTTTATTCGAAGCGCTTACTCCGAATTAGCCGTTAAAACCTTAACGAATTAGACGTTAAAAGGTAGAATACAAAATGAAAGATTACTAATTTTATAACAATGAATAAACATGGATTTCTGCTAAACAGTTAAACTCTTTCTTGAAACTTTTATTTTTCTGAAAAAAAAAGAAAGAGGAAGAAAAATAACAAGTTTGCCCTAAAGAGTGTCCGCTACTTCTTAAAGTAAATAAGTTTATAAATTTGAAGTCCCTGTATTTGGAACTACTAAACTAATTTGGAACTAGTATCGTATATGATATTATTACAACAGAAAACCATAAGATTCTAATAGTGATTAGAATCTTATGGTTTTCTGTTGTAATATCATAAGGCAGTGGCCTATGTGTCAATGTGTGTGCAGAATGATATTTTTTTTCTCCCCACAGATACACGCACGGGTAATTGTTTTAAAAGCATTTAAGTCAGAGGTGGAGAGAAGATCAACACATTTATCTTGCGCTTTAAGAAATGTTCTGCGAGTGTTAGTAGAGCTCTACACAGTATACTGGGCGTTGGAGAAAACTGGTGACCTCTTGTCGGTTAGTTTGCGAAGGACCACAATTTATGTCTATATATTTATATCAAAGTCATATTAGCTCTTACAATCTTAAGCTAGCACACCATCTTGTTTGATTATTTGTAAACCAAGTAAAATTTATAACTGCGATTGGATCTGATTTTAATTCGGAACAGTGAGATCCGAGAAAAAGTGGGATTGAAAGAAAGTGTTGGTGTTAAAATGCGAAAAGGCATGCTCCGCTGGTTCGGTCATGTGGAAAGAATGACAGATGAAAGTTTGACAAAGCAGTTATACAAAGCGAATATGGATGGATGTAGGTACCCGGGGAGACCAAGGCTGACATTCCACGATCAGATCAAACGGATATTATCCGAGGGTGGTGTCAAGAGTCTCCGAAAACGGCATGTTTGTATGAAAAGGGTAATAAATGTGAAGGAAGCAAGACAGGTTTGTCAGGATCGTGAGGTCTGGCACTCGATACTCTCTCCCTACTTCTTAAGGGACTTGGCGTGCAGATATATATGTGTATGTAAGATTTCATTCAAAATCTAAGCTATATTTCATCAAATACTCGACGCAGCGGAAGTATTTTCATTTTTAACTTGGCTATTACCGATACATTGGGTACATATCGTAAGCTCGATAAGGTAAGCTCTACAATACCGTATAGGTAGACTGCTTTCGCGATTACAATAGACAACTGTTGCTTACAGACATCAAAAATGTTCATTGCAACATCTCAATCGCAAGTTTATGGCTGAGATCATAGGAAACGTGAGCAGTCTACTAACTACACTACTCTCCAGCTCCCAATATGGAGTACTATCGGTATAGCGGTAGGAGCTTTGGGTAGGCGTACCTGAGTAAGTCGGTGGTACTAATTAAGGCGAGCCGAGTAAGTTCATAATGTTTTATAATTTCAGTACACAAAACTATCCGAAAGAGATGTGCATGCATTACAAAAGCGATACGAGGATTTACTGGAGACAATAAGGCCAAATGCTGTTGGTTTGGTAGACGCCTTCGATTTCCGAGACGAGGTACGAACTATCAAATATTTCATTACTATCTCTACCGTATCAAAAATTGTCAATAGGTACGTGAAAAACATTGACAATATATTATAAACACATCATTTTAGAATTAATCGCTAAAGATCTTAATTCTTTTTCTAAAATTACAAATGTAGTCGGCAGTATTTTATTTTATTTTAGAAGTATATAAATTTGCCGTTAAAATTTGGCATTCAAAAATTGGTGTGTATAAATAAACAAACAAAAAACAAACGATGGGTTGCACTCCAGGAGTGCCGGCAGTAGTGAAAACTTGAACATTACGTTGTGCATTTTTGATACCTATTTTGGAATGGATAGAGAATAATTTTACACGAATTGCTTTAATTATCAGAATGAAAGTACTATCGTTTATGTGGTAGAATACAATATTCATTTATTGAGCTATCGTACATAAACAAGACAACACAAACATTCGCGCAAGCGCCCTGCGCCGTCTTACGATTTTTCGATCAAGTCACGTGTCCTGACGCGAGTTTAGAAGTTTTTACCCATTCCAAAAAAGTGCGCAACCCGACTAAATATGTTTTCACTTCAAAAATAATATGTATTAAATAATAAATAGACTTGCACAATTGCCTTAACACCCCGGCCACAAAACTGTCCCGCAACTACGACATCTATGGTGTCTATAGGCTACGGTCATCTCTTACTATCAAGGTAGCCACATGTTTGTTTGCTACCTTTTGCTATAAAAGAAATTATTTAATAAAAATACTGTTTGCCATAAAAGAAATTAGTTAATAATAATACATATTATACATTTAGCAGAAATGTGATTTTTGGTTATGACAAACAGACAAATTAATTTTAAAATTTGGATTATAAGTCATCAGCTAGCATCACCTCAAAAACTTGCGATTATCTTCTTAAGAGATTGGTACACGAATCAAGCAAATATAATATACAGGTGTTGAACTCTACTCTCGGATCATACGACGGTCGCGCGTATGAGCGTCTTATGGAAGCAGCCATGAAAAATCCTCTCAACCAGCAGCCTGTCGACGAAACCTTCCACAAATATCTTAAGCCGTTTATGAGGGGGAAACTTTAGTAAGGTGTAAAGGTTTTCCTGGGAATTTATTATTTAATTATATATGTGTATCTGACACTTTTGGGTTTCATTTTGTTAGATTTAAGCACTCATTATTTGATGTGTTTTTAATGTTTATGAATGTTTAATTTATAACTTTATATTAAAGTCTCAAAAAATATACTTATCGCATTGTAGTTTTATTTTGTGAATAAAGTTTTGTTAGAAAATCTAGATTTCACCATTATTAGTTTGAATGAAAAGAACTTAGTATCTACTTTTCGTTATCAATTATAAAAACAAACTTTGTTTTTATATAGGCATATAAACATATGGATATATATGCATATATGTTTAACGGATTTTCTTATATATTTATTTATTTTCCATATTATGTTGTTTGTATATTGTAAAATAAAAGATAATATAATAATTTACTAGCGGCCCGCCCTGGCTTAGCACGGGTATAAAATATACATATTAACCTTCCTCTTTAAACACTTTATTTAAAAAACTGCATCAAAATCCGTTGCGTAGTCTGAAAGATTTAAGCATACAAAGGGACATAGGGACAGAGAACGTGACTTTGTTTTATACTATAATTAACTAAATTCATTTATATTGTGTTCAAGAGTCCGATTCCAATTTCCAACATTGCGTGAATCGGGATTCAAGAGTAATCCTACAATCCATTTCAAAGTCAGCTTTTTCAATCCAAAGTTTTTTGTCAGTTATAAAAAACCTAATTATAATTTTGTTTTTATTTGACCGCAAAATTTATAACGTACTTACAATGTAATTTATGAGCACTAAGATGATTTATTTACTAACGTTATTTTTGTTTACTAGACATAATATTATATGTCCATAGCATGTACGAGTATAATAGAATGCAATTCAATGCAAAATATAAGTTACAAAAAGTATGTTAAATTTCTTTAAGTATCCTCGATAATCCAATGAAGCAACGGTTGCGGCACGATCTACATTTTTCGTGGTTGCGGTAGCCTCTGGTGAGGTACTACTCACATTAACCTGCTAACAATCACTATTGTAATTATTGTGGATATTTTAGTAGAATAAAATTTCTCTGATTTTTTAAGCTAAAATTTCTTACACTAAGAATTCTCGATTACTTATGCTGCTCTCTTCGCTTTGTAAGCTTGGGTTCATAGACAATTTCAACTTATTTGTAGTTTGTGTCATGGGGATTGGTGTCATTTTTACAGTACATTAATTAAATATTCACTATATAGTATAATAGAGGCGATCGAGGAATACGAATTTTTGAAGTGAAACTTCTTTAGAATCGTTGTGATTTAAAAACGTGCGCAACGGAAAAGTGACAGACAAGAGACACAAATATATATTCATCTCATTCTTTTGTCGATTTACTGAAGTTTCACTTCTATCGTGTATGAATCGCACACACACACCTTTTTTTAAGTTTTTTGTCTGTTCATTTCTCAGCAAGGTGCAAAACCTTCACTCTTTAAACAAAAACTACAACTGCAAACAGATTAAAAGTAACTTGTGAGTTGACTGTGGTCTAAGGGTCGGTGTTGGACTTGACTTTGTGTAGTTCGAATACTAGGTCAGGCAACAAAAAATGTGTTTTTGAAGTTATACTTCTTTTGGCGCGTTAGGAAAAAATGACGAAGGTAAATTTTTAGGATGCGAACCGTCACGAAAAACCGACATGATGAAGTTAGCTATAGATAACATTTTAGTTTTTCAAAAAAAGGTACCAACAAAGTAAAAGTAAGGACATCTACGTATGTTTACGTGAGAACTGACAACTGTATTCACAATATTTCTTTATTTCTATGGTTAGTGTCATTTTGTCTACAAATGTAAAATAAGGCAAAAGATAAAATTTTTAAAAAGATTTCTATCTTATTACGCCGAAGAAGTATAACTTCTAACGCGTGTACATAAGTACACACACATTTTTTTTTTACATTTATGTCTGGCTGGCGATAGGTTTGCCACCATATAACATTGTGAGACTTTCGGACTGTCGTCGTCAGTCGTGGGTGCCTCGAAGATACGTCCGTGATAATACATTTATCACGTTTATCTAAGGAATTGTTTTATATTACAAGCTGGCAAGAACAGGTGAACCTCGTAATAAGTAATATTAACTTAAAGGTAACTATAAGTAATATTAAATTAACGCAAAGGATCTCGTAATTGTAAGAAATACACTAATTTATCAATAGACGCCAAAGATATTGAAAGTGTATATTTGTAAACAAGTTGGGTTGCTAGATTTTGCGTAAGTGTACCGTCTTTTATAATTTTTAGGCCGCAACGTCCGCGGCAAGAATTGACGTTTAAGCGATAAACGTTACATCACTACCTGATGTGTAAGTCCTAAAACGAATCAAAATACGAAATGTGTTTTGCAATTTAGTTTTTAACAATAGATAATCTGAGTTAATATTACAAGAAATGTTAGATTTCACCGATGCAGTCTCCCAACGAGAGAAAATTTCAAAAATGAAGAGCCCGAATATAGAACCTACTTCATTATAATGATGAGCGATTTGCCACCGACAAAACTACTTTAAAAAGGCGTCAACAAATTTCACTGTTGGTGGGGCCATACTTCTTACTGCTAGCAAATCTATGACATTATTTTATATTACACTTAATACTTAGTAAATATAATGTCTTTTTTCAATTTTTAAATAAAGAAAACATTACTCGATTGGCGATAGGTTTGCCACCTATCACATTGTGAGACTTAGTGTTCCTGGCTAATCGTGGGCTGCCCTGTCGGCTGTCTGTACCTCCCTCTACCTCTTCTGGGATGCTGGTGTGAATATTTTTTTTTCTCTAACAAAAACCAAAACGAAGTCTTAGACTGCATTAATGAAACTAACGCCAAACTAAAACCATCTCATGTGAATATGCCTCATACGAAACAACAAACTATTTTACTACAGTAGTATTCATTTAGCAACCGAGGAATCGCTACGTAATCGTGTGCGTAATATCTATATGTGAGATACCAAATATTGTTTCCTACGCTTATCATGTAGCATATCTCTCGGACTTTGCGTTTGTTATCATTACACACTACAGCAGTCAACAACAATGGGTAAAGTGGTGAACGAGGACTTGCGAAAGGAGAGAGAGAAATGCACTTTTAATGTTGAAGAACTTACCATTTTATTGGATGATGGAGAGAAATATACAAAGGAAAGAAGAACTTTAGGTGAGTTTTACTTATATACGTGTTTTTATTAATAAACCAATAATACCAAATAATTTACTGATAGTATAGCAAACTTTGATAAGTGTATTATTTAAACATACATTTATCCTTACCTATTATTTTAATAAAATTTGGTACTGCGCCTGAAAGTAAATTACCAGTAATGTTCGCAGCATGGTAAAAGCTATACAACTTTACCAGGCAGTAAACTAAACCAGTTTAATAAATTCAAACATAAACTATTTACGTCAGATGACTTTCACTTTATCATTCTTGCTATCGCTGACAGTCAAGGAAATAAATATTAATCCAAAATAAGTCGGATAAGACTTTAATAAAGTAAGTAAACGAGCGCTAACTATTTTACTATAATTTGCGTAAAGATTAAATCAAACTAAAACATTTTCATTCTTAAAACATTTTTCAAAAATTGTTTCTTGATTGAAAAATATGGAAATTTGTTATGAGCAAGGGAATGAGTGACTTTAAATTAAAACGCTATTTGCTGAGCTATTTCGTATTATAGAAAAATACTGATTAGAAGTAAAAAAAATAGAGCTTAAACCCAAGTTGATAGCCATTTATGTCGGAGCGCGGTTATCATTATCTAGAGATGCAATATGAGTCTTTGTGTACCGCCTTAAGTTTCAATTTTGCGTAACTTATACCGCGCGTCTCAACGAATTTTTTTTATAATTTTAGATTTTTTTTATAATTGAGATTATGTCTCAGTTTTATAAGAGAGTGAGTCTTGATAAGTTAACACTTACTTATTTTATGACTTTTCCTTTGACAAACTGTAACTTGTATAGATGTTAAAATATTTGCACAGCACAATATGGTGTTTAAAATTAAATACATTTCTTTCATTTGTTTTCACACATATACAGCACATAAAAAATAATTTTATGACTTTGTAAAAAATTACAGAAAATAAAGTGCTGAGTACAAAAGATCTTCTCGACAATGTACCGGAGGAATATCTCAGTTTCAAGGAGAAATACCAGAACAGTGTGCGAAAGGGAGTCCTCATGTACAGGACGATGCAAGCCTTGGAAGACAGAGACAAGACTTTCGAAGAGAAGGCTAAGTAAGTGTCAAGTTTTAATTATAATTAAGTGACCACATGTGGCAATATTCTCCACATTGGTAGGTACAAGAAGTACAAGAAGATAAAATAGCAAACGAAATTTTTGACGGTAAGAGATTAGCGAATAGCGTCGCTAGATAACAATAGATAATGTCAAATCCAAGATTATAGTAATCGCAATCGCCACTGTAGTCTAGCAGTCCGGTGTTACACTTGACTCCATGGGGTCCAGGGTCCGATCCCCGTGTCGAGAAACAAAAAGGAAATGTGTTTTTTTTCAATTTTCTAATGAAAACAACACTGTCCGGGATTAGATAAGTTCTACCCGGTTGGCGATAGGCTATCACAACCTAGGACTTAGTATATTCGGTTAGTTGTGGGTGCCGTGGTTGTGCCGATATTTACCCCATCAAAATAAAGACTACACGTCTTTATGTCATTGATAATAACGTCCAATCGATAAAGTGAACAGACCATTCTCTCGGATCAGTGCTACCTAAATTACTTATTATCATAAACGTAAGGCAAAAACTTTAGTCCCCTTTTTACGAAAATTGCGCTGAGGGAGGAGTATGAAATTTGGCACACTTATAGTTTATGTGTAGGAGAAGCGTAGAACGCTAACATTTTTTTATTAATAATACTTATAAAGTGAATTTACTAAAAAAATAACATTACATAAACTACTATGCATTTAAAAAACAATAAAAGATCACAGATGGCGCACAAATTAGGTATATTTGTAATATTAGGTAACAAAGAAGTAGGTCTTGATAAATGAAGATGACATTTTTATCAAAAATGTAATTAACAATAGAATCGTAATTATGGGTCAAATTTCGACCATTGGGCGACCATTGGTAATAATAAATAGGGGAAGGTTGCTATGATTGGACCACTTAAATTGAGCAAGTAATTTCTCATGAAATATCATCGAAAAATGAAAACCATTTGTAGGGATGTGATGCTGTTTATGTAAATTAATGGTATATAAATTATTGGTAATGAAAGTTGACAGGTTTTAGAAATATACTAACATAAGTCTTCAATGAGGAGTTGCTTTCTTTGGACCACCGTTACCTTGAATGGACCACTAAGTTGCCATCATTGGACTTAGAAATATTTGTATTAACGGTCCAATGAAGGTGACTAAGTGAAACACAATATGAAAAATATTTTTTTATTCAATAAGTAGTTTTTGTAACAGTAATAACATTCTACTTCTTCGAAAGCTTTTTTGTTTTTCCCGTTCTTTCTTCTTTTTAATGTAGCTTTTGGTAAACCGTTCGAAAAGTTCGAGTTCGACTCGTTTCGTTTATTCCAATAGTTTTTTTTAACGAATCATACTAGTTTTATTCCAAAAATGATATTTCTCTTTTCTTTCTCTGCCGACATTCTGAAATATAGAAATAAAGTCTAATTGTAACAAAAAGTTAGGTAAGTGTCAAATACGTTAAATACTAATATACCTACACAATACGAAAATCTTTAGGTTTTTATTGATTTTGATATTGCATTTCCGACATTGCTGCAGTTTACATACATATATTTAATTTTTTTATAAGTATCAAGAAAATGTAAACGAAATTCGCAAAGTCAAAAACATTTCTAAGGATTAAGTATACTAAGTGAAAATAGGTAATTCATTAAGTTTCTTTGAATTGACTGGTCCAATAGTGGCGTTACCACAGTGGTCCAATGATGGAAACTAGGTATATAAACAGAACGAAAGCAGGTATTAAAAATTGTGCAAAATTCGTTACAAAACTTCATAGTCTATGTGAGCACAGATAAATTTGCTATTAGATATAATAAAATCATCAAATATGAAGAAATACAATACTACTTACATCATTTTTTTGATGGCACGGTTATTATATTACGGTCACCGCTAACACATATACTCCCGTCACTACTTGCCACGCGTCGCGAGCGCACTGAGGTTTAGCGGGGGGGCAAGGGGATCAGTACTGTTGCCTATTAACACATTCAACTTCCTGTGACACGCATAGTTTTTGAAAAAAATAGGTGGTCCAATGAAAGAGCCGGTCCAATGATCGCAACCTTCCCCTATACTTAATGATTACTTATCCCAGGACAAATTAAGTACACAGTAGATTCAATATCTAACATCAAATTATATGCTTGTGTTATAGCTGTTAATCAACGTTTCTAAGAAATACTTATATTGATACCCAGACCCGGAAATGTGGGTACCTAAATGTTCATCACACAAATTCCCGCCTTAGTCGGGTATCCATCCCGAGCAAATGGTCTCTGTAGCTAGGCATGTACCTACGCTAAGCAACCTGTAATCTGTATGACTGTATACCTACATGTTAAAATATTAAAAACCTTTGACTTGGTGGTTCTTTTTGACAATTACCGAACATTGAATCCTCTTTGGTTAATGTTTAGAGCATTCGTCGGCTTGAGACAAAAAAAGGTGCAAGTTCAAATCCTGTGTGAGGTGATTTTTTTATTTCTTTAAAGTTTGTAGTTAATTACATGGCAAGTTAATTACTAATTAGGTATTGAATACCGTCGAGTTTATTGGCATACAAAACGGCTTTAACTGGCAGAGAGATTAAATGGCAATTGCTCTAATATTTATAAAACATCAGATCCTCCCCGTGTGCGCGATTCGTACTTCTCCATTTAACGGCTACTGCGACCTTATCTTTGTCTTAGTCCTGTTTTGGCGAACTTCTGCCATATTTTATCAACTGTTTTGTTTTGCTGATTGGAGCTGATACATAAATAAAAAAAAACAAGAACTATAAAAATTGAATCAATACTTCTTAAGTTTTGAGTATTTATTGTAACAAACCAAACGCTTTTAGATGTCCAAATTTTTATTACAACCACTAAAGAAACTACCATAATTGTAAAATAATGTATTAGTAATAGTAATGTACTTCCAGGTCAATGTTTCGGAATTCCATATCAGCAGCGGTGTTCAAAGAAAACTCTCCTTTCATGCTCCACTTCTCCATGTTCATACCGACGATCATTGGCCAAGCCAACGATGAACAAAGGGAATATTGGTTAAAACGAGCGCTCAATGTGGAAATCATTGGTACTTATGCTCAGGTAAGCCTTATGGTATTTGAAACTGCTTTTTTATGTATATTTATTTGGCAGGTCGTACGAGACTACATCATAGAGCAAAAGTAAGCTTACCTGCTACCCCATCCTCCAAACCAAAACACGTTAGTGACGAGCACTGACGTCATGGCGTCAGGAGTAGGTAAGGCAGCGGTACCAATCCGGCCGAGGCCGAGGCTTTGAAACCTTTCCACCTAGTCAGAAGTCGCTTTGTTAGTGAGGTAATGGCGTCACGAGTAGGTAAGGCGGTGGTACCAATCCGGTCGAGGCCGAGGCTTTGAAACTATTCCATCTAGTCAGAAGTCGCTTTGTTAGTGAGGTAATGGCGTCACGAGTAGGTAAGGCGGTGGTACCAATCCGGCCGAGGCCGAGGCTTTGAAACTTTTCCACCTAGTCAGAAGTCGCTTTGTTAGTGAGGTAATGGCGTCACGAGTAGGTAAGGCGGTGGTACCAATCCGGTCGAGGCCGAGGCTTTGAAACTTTTCCACCTAGTCAGAAGTCGCTTTGTTAGTGAGGTAATGGCGTCACGAGTAGGTAAGGCGGTGGTACCAAACCGGCCGAGGCCGAGGCTTTGAAACTTTTCTACCTAGTCAGAAATCGCTTTGTTAGTGAGGTAATGGCGTCACGAGTAGGTAAGGCGGTGGTACCAATCCGGCCGAGGCCGAGGCTTTGAAACTTTTCCACCTAGTCTGTTGGGTCATTATACGCCTAACAATGGCGGGCCTTCTAAATGTGCCTGGAGAGGGCGCTTGCGCCGGCGAGCGGGCGCTCGCCCGAGCGCCGAATACGAGAAACCAGTCTCCGTCTATAGCTCGAACAACGCAGGAGCGACATCATATTACATTTAAAGGAACACGACTACGACGGCTACCACGCAGCGATTTGTTCACCAGTGAATAATTAACATCTAACACCAAGCGACCAATAAAATATACAGTCCACTGAAATAGGTTTTATTCCAACCTACACAAGTCAGAAGTCGCTTTATTAGTGAGATAATGGCGTCACGAGTAGGTAAGGCGGCGGTACCAATCCGGTTGAGGCCGAGGCTTTGAAACTTTTCCACCTAGTCAGAAGTCGCTTTGTTAGTGAGGTAATGGCGTCACGAGTAGGTAAGGCGGTGGTACCAATCCGGCCGAGGCCGAGGCTTTGAAACTTTTCCACCTAATAAGATGTCGCGGTGTTAGTGAGGTAAGCTCTCTTTTTACGTGCTGCGTGACAGAAAAGCAACTCAGGTCAACTCAGTGGTATTAGTATCAGTATTTGCTAATAACACTGGAAGGTAAAAAAGCGGTTTTTTGTATAAATACAGATACACTAGTTAGTATTGTTTTCATACCTCTTTTCATCTAGGTACGAATAAAATATGCATTATAGGAAAAAATATAAACACCAGTTTTTTTTAAACAGTGTAATGTTAAAACATTATAATGTTAGAAAGTAACTTAGGGTTGACCGGTTAACCAAAGTGACCTACTTTAACTCAGTATAAATTGAACTTTAGCTTTTCTAATTTGTTTTGTCTCATAAAGGTCTATGAATGTTGTATGACATAAAAAATCAGAAAGATTATGCAAAATCTTTTTGTATCAAAACAGTTTTATAGGTTGTTTTATGTTTGTCTATTGTTTGTATTTTGGTAAGTTTTTTGTATCTGTAATAAGAACTGGTATGCAAAAATTTAAAGAAATAGATTTTAAATTTAATACATTATACTTTTTTGAAATACTTTTAGGGTGATAACGTTTGAACGAAGATACAAACATAGACCTAGATATCATTTGATAATATACATTCTTGCTAGGTTTTATCGCTTAATCAGCAATTATAAAGATTACATTTTGTCGCGCACATTACATTACCTATTACATAAAATAATTTTATAATAAATACGATAGCGGTATTAAAATACAATGATAAGATAAAACGACCACCTTCGGAGTTGTTTTTGACAATGTAGCTAAGCATTCGAAGTTTTTTAGTGTTTTTGAAGTGAAAACTTCTTTAGCGGCGTTGCTCATTTTTTTTGGAATGGGTAAGAACTTCTATGTTCGCGTCAGGACACGTGACCTGATCGAAAATTCGGATTAAGACGGATGGAGAGTAAACAGCCGGCGCAGCCTAGGAGAGAAAGTATCCCCCTCTCTTTCTACGGTGCAGCGAAAATATATGCCTGCGCCTGCTGTTTCGTTTAGACGGCGCAGAGCGCTTGCCCAAATGTTCTTATAGTCATGTTTGTGTACGATAGTGAAATAAATGAATATTGTATTCTACCACATAAATTATACTACGTTCATACTGATAATTAAAACAAGTCGTGCAAAATTATTCCCCAACCATTCTAAAATATCAAAAATGCACAACGTTAATATTCAAGTATTCACTTCTGTCGGCACTACCGGAGAGCAACTCTTTTTTTATGTATGGTATCGAGCAGCTTTTCTGGGGGCTGATTCCGTTTCTTTTTAGTGATGATCACTGAGTGAGTGTACGTGAAAAAGCTGTCAAATGACATGTTTTGTATTTGCTATCTCATGTGACCAATAGAAATTCAACCGAAATAGCAAATACAAAACACGTCATTTAAAAGCTATTTGATGTACACTTTACTCAGTGATCTATCTATCTCTCTATCTATATATCTATCTATCTATAGTGAGTATATCAATAAAAATATTCAGAATAACCTCGCTGTTCATACGAGACAAACGTGATTCGTAGATGACACCATAGTTGCAAGGGGAGTGTCGCTATCTTACAGTCGAGTCCTACCATATACCATACCTACCCTCCAGCACGGATAATGATTAAGTATTTATTTAAAATTTATTTAATTACAATAATGTACAAAAGCGGTCCAACCAACCAACCCGCTTAATATGCTGCAAACTTTAAGTTACAAACCTACATACATACTTGCATATATATATTAAATGCATGTAAACAAAACTTTCAGGAATAAGCTCGCCTATTGTACACCTTAACTTTTGCTTTTTTGTGTTCTCTTGTGTACATTAAAGAATTAAATAAATAAATAAAAATACTTGAATAGGACAAAAACTTATGATTTATTAAAAATGTCATCAAATATAAAGGCAAAACAAACTCATTTTAAAGGCACAAGAGGGCTTCTTCAGGCTTCTGTCTGGTAGATTTCCATTGATGTTACTAAAATTTTGCAGAAGAGTCTGTGTTCTGAAATAAAATTGAGAAATTTTGCAAGGCTGATAAATTCAGTTGTCTTCCACGTCAATTCATGATGCAATAACAGACAAGCAAATAAAGAATAAAGCAATCCTTTTGAATTTAGAAACGTACCAAAAACTTTTTAATTTTTAGTACCTTGATTACAAACTTTATGATTTGTGATTCTAGTGAATCCACTAGTAAGAATTTTGTTTTCCTGCGGATACAGATATCGACGAAATAGATGTTACTTACGTAGGTACTTACTGATTGCGACCATACTACGTATAGTTACAAAATTAGGCCAAAATCGGTTCAGTTGTTTCGAACTTTAATCTCAAGATCGTAACATTAGATTTTTATAAGAACTAGTGATCGCCTGTTGGTCGAAATTCGACCGTAATAAATTTTAATATCTTGTTGATAAGAAAGCCATCTTCATTTCGCAAGACCAACTACTTTGTTTCCAAACTTTTAGTGCACCATCTGTGATCTTTTATCGTTATCATCAATATATTTGTTTGTGTGTGTTAAATGCATGGTAGTGTGGGTAATGTTTTATTTACTGATTTAATTTACTTTATAAGCATTATTATTGAAAAATATTAGCGTTCTGCAATTCTCCTACACATGAACTATAAGTGTGCCAAATTGTATGCTCCGCAATTTTCATAAAAAGGGGTCCAAAGTTTTGGCATCACGTATTAATATATAGATAAGTTTGACAATATGTTTTTAATTTTCTAGACTGAACTCGGTCACGGTACCTTTATTCGGGGACTAGAAACACGAGCTACGTATGACGTGGAAAAAGAGGAGTTCGTCCTCCACAGCCCGACGTTGACTGCTTACAAATGGTGGCCGGGAGGGTGTAAGTACATTCATGTCATAATTTTTAAATTATTATTTTTTATGATATTGGAAGGCAGAAGAGCAGACGGATTACCTGATGGTAAGAATTTACGCTACCTAGAAACATCAAAGGTGGTAATAGTGCGTTGTTAAATTGAGACAGGAATGTTAGGCATCGAGCAGGAGTAAATGCGCCAGCTACCTGGTCCTCCGAACCGGAACAGTTTAACGGCAAGTGCTGGCGTTGTGGCAGCAGGAATTGAAAAGGTGGTGGTACCAATCCGTGCGAGTCACTGCGAAACTCTATCACCTAGTCAGATGTCACGGTGTGTGTGACGGTAAGCCTATGCTCGCCTTTTACGAACTGCCTAGAAGCTATTCTGCAAAAGAGCTCGTACCAACACGGAGAAAAAATAAACGTTTATTTTTAATATTGTTTATTCTACTATTTCAGTGGGTCACACTTCTAATTACTGCGTGGTTATGGCAAATCTGTTTATAAAAGGGAAACCCTGTGGAATCCAGCCCTTTTTAGTACAAGTAAGGGATGAAGAAACTCACATGCCTCTTCCTGGAATCAAAATTGGTGAAATTGGCGCGAAGCTTGGATTCAATACGGTCAATAACGGATTCCTCGGCTTCGAGAACCACAGGATACCTAGGGATAGAATGTTGATGAAGAACGCACAAGTACTGAAGGTAAAGATTTTCACAAGTTCTACTGTTTCGGCCATCGGCAATTGTTTTTGTTGTTAGCTACAACGAATAGATTACGTTCAGTAAGTTACGTGTCGAAATCTATGACACTTTTGGAACTATGGTGTGTTTCTCTTAGTTACCCATAGAGGCGCTGTTCGAAGTTTTAATACAAATAATTTACAGAGACATTAGCGAGTATAGTAAACTTGACAAGCCGTTATCTAATGATAAAGGTATCTCTCCTGGTAATATTACGTGTAAAAGTCAACCGGCTACCCTTAATTCTAGACAAAAATCAAAAACATACAAAATACAGGAGCACTAAATATGCACAAAAGTCAAGCTTATCTCTGCAGAATTTTTTTCCAGCCAACCCAACAAAAAAGAAGCTGTGAAAAAATGGAAGGTTTCGTGTAGGTACAAATAACGTTTGTAATAATGTAAATGTAATAATAAATAAATAAATATCCATAGACAAGTTTCACAAATTGAATCTAACCCCAAAATAACAAATTATGTGCTTGTGTTAAGGATGTTAGCCTACGATACTAATACATAGAAATACTTAAATAGATACCAGAATAAATTTTTAATACAATAAGAACAATTTAATAAAAATAATAAATGTTCCGGATTTCAACTCGGCTTAAAAAAAGTAAAATTAGATAAGATTTGGTTCTCTTTTTAACGCCTAACGCAATTAACGCCATTTATCAGAAGCAGGCGATAGGGTCGTCACAATGGCCCTATTTCCATCTATGGACTATAATTGTATTTTGGCTTCAGAAGAGTAATGTGATTGTTTGCTAACCTCTCACATGCAAAAAAATATTACGACGTCGTAAAAAAATCTTCTTTGCGACTAACATGTGAGTTTGAGGAGACTTGAAAAAAGAAAAGAAAAAATACTTATTTGCGGAATATGAGTATTACAAAGATGTTACAAAATTATTTAAGCGTTACAACATATTCTACCAAGTTTTGCGTAAATATTTTATTAGGTTTTAATCAAATTACTAATTTTAATTACTTATTTACTATTTACACACTGTATTTTGTATTGATTACATGATTATTTATTAATAGAAACAATAAATAATCATGTATCTCAAAATCATCACAAAAAACAGTGTGCAAATAGTAAATAAATAATTAAAATGAGTAAATTGATTAAAACCTACAACCTACCTTGTGCCTATTTACCTATTATACCTATTTACCTATTACCTATTTATATTGTACCTATTTGCATACAAGTTAGTAGAATATGTTGGAACGCTTAAGTAATTTTGTAACATCTTTGTAACACTCATATTCCGCAAATAAATACTTTTTCTTTCTTTCTTTCTTACCACAAACTGACACCGTTTCCAACTTGTTATATAGAGATTATATTATAGAGTATTGATATTTTCAATTTCTGTTAATACTAAATTGTGTATGTTATTTTCTTTAGGATGGTACCTTCAAAGCAGCACCAAACAGCAAACTGGCGTATGGGACGATGGTGTACGTGAGAGTCCTCATCGTGAACACGGCGGCCATGTACCTGTCGCGTGCCATCACTATCGCCGTCCGGTACTCCGCAGTCAGGAGACAGTCGCATATCAACCCCAAGTAGGATAAGTGCATATTTATATATTAATATGTGACGCCAAAACTTTGGACCCCCTTTTACGAAAATTTTCAATATTAATGCTTCCAAAGTACATTAAATAAATAAATAATACGTTACCCACACTACCATGCATTTGACACACACAAACAAATATATTGATGATAACGATAAAAGATCACAGATGGCGCACTAAGATGTTTGGAAACAAAGTAGTTGGTCTTGAAAATGAAGATGGCGTTCTAATTAACAAGATATTAAAATGTATTATGGACGAATTTCGACCAACGGGCGACCACTAGTTTATTTTATTTAGCAAAACTAGAACAGGCTGAAACTGCTAGGAACACAGACAAACAAATAGTCCCTATAGAAATACACGTGTCTGATATACATTTAAACATTAATTGATTTCGTTTTCCAGCCACCTAACCCTTTAAACCTTGAAATACGATAATACCTTTGTCTACTATTGGGTAATATAGCCTTTAGATGCCGTCGAATATAAAACGTAGTATACGAGTAGGTATATAAAGGTAGTATCGTAATAGGTAGTAGAAAAAAATGACATGCTGCACTCCGGAAATGCTGGCAGAAGTGAAAACTTGAATATTAACGTTGTGCATTTTTGATATTTTGGAATGGTTAGGGAATAATTTTGCACGAATTGCTTTAATCATCAGTTATTAATTTATTGCACTATCGTACCTAAACATGACAATACGAACATTCGCGCAATCGCCCTGCGCATTCTTACGAATTTTCGATCACTTCACATGTCCGGACGCGAATTCAGAAGTTTTTACTCATTCCAAAAAAGTGCGCAACGCCACTAAAGAAGTTTTCACTTCAAAAATACCTTAGAAGCCGAATTAATCAATGTTATGAATTGTCTTAATTTGCTCTTTCTAGTAAACCGGAAGTGCAAGTAATTGATTTTGTAACGCAACAGCACAAGCTTTTCATTGGAATCGCAACGAGCTACGCGTATTCATTGACAGCTTACTGGATTTGGAATTTGTACAGTGAGTTTAATAAGGAAATCGGTGCGGGAAATTTGGATCGACTACAAGAGGCAAGTAATTGCATCATTTTGATTCATTTAATTATACTGAAATATGAATTAAAGAAGACGTTTGTCATGTCATGGCGTTAGTGACGGTAAGCCTATGTTCGCCTTTTACGAGCTGCCTGAAAGGAAGGCAGATGATCTAGTCTGCAAAAGATCCCGGACCAACACCATGAAGTTACATTACGACATACTACTTTTCGTGTTTTGATTTCAAAGATACAGCAGCTTTAGATTGTTAGCGGATACATTTTAAATTGCCAAGCGTGCGTTTGTGTGGAATAGACGTTTTTCGTTTCTACCGGGCCATCGAAAAAGACGAGCAAACGTTAAATGGGTCATTACAAGCAAGACCACTGATGGAAGAGGTCGTGCTACCAGTCTTCCGGGTAGACATCAACTGCCCTAACTTTTCCCGCTGCCACAATGACTGTGTTACCTATACATAGACAGCATCACATAATATGACAAAACGACAAGAATACGGTGAAGAATTTATTGTATCTACTGGCCACAGTTTTTTCTTATCGTCAGAAGAGTGGTTAATTGCGCTGTCTCATTACAAAAAACCAAGTCGTATACTCTCAAGCTACGTCTCCTTCTTAGTGGCAATCAATAAAACTCGTTGAGTGATATGTAATATATGGTCAAAATAAAAAACTTAAATATTTTTAATATAGCACTTTATTTTAATTTTTGAGCCATCTATATCTTAGATGGATAATTACCGATTTGATTTTTATGCCATCTATCGATTTATAATATAACTTATATAAATTTATGTGAAAGTCTGTATTATGTAGTTTATTATAAAATGTAGAGATGGCGCTTGAAAAATTGATAAAATTGCCATCTAGTGACAAATAGTAATAATAAATTATATAAGGCCTTGTGCACATGACCGACAATCAATAAATAACTTTGCCCCCGACTTCAACCCAGACGGCAAAAGAGAAGCATTATTAATAATTGGACTTATCTGTAGGTATGTGTTTTCAAGTTTGAAAGCGGATGTGGTCGTGATGATTCTTAGCTATCTACTTGACGTAGGTTTTGTCTGTGGTTTTAAAAAAAATTAGCGTTATTTAAGAATTTTCAGTGTTCTGCTATCCCGTAAGAACTTAAGCGAATTAGGATAAATATATAAAAGTTACTTTTTATAACATCGGCCATTTGCATTTCATATTCACTTAAAATTTTATTTTTATTATATTTTTACAGTGAAATAACATTTCGTTTTAGTTTACTAGTTTGTTTAAATTTGGTATTTTGTGGCGGTAGAGTGCTGCGCGAAAACTTGTTCAGGTAGAGGGTATCCTCGAACTTACTTAATATACTGCCACCATAGCGACAGTAACATGCTCCGGTCTAGAGGGTGGTGTAGCAGGTAAACTTGCACAATAGGCCTAACAGTAAGAGCACACTGCTAGAGCTGCGCTACAAGACAGCGACGCACTTACATCTATGGTGTCTTTAGGACATTTTTATCTCTTTTGAACGGGAGATTCATGTGCTTGTTCTATCATATCACATAAAAAAAGTATTGTATGCTTAATTAAAAATCTAAATAGAAATAATTAATGAACGACCACAATATAAGTAAATAATTTGCTTAGTATTTCAATTTTGTGATATGTTGTATTTATAAAAATTTAGTTACACGTGCTGGCATGTTCGTTGAAAGTAGTAAGCTCGTCAGACTGCGCAGCACTGATAGAGAAGTGTCGTCTTGCGTGTGGTGGCCATGGCTACATGATGTCTTCGAACTTGCCCCAACTCTACAGTTCCTGTACTGCCTCTTGCACGTATGAGGGAGAAAACACTGTACTGTTACTTCAAGCTGCCAGGTATTGCGAAACACTTTTTTTGGTATTACATAACAAACAAGCAGACTTATATTCTGATAAAAAGAAAGAAAAGAGTAAAAATGACGCGTTACTAATTTGCTTAGGTTGGAACATCAATGCAAGTACTGACGATATTGTGGCAGAAATATTTAATAGTTCTCTGGGAGTCTACCAGTCTGATATATAAATGCTCCTTGTGCGTCACAGAAGCTAGAGGTAGGTGCTCGGTAGTGGTTCAAAACCTATTTCTCTGTTATCCCACCAGTACAAATGGTTTTGAATGTATACTTACAAAAAGTCAAACTTTTAGAACAAAAGGACAATGGTCAAAAATGTATAAATTTGGTCTATCTTTTATATTTTTTGTTAATTAAGTCTACAAAACTGAGATACAACTTTATAAAACAAATTAAATTATGAAATAAATATTTTCTAAGCTGACCTCTTCTAGGTGTTAACACAGCATGCTAAATAAATGGATAACAAAAAATATATACTTATAACAATGTTCGAAGCAATAATTGGTTTGGTTTGGTACCGTTTTCATACAAACACGCCGGTTTCGGAAACTCTTGACACCACCCTCGGATTATATCCGAGTGATCTGACTTTACACTTTTTACACTTTATACTTTCATTTTTATATTAGCCGACCTGATCTAAATTTAAGCGAAATGATTAATTATGCAATAAAAACTCTATATAGATATCTTTAAAACACATTCGGATTTCCGAAGGTTTAAGAATATAGCCGAAGCGCATAATTTAAATAGTACCACTGTACTGTAGTCAACTAGGAACAACAAATACATAGTTGGCAAAGCTGTCATGTGTCGGCGGTTTAAGATAATTATAATTTAACATTGTAAATAGGTAGATCTGTAGTTGAATTCTCGTTTGTAGATCGTTAATCAAGGCCTGGGATCAAGTATCTAAAGGCCAGCCGCTGAGCGGGTCCTTTGCGTACTTGGCCGATAAGAAACCAACATCGAGCTGGGACAGTTCTGTGGAAGGAATCATTACAAGTTTCCAAAAGGTCGCCATCAGGTAAGTGTTAATTTTTCAATTTTTTTTTTCAATTTTTCTGGAGACAAATAAATAAATAAATATCCCTAGACAAACTCACACAAATTGAATCTAACCCCAAAGTAAGCAAATTATATGCTTGTGTTATGGGTGTTAGTCAACGATTCTAATATATAGAAATACTTAAATAGATACCAGAATAAATTTAGTAAACACCCAGATCCGGAAATGTAGACATCTAAATGGTACGCTGTTGATTCGGTTTGCAAATAGACAACATAGATATAACTGGTGTTTGGTTTTCTTATACTATAGCCTCTTTTCAGACATGACAGTATTTTGTTTCTATTGTTATCTTGTACCGCAACCGAAATATTAGGCCACATATCGTCTCTCGCACTACTAACTGTCCTAACTCATTAATTCGGCGATTTGAGTTAGGACTTAGGACTACAAATATCTTCCTTAATTTGTTATCTACGATTTTCTCTAACTCACGTACTTGTACGAACATTGGTTCTCGGTTTATTGACATTTATATAAAGTAAAAATAGAAACTAAACTTAAAATGACCAACTGAAAAAGCGTTGTTTTTCGGAACTGTCTAAATTGAGATACGATAGGTAGTCATGCGAGGGACGATATGGCGAGTACTTAAAGCAATTACGACATGAAAAGGTAAGGCCGTTGTAGCTTTCGGGCGAGCTGCTACACTGCACTCTACTGTCTATCTATGAAAAACTCCACAACTGGAATATTCCAGTTACGTGGTCACATTCCGACGCCGACGCCGACATCAGGTGCACTATGGTCCATAGGCGTTTATTTATCACGATTGTTTGAAGTTTCTGTGGGAGGTCAAAAGATAATGTAAAAGACAAGCAAAGCTGATTGATAGAAGAAGGCGTAACTTTGCGGAAATCCTCTCCGGGAACGCAGAATTCTCCTGATGATGCTTCGGTTACGAAGCGAAACGTACGTTGAGTTTTAGTAGTATGTGTGTGCTAATAAAATAGTTTAATGGTGTGTGGTGTATGGAGCTAGATAAATTTTGGGAGTTTCAGCTTCCTGTAAGTCCAATTCATTTACAGCGCACTATTTTGCATGTTTTGTTACGCCATAATACGTATACATTTTTTGGCGGGAAATTGGAAATTAAATAATTTTATTTGGATAAGCAAAAGCTGCCGACATCTTAGATCTTCCTAATTACAACAAAATTTTACAAACATAAAATTTACCAAAGACAATGTTTCAGTAAACTGTCAACGAGTGCCACCAGCCTCAAGAACTACCTGGCGACGGGACTGGCCCCTGAAGATGCCTGGAACAAAGCCTCCGTCCAGCTTATAGCCGCTGCTGAAGTAAGGGATTTAGTTACAATAGTAAACTTACCACAAACATGAAACACCACACTTTCTGTTTATATTAACTTAGTAAAGTATCTTCAAGCCCATATCCCCGAATAGAAACTAGGGGTACAAACACTGCACTTTAAAGTCCCACAATGTGATAGGTCTCAAAACTATAGCCAAACGGGTACTTATTCAATTCATTGACATTGTTTTTTATAAGAAAATTGCAAACACACATTTTTGAGTTGCCCGACGCAGGATTCAAACCCCAGACCTCATGTAGTCATCGCCAACAAAGGACGACCAGACCACAAAGGCGATGGTAAATAAATAATTATATAAAGGAAAAAATACGCAAATTGAATCTAACCCCGAAGTAAGTAAATTATATGTATATCAAATATATATTTTCCCCGCTTTGGTCCGGGCACGAATATTACGGTGGTCCGGGCTCCTTTGCAGAAAAGATCGTCTGCTTTCCTGCCAGGCAGCTCGTAAAAGGCGAGCAAAGGCCTTCCCTATACCATGACCTTACCTTCCCTATACCTTCACTATAGCATGACATCCTACTAAGTGATAGAGTTTTGCAGCGATTCGCCCGGATCGGTACCACCGCCTTTCCTATTCCTGCTGCCGCCCGTAACGGCGGTGCTTGCCGTTGACGTGTTCCGGTTCGGTAACCGGTAAGCCTACTTTTGCTTGAAGCCTAACATCCTGCCCTCAGATTGGCAACGTACCATTATCACCTTTGGTGTCCCTAGGCGACGTGAATTTCTCACCACCCGGAAATGTTTGCTTGATGCCTTCCAATATCATAAAAAAGTCAATTATTGTTAGTTAATACAAACAAAGAAATATATAAATAAATACCAGAACAAATCTAATAAAAACGCAAACCCGGAAATGGACATCTAAATATTCATCAGGCAAACCCCTGTCCCCATCAGGAATCAAACTCAAGCCTCGCAGTTGGTCGGTGGAGATAGGCAAATAGTCTTACCCCTCTACCACTTCGTTGATTGAGAAATTAGCGTACCTACACACCTAGGGTAAATAAAATTTTACCTACAAGGGTTACATTACTTTTACATTTTTATTTTTATATTTATAAATATATATGATAAGGCAAAAATTTTGTAAAGCATTGTCTGCAGTCACGGTGATATTGAAAATCATTTATTGTCGTCTCGTATAAAGTGACATGGAGTTGGTCTATTTTCTTGAAAGAGCAAAGAACAAGCATTTAGAAAATATACTTATGAGTATAAAAACTGTGTTATTTTGTTTTAAATTTTTAATACTCTTTCGTCCCCCAGGCGCACGCTCGTGTAGTCGTATTAATTGCTTTCAAGTCGGAAGTAGAAAGAAAAACTGCCGGTTCATCACCAGCTTTGAAAAGTGTGATGAAATCATTGGTAGAGCTCTACGCTGTGTACTGGGCGTTGGAAAGAACTGGAGACCTTTTATTGGTGAGAGTTTTACTTACTTACTTTTATTAAGAACTGGAAAGATAAAAAATAATTAAAAGAATTAAAAAGATATGGTATGAGAAGAGAAACACCTATGTATGAATGAGACTTGAAAGTATGAAAATACTGTTGTATATAAAATACTAGAAACTATATCTAGATATCACACCAAATAATATTTAACTTTAGGTACACAAAGAAGATCTCATCGCTCTGGAGCGATCTCTAACTGACAACCTTAGGGAAATGGATACAAGCTATGTATAGAGAACCAAGATATTTAGAAAGATAACATATTAAATACATATAACACAACATTAAATACCTACATAAAATATATACACAAATAATAATACGTCATTACGGATACAAAAAATTCGACACATTTATCTATAAAAAACATCAAAGAAATAATCTAATTGCCTAAAAACATGTTACTAACTTAAGAAGTTCTGACTAATTGTTGGTTGTTTGCAAAAATAACTAAGATTGGTTAATTGTAAAAAACGTTAGTCAGATTCTTTTAGGCGGGTTTCCTGATATCCAGAAGTGGGTACACGTTACCTATAGAGTATAGACACCAATAATGCTTCGACTGTTTTATGTTGGAATGTCAATCCTCTTTATTGAGTAAATTTACCGACGACTTTACGTATGATAAAGGGAAAAAATGTGGTAGCATTAACCGGTAAACCAGAACTCTACCTTTACTTTATTTATTTAAACACCATATCTAATACTTTATCAGCTTGCTTCCAATTTAGTTTTTACTAATTCCGAGATGTTATTATCTTAATGGATAACTGTTATTATAATATGTATTACATGAAACGGTTCAATACACCGCCTACCTTTGGTGTAAGGTCTGGGTACAGTTGCGAGGTTAATGGTCCGCGATGATCCGCAAAAAATATCAACTATTGATCAATTTATTGCATCAGTGGTGTTCAACTTAAGGCCCGTAGCGAATATGAGTTCATAAACATTAACAAAATTTATCGTTTATAGTACGATAATATCATAAAAATGTTTTTTATATCAACTAATGAGTGCACTGAGTTTCGCTTGCCTGATAATAGTAATACTATCTTTATATAATATATAATAGTTATATAGTAATAGTCTAAATAATAGTTATAATATCGAGATTAGTAATAATTTACTCGCTCGAGAGTAGTAGTACTATTCTTGTCTGATTATAAGCATTAATTCTGCCATGATTAACAAAATAGGCTAGAGCCTAGGACAGTCTATATTTATGTCTTTTTGGAGTTGTTTTCTAACATTTTTATATAGGCTTCTAAAGTGTTGCATTGAATTATCCAATATTATCTAAATTCTATGTACAGTTAGGTGGGAAAATTGGTGCTGAATTTTTGATGCAACTTTTCTTACCGGTAGTACCTACACTATCATTAAATTACCTAATATACCGATTGTACTGCTACCTAGTATACCGATTGTCCTGTTGCAATACAATTTCCTTTATCATAAAACTAACAGCCTTATAAAACTTCGCATGGTTTGAAATATACAATTAAACCTTCCTCTTCAATCACTATATCTATTAAAAAAACCTCATCAAAATCCGTTGCGAAGTTTTAAAGATTTAAGCATACAAAGGGACATAGGGAATGATTAAGTGACTTTGTTTTGTGTATTGATAATTTACATAGCGACCCCTTTCAAAAAAGTTGACAATTTATAGTCCAGCTCGATAACCAGTCAATCAGTCCCCACGCGGGAATAAATACATTTAATCATTGACTCTATAAAGCATAATGTGATGTCAGATTATGTCTTCCTCATGACCTTTCACCTGACCCGTGTAGCGGTTTTTATTGACCGTTTAGATACCATTAGAGTTGTCTATCGATCGGACTATTAAATATAATAACGCTACAACTGTTTATTTGTACGTAAATATTTAGTTCGATCGGTCGAATTAATCTGTACATTTTTTTCAACTGTATATCTTTTTCGTCTGTATATTCGAGCGGATTTTATCTTATTCCGAGACGGTGGTTGCATAGATCAAAATCCGTTTTTGTGGTTTTTGAGTTACCTATTATAATGAATATATAATTTTAGGTACTTGGAAGTAGTGACAATGGAAATAGGATATTATTATATTAAGTTTAACAACGTGTACAATATATAGTGATGCAAAAGGAGATATAACTATGTTGTTATCATAGGCGAAGCTAGACAAGAACGTCATTATTAATCTGAATAATGTCGCTTAAAAATTAAGCGCAGTAACATTGCAAAAACCGACTCCAGCTACTTCATTGGGTGTCACATCGTGATTTGTAAATATATTTTTTTAAGAGATAGCAAATGGTTGCTAAAATGGTACCCATGCATTTAACATCTTGTAGGATGAAGTGAGTTATACCTAATAATGCATATTTTTTTTACTAATCTCGACAACCATGTGATTCGTGACAGCCCTTCTTTACCTACTTTTAAGAAAAGATTGAAGGAACATTACCTATCGTTGACACAATAACATACTCATATATTATCCTACTAACATATTTTAATAATTGTAATTGTACCTGTTTTATTTTTTACACACTTGATTATTATATTTTTATTTATTTGTTCTAAGTATAATAGCTATAATTAATTGTTTTTTTGTACCCGATGCCTTCCATTTTATTTTCACAGCTTCATTTTTTTGAGTTGGCTGGAAGAAATTTCTTTAGTTAGAGATCCCCGGGTTGGTCCGGGCTCCTTTGCAGAATAGACCATCTGCCTCTCTTGCCAGGCAGCTCGTAAAAGGCGAGCATAGGCTTATCATCACTAACACCGTGACATCTGACAAGGTGGTAGAGTTTCGCAGCGACTCGCCCGGATTCGTACCTATTCCTGCCTTACCTATTCCTGCCGCCATAACGTCATGACGTGTTCCGGTTCGGAGGGTAAGGTAGCCGGTAAACTTACTTTTGCTCGAGGCCTAACATCCTGACCTCAGGTTGGCAACGCACCATTACCATCTTTGGCGTCTCTAGGTGGCGTGAATTTCTTACCATCAGGAAATCCGTCTACTTGTTTGCCTTTCTATAATAAAAAAAAAGATAAGCTCGCCTTTTGTGCTGAGAGCATCCTCCTTTTTTAGAGTCGATTAAAAGTTATGATGAATTTCAATTGGTGCCTTCGGTCTGAAAGTTATTTGTAGACGAGAGGGTTTTGTCACAATTGTAAACTTTAGCAGTGTGTTGGAGAATTCTTAGAATATTTTGTTATACTTTCAGTACACAAAACTATCGGAGAAAGATGTGCACGCTTTACAAAAGCGATATGAAGATTTGCTGGAAATAATAAGGCCGAATGCAGTTGGGTTGGTCGACGCCTTCGATTTCCGGGACGAGGTATGTATCGCCGGAATGCATGTGGGGCCCTGGTATATTTTTTTTTTGTAATAAATAAATAATAATAAATGTTCCTGGACAAGTTACACAAATTGAATCTAACCCCAAAGTAAGCAAATTTTATGTTTGTGTTATGGGTGTTAGTCAACGATACTAATACATAGTAATACTTAAATAGATACCAGAATAAATTTGGCAAACACCCAGACCCGGAAATGCTCTTCTAAATGTTCATCACACAAATGCCTGCCCCCGGCGGGAATCGTACCCGAGCCTTGCGGTTGGTCGATGTATTTGTGTAATTTGTGTTACAATTTTGTGTAATTAAATTGTAACAAATACTTATAAATAAAATATAACATGCATGGCATTTTTCAAAACAGAAAAGTAACGGGTTTATTAGCAGTAACACATAAGTAGCCGATTAATACCAAAGATGCTAATGGTGTATTACCAATCAGAGTTTTGAAATTCTAAGTATATTTCGTAAGCTTAGCTACCTAGCCTCCAAATCAAAATACGACAATGGCAAGCACTGACGCATTAATCCGTATGTGCTGTTGTAGGTTTGTATCATTTTGTACTGACTGCATTAGTTAGTTGCTTAAACCAGTAATTTAATTTGCTCATTTCTTGATTATGATCATTATACCGCCAGCAAGTGATGGGGTCGTCCCTTTTACTTCCCGGTAAAAAACTAAATCATCTAAATAAAAGAAAAAGTCTTATTAGTTACACTATTTATAACTCAAGAACGTCTGAACCGATTTGGCTGGAAATTGATTGGGAGGTAGCTAAGAACCAGGAGACGGAATAGGATACTACTTATCCCGTTCGACAAAAACAATATTTTAATTTTTGACAGACAAATTGAACACGTGGAGCAAAGTTCGTTGGAACAGCTAGTTTTAAATATAGGAGCATCAATAAGTAATAATCAATAAGTAATGTTAGTCACAAAACATAATCACCTGCAAACCGGTAAACGTTTCTAGATACTTTAGTTTTAGCTGTTTTTGATAAAATAAATTATCCATTCATAGTACAATGAACTTTAACCCACCTGAAAGTACGTAATACGTAATTTTTTTATCTGTGTTTTAAATACCCCTGGACAAATCACACAAATTTAATCTAACCCCAATGTAAGCAACTTATATGCTTGTGTTATGGGTGTTAGTCAACAATACTAATACATAGAAACACAACACCTAGACCTGGAAATGCAGACATCTAAATGTTCATCACACAAATGCCTGCCCCCGTCGGGAATCGAACCCGAGCCTCGCGGTTGGTCGATGTAGTTAGGCGAGTACGCTAGCCACTCGACCAACGAGGCGGTCAAAGCTAAGCTAAATTTTGCTTGTGACATGGTAGTGGGCCAACAATACGTCATTTTGTGTGTTTATGTGTTCGCAAGTTTATATAAGCAAACCAGTTAGAAAGACGACCCAAAGAAGGCAAAAATAGGCAAAGCAGCGGTACACTTTTTTATCTTTTTTTTTTATTTTAAATATTACCCTTTTTCTTACGGAAACTTCTTTAGTGCTATCTTCTTCGGAACATAAAGTACCTACCAGTAAAATTACGTTACGATCGGTTTAGTAGATACGGCGTAAATCGTTATCATGGTAAAGAGTCCGTCTTTATCAAAAAAATCTAAAAATGCTAAAAATGTGTTCTGTTGCCCCGTTTTTGTCGCCTTCATCTATTTTTTTAAATATCTAAAATGTACATAACTCACTCTTCTACAACTTGATCATAGGGATAGATATATTGGTAAAATTCTGATATCTACAGGTATACGGTTCTAAGCTAATTAACAAATTCATGCAGGTGTTGAACTCTACCCTGGGGTCGTACGACGGCCGCGCGTACGAGCGTCTCATGGAGGAAGCCATGAAGAGTCCTCTCAACCAGCAACCTGTCGACGAATCTTTCCACAAATATCTTAAGCCGTTGATGAAGGGGAAGCTCTAGATCTTAGAATAAATACTAGTATGTCAACAATAATAAAGGTTTCTTCGTAGGATTTACAGTTTCACATTTACAGACTCGTTTTAAAAATATTTACAGCTTTTATGAGACCAGCGTCATTTGAGACGATGGAAGGTGTTTATTACAATTTAAAATTTAACAATGAATCGACTGGTAACAAAAACTGCAGATCAGAGCCATTACCGCCGCTCCAGGCAAAATAATATTTTCCGCTTTAAATCAATGCGTTATTATACATATACATGGCATAATTTTAACGTATAAAAAGGAAAATTTTCCCTACCGATATTGATCAAACAAAATGTTTTGTTATTTAGTTTATATTCGTTATTCTCGCTAGTGTCACCGTATTTTTTGTATGAAAACTTTCAGAATCCTTTAGATTTTGATACGTAAAATACAAAACGTAATCTATAAGAAACTCAAGGTAAAGGTTCTGAAAAGAACTTAAAAACTTATCTTAAATCATTATTTATTTATATACAGCGTTTTGGTATTTTTTTAAATTGTATCTACAAGTAGTCTTACTTTTTAACAAACAAGTTATTTTATATCATGATGGCATAGGATAATTTTGTATCATGTGAAAGAAACAGAAACTATATTTTATTGATTTTTTACATTCATGTTATTATTTTTATTAAAATTTTAGAAAATAAAAGGTTTTTATTTTTTCTAATACATATAAAAAATATTTTTTCTTATAAAAAAAAGTTTAAATAATGATGTCCCTATATCTATTAGCACACCATCTAAACTGTAATCTTTCCCAAAGTGGGCGACAACGTCTCCTTGTGGGCGCGGGGCGGGAAGGGACTCAGAAAAAAATTTAAGATACTGAAGTCTTCGGTGATTCTTAACTTCAAGAAAAGAAAAAAAATGTTTTCTCCTACACAACATGTTTTTGTTGTGTAGTTAAACATGTTTTTTTAAAAAACTCGTGGTTATGAGTGGTACAAAGCATTCAAATGCGGTCGAGAGGTGATAAAAATCAACGTGTGCATCTGAAGTTAACATCGCAAAAGTGAAGGAAATGGGGACTGAAAATAATCATCACACATTGAGAAAGATAGCCACCGAAATTTCTATATATCACCAGTCAATCTGTATCATTTTAACTTATCATTTGGACATAAAACATGTCGCAAGACTCAAGAGACCTAAATTTCCCCCAAAAACGCAATCGCATCAGAGTCCCTGAGAACATGCTAGAAAGAGTCAATTTCGATCTAACATTCATGAAACGCATTGTCACTTGTGACGAGAGGTAGGTTTACGAGTTTGACATGCAAATTAGTCAAAAGCCTTCCGAGTGACGCCTTCCAACCGAAATCGGAAAAATTACGTCAAACTTGTTCAAAAGTCCGAGTTGTGTTAAGTGTTTTCTATTACTATCGCGGTGTTGTCCACTTAGGATTTTTGCTATAAGGTCAAACAGCGAATAAGGAATATAATATTATTTGAGCCATACGCGGTGTTTTAAGAGCAAACGGAAAAGCCCAGATTTGAGGAAGAAAAATTCTTTGACTTTGATTCGCCCAATCGGCCATCGTGAACGAATTTTTGACCAAACACCTTTGCAGAATAGACCATTTGCCTTCCCGCCAGGCAATTCGTAAAAGGCGAGCTTAATCTTACCGTCACTAACACCGTAACATCTGAATAGGTGGTGGAATTTCGAAGTTATTCGCCCGGATTGGTACTACCGCCTTATCTATTCCTGCCGCCATAACGTCAGGGGTCGCCTTTGCCGTGTTCCGGTTTGGAAGATAGGGTAGTCGGTATACTTACTTTTGCTCGAGGCCTAACACCTCGGACTCAGGTTGGCAACGCACCATTTCCAACATCGGTAGAGACACGGTGGCTTGAATTTCTTACCGTCAGGAAATCCGCCTGCTTGTTTGCCTTCTAATATCATAAAAAAAACTTTTAAGAAATTTTGATACTGTTGAGTTTTTTTTTTAAACTTTTCGTTCAGATATTTTTATGGAATATAAAAGTAAACAAGCAGACGGAGTTGCCAACTGTAAAAAAAGTCACCTCTATCTCAAAACCAAAAATCTCAGTTTATATTTTTTTTTGTCAATAACCAACTGCAGGTTTGCCAAACAATATTTGTTGCATATAAAAATAAATAATTAATAAATATCTCTGGACCAGTCACACAAATACGCTTGTGTTGATGTGTTAGTCAACGATGCATATACATAGATAAACTTAAATAGATACCAGTGTATACATCCTATTAATATTATACATGCGAAAGTTTGTATGTATGGATATATGGATGTTTGTTACTCTTTCACGCAAAAACTACAAAACCGATTACGATGACATTTGGTATGTAGGTAGCTGAAGACCCAGAATAACATATAGGCTACTTACTTACTAACTTTTTATCCCGGAGTTCCCGCGGGATTGGGACTTACGCGGGTGAAACCGCGGGGCGCAGCTAGTATTTAATAAACACCCAGACCCGGTAATGCCGGCATCTAAATATTTATCACACAAATGCCTGCCCCCGTCGGGAATCGAACCCGAGCCTCGCGGTTGGTCGATGTAGTTAGGCGTGTACGCTAGCCACTCGACCAACGAGGCGACCAAATATATAAAAATATATTTTTTAATATTCTAGATGCAAAACCGTAATAGAAAATTGATTTCATTTACAAACAGAGGCTTTGCCGACTTCAAGAGATTCTGTAGGTTTAGATACTATCTGATGTAGAAAGAAGTATCAACTGTTGGGAAAATGTATGAAAGACAAAAACAAACACGCGTCTTTTTGCTTTTTACATATTACAAAAAAACAAGTTTTTTTGGCTTTATTTAAGTTATTCGGGCAGATGTATTTTTATGTTTCAACCTTTAATAATCCATTACATTTTTAAAGAAAAAACTAAAAGACTTAGAATTCATTTATTTCATTCTTTCTTTACATCGCTAAACAACTTTATTTTTTAATAAATTCGAATAATAGTTATAAAACGTAGCTACATTTAGACAAGTTGTCGTCCTGAAAGGTCGTCTCAATGTAGTTACGATAACATTTTAAAGCTTTATAGCCTCTGGGCAAGGGATTGCGCAGAACCGAATCCACTGTTAGCAGCAGAATTTACTACTCTATACGAGGTATTCACACCTTGGCTTCCGGCAGTAGACGAAGCTGAACCTTGTCCTAGTGAGTTAGCATTTGCAAATGTTCGAGAGCCATACATGTTTGGGTTTGATTGACTAGTGCCTACATTACTATAACTTTGTGAGTTAGCGGCTGATTGAATGGAATCAAATGCATTATTAGCTGCAGATTGGGCAGAACCATAACCGTTGGCATTTGCTAAAGTATTCACATAACCTGCTGAATTAATAGCATTAGAATTTGCGGAACCTACTCCCTGAATTTGGCTTATTGTTTGGGGTTGGCCAGAATTTGGTGTGTATAGAGTACCGAAACTCCATTTGATTCCATTTTGACTAGTTTTTGAAAAACTTACAGGACTAGGATTGGTAATAGCATTTGAAAACGCTGAACCATAGCCTTGAGTATTTGCTAATGATATCTCCAAATCTGAGGCACTATCAGTTAAAGAAGACGCAGAACCAAATCCACCGTTAGTTTGAGATTCAGAATTTGACTGTATTCCAATGTTTTGAGCATGCGCCAAAGCAGAGCCGAAGCCCTGAGATTGAGCTGCTGTGTCTGTTAAGCCCATAGCGCTATTTGCGTTTGATGAACCATAGCCGCCATTGGTAAGAGACATAGAGTTTGTTTGTCCTTGGATATTTTGAGAATGTGAAGAAGCAGTACCGAATCCTTGTGACTGAGCTGCAGTGTTTATTTTCCCAATAGCGCTATTTCCATTTGAAGAACTAAAACCACTTGTGGTTTGAGAAACTGAATTTGATATTCCTTCACTGTTTAGAGAAAGTGAAGAAGCAGAACCGAAACCCTGGGATTGAGATGCGGTATTTGATGCTCCGAATACACTGTTTCCATTTGATGAACTAAAGCCACCTGTAGTCTGAGAATTTGAATTGGATTGTCCTTGAAGATTTTTAGAATATGATGAAGCAGAACCGAATCCTTGCGACTGAGCTGCGGAGTTTGCTGTACCAATAGCGCTATTTCCATTAGAAGAACTGAAACCTCCTGTAGTTTGAGAAACTGAACTTGATTGCCCTACATTATTTTGAGAAAGTGAAGAAGCCAAACCGAAACCCTGGGATCGAGATGCGGTATTTGATGCTCCAAAGGCGCTGTTTGCATTTGAGGAACTAAAACCACCTGAGGTCTGAGATACGGAATTCGATTGACCTTGATAGTTTCCAGAATTTGATGAAGCAGAGCCAAAGCCTTGAGACTGAGATGCAGTGTTTGTTAATCCCATGGCACTATTCCCATTGGATGAACTAAACCCTCCTGTAGTTTGAGAGTTCGAACTTGAGTGCCCTTCATTGTTTTGTGATAGTGAAGAAGCAGAGCCAAATCCTTGCGACTGAGATGCGGTATTTAGTAACCCTAAGGCGCTATTGGAATTTGAGGAACTGAAGCCACCTGTGGTCTGAGATATGGAGTTGGATTGCCCTTGAAGGTTTTTAGAATATGATGCAGCAGAACCAAATCCTTGAGAATTAGATGCAGTGTTTGTTGATCCCATGATGCTATTTCCATTAGAAGAACTAAAACCTCCTGTGGTTTGAGAAACAGAACTTGACTCTCCTTCATTGTTTCTAGAAAGTGATGAAGAAGAGCCAAATCCTTGCGACTGAGATGCGGTATTTGATGCTCCGAAAGCGCTATTTGCATTTGATGAACTGAAACCACCTGTAGTCTGAGATACGGAATTTGATTGACCTTGAAGGTTTCCAGAATTTGATGAAGCAGAGCCAAATCCTTGTGACTGAGATGCGGTATCTGTTAATCCTTTAACGCTATTTCCATAAGAAGAACTGAAACCTCCTGTTGTTTGAGAAATAGAATCAGACTTTCCTTCACTGTTTTCAGAAAGTGATAAAGCAGAGCCGAATCCTTGTGATTGAGATGACGTGTATGAATTTCCCCTAATATTATTGGCGTTTGAATAACCATAACCTCCTTGAGTTTGAGATGAGGATTTTGATTGTCCTTGGTTATTTTTAGATAATGATGAAGCAGAACCAAATCCCTGCGACTGAGCAATAGTGTTTGTTACGCCCATAATATTATTTGCGTTTGAAAATGACGATCCTAAACCATTAGAAAAGGCGTTCGAAGAAGTAACTTCAAAGCCACCAACGCCGTGATTAATGACGGAAGATGTGGCTGAACCTGATCCATCAGTTCTGGCTGAAGTAATAGATCTGTCAAAGTTATTGTTTGAAATAGCAGATGATTCAGCTCTATTAATTGATGGAACTTCAAAATTTTGCTCGTAAGATACAATGGTTGCAGGAGCTGGAATTGCATAAAAACTTGGTATATCTTGAGCTTCCGCAATTGCACTTGCAGAACCATATCCAATGTTTTGAGCCGCATCAATTAGTAATGCATTTGAAATAGCCTGTCCTGGGTATACTGCTTCATAACCAATATTTTGTCCAAATGGGTTATTTGAAGCCACGCTGTAGCCTTGGAGCTGCCCGCCGTTGATAGTAGCTGATCCTGTAGCTTGGCTTCCGTATCCGTTAGCATAAGCTTGTCCAAGTGAAAAGCTACGGCCATCTCGAACAATATATTCTGAAACAAGCAAAAATATAATATTACTTACATTGAATGGATTAGATTTATACCCCCGGATTAATGCCACTACCATACCTATTCCTGCCGCAATAGTGTTAGTACTCGCCATTGTCTTGTTACATGCTGGAACATAGAATGGCAGGTAGATTTGAACATGCTCTAAATTTCTGAATGTAAGGGCCACTTGCCCTTGGTTTAAATTTAAGAATTCATTAAGAACAGTTTAACTTCTGTTAAATGTAAAGTGATTTAAACCTAGTTAGAAGCTAATTCAAAGTTAAATACTTAACCCAGGAACGTGCAAGTGGCCCTTAATAAAGACGTACCAATAATATCTTATCTACGTCATTGTAGACGTTTTGTGGATGTTTTAATTGATATATTACATAATAGTATCAGCCTCTTACTATTTATTCGTAACATGTGTTATTCATAGCAGTAATAAATAATAAAATGCAGTAACAAAACTATAGTAGGAAAAGTAAGTATATTATATTACTAACTAATAGCAAGTTACAAAAATTAAATCTAAACCCAAAGTAAGCAAATGATATGCTTGTGTTATGGGTGTACACAGAAATACACAAATAGATACCAGAATAAATTTAGTAAACACCCAGACCCTGAAATGCAGACATCTAAATGTTCATCACACAAATGCCTGCCCCCGTCACAACACAACAATAAATATGTATATAATAAAGCAGTAAAAACCTATAGATGATACTTAACTGTCTGTGATAAATAATCAGTACCTACTAAAGTATTATTATATTATAAATGAAGAGTTATATTGTGTTATTTATCTTAAATATTCTCAATAAATTGACTATGTGAGTATCACAAATCATAATATTTAAAATTAAAATGGACACAAAATAGTAAATATCAACACGTAGAAGTACTAAATATCTATGATGTATGTATGCCGCAATTGTCTCTTACCATCAGGAAAGTTTTACGCTTGTTCGCTGTACTCTCAATTAAAAAAAATGCAAAATCCTGATGCTAACAACAGCAAAAAACTGATTATTCTCAAAAAAAATATTCTGATTCTTAGATAAATCTGGTAGGATTATCGACTTAAGATATTTCAATTTCATCTTTTTGCATAACACTGCCTCTTTGGTAGAGGGCTAGCATACACGTCTAACTCCACTGACCAACTGCGCGGCTCAGGTTCGATTCCCGATGGGAGCAGACTTTTGTGTTACAAACATTTAGATGTCTGTATTTCCGGGTCTATGTGTGTATTAAATTTGTTTTGGTATCTTAATAAGTATTTCTATGTATTAGTTTCGTTGACTAACAAAAATGACACAATAATGTTTTTAGTGTACTTTGAGGTTAGACTCAGTTTGTGTAACTTGTCCAGGGAGACATATATTTATATTTACACTAAGTGTGATACATTTCTATTTTTTTTCAAAAACAAAAACAAATTAACTCTGAAATGATTTGTACCCTTCATGTTGACCTAAAAATATTATATGAAACACTAAACAAAAATGATAAAGGAGTTCCAGGAACTTACCTTTGACAAGAACTGGAACAGCCCCGCATGCAGCGAAGCATGCAAAAGCCAAAACCAGCTTCGCAGCCATTTTATATCGTGAGAAAGCACAGGTGACTGAAGTGAGAGCATTTCTCCGTGCTTATATATTAGGATCGGTTCCACCACTCTCTGCGACCTTAAAATATTGATCTTCACCTAGAAAAAGCAGTCAAAAAGTTAACTGATCGGTTACGGTAGATTAACTGTCCGTCGTGATGCTGGCGATCTATATTTAGTTATTTATGATAAGGTGATTGTCTAGGTGCGACGACCCGAAGCTAATGATTGTAACTTAGATAAATTATACTTACTTTTTAATGTGGGTCATTTGGTAAAGGATCTTACTGACTACAGATGCAGCTGATTGCGAGGGTCAATTCACAGTCTAAACCATTCCTGCCACTATAATGACAGTGACATATTCTGTCTGGTTTGGACGAGTAGGGAGTAGATTTACGCGATAGGCCTGACACCCCGAACATAAGAAAACGTACCTATAGCGTTAATAGTGCCTATAGGGCACGGTTATGTGACTTAACTCGTATGCAGATAACCAGTAAAGCCTATGCATTGTCACTGTTTTATCTCAAAAAAAAAGACGCTGAATCGTTTAATTCAGCTTGTTACTATTGTTAGCTAAGAAAAGAGTTAGCTTGTAATTATAACGAAAGTATAAAAAAGCCTAATTGGAGATTAAATACAATAAAAAGACTAGAAAAGTATAGATACCCAAAATGAATTATTTAAAATGTGAAATTAAAGTATCATTGTCGGACGATACCAGTCGGTCTATTATTACAAGTTTTAGAATATATTCTTAATAATTTTATTCTACAAAATGTTAACTTGCTACTTAGTATTAATTTTATTAATTGTCGCTATGCACCATAGGCCATCGTGATAGATGGACCTCGAATTGATTAAAGTTTTGAATTAATTGATGATTAAAGTTTTCCATAATATAACTAAATTGTTAAAAAATATAATCTCAACATTATGAGTTCATCACATAACTCTTGTCCAAGTCGGAAATAGAACTCGTCTATGTTAGGCCTTAGTAAAACGCGTACGTTAATATACGAGTAATGTGTATTAAGATTAACGAGGCAGTAACTGGCACCAAAAAAATGAATCTTCATGCCCATATACCCGAAAAGGTAGGCAAAGGCACAACCAGGGCACTCACGACTAGCCGACGACACTAAGTCCCACAATGACAAGCCAACCGGGCACATATCCAATCCCGAGCAAATTTTTTTAAATTAGAAAATTGGAAAACTCAAATTTTCTTTTTGTTGCCCGGCCCGGGATTCGAACCCGGGACCTCGTGCAGTCCAATACCTGAACCGCTAAATAACAAAAAAGGACGATGTAGACAATTTGTCCGTATGATGTTACTCACCCAAACAATCCTTATATAGTAGCAAATCTTAACCTAATCTTGTGATAATTATCTTTAGAAGATCTCAATTCATTTCGGAGAAACATAATATATATGTACGCTTTTGCTATATGAAGCGTTAACAAATAAGTAGAGTTAAAATTACTTAACCTACTTCCAAGAAGGCCCTAGAAACCATCCTTTGCAGCACTTAGAAACGGTCTATACTATAACTATAACTCTAGAGGTTTTTGCCATTTTTGATATTTAAAGAATTACAATAGTCGTACTTACGGTCAGCGAGAGCTACCCATACATATACTCTTCTACACAAAAAAAACTAATAACTTACCACTTGGGAGGTCCTTTGATTCATTACGATAAAATTAATTAAACTTTAAAACGGTATATTAGTTTCACTATGAAACAGGACAAAAGTTTTATTACCTCATACTCAATATGTTAAACTTATGCTAATATTTCGCTACAGCTCATAAATAATCCGGCAGCTATTCATTAATTATTCTTATGGTGCTTTTTTGTTGCTACCTACTTCCATACTTTGGAAATAATAACATAGTGGGAGAAATATAGAAATATTAGTTACTGTTGTCTAGCTTTACCATATATCATCTTAAATCTAAAATGTCATAAAAATTATAGAAGCCTCAGAAAAGTTAACATTAAACAAAAAAGAATATAGAAGAATTTTGGTTCAGGCTCCTTTGTAGAATAGACCATCTGCCTTTCTGCCAGGCATCTCATAAAAGGCGAGCATAGGTGACATCTGACTAGGTGGCACAGTTTCGCAGCTATTTACCCGGATTGGCACCACCGCTTTACCTATTCCTGCCGCCATAACGTCATGACGTGTCCCGGTTCGGGGGGTAAGGAAGCCGGTAAACTTTTGCTCGAGGCCTAACATCCCGGCCTCAGGTTGGCAACGTACCACTACCACCTTTTGTGTCTCTAGGCGGCGTGAATTTCTTACTATTTGACGAACTCCTAAATGACGGATTTACCATCAGGAAATCTGTCTGCTTGTTTGCCTTCCAATATCACAAAAAAAGAAGCTTCCAGGTTTAAGAAAATCTAAGGAAACCATCTCAGAAATAAAAAGGAAACTTACAATTAAAACTGTGCAAGCAAAATCTAAAAAAATGACAGGTATTTTAACAGGTCACAGCTCCAACGAGGTTCACAACCTTCCTTCAACCTTCACAAGATTTGAGTCAGTCGGTCTTCTAAACAGAGCACGCATGAAAGTAGAAATAACGCCACAAGATGTACTACTGAAGTGCAAATCTGTGGATCAACACCTTAGTGAGCCGGAGACAACGCTGGAAGCGAAGTAAGTAGCCAAGGCAAGTACCTTTAACAGTCTGCCGGGTTTCTGGGGAGAGCTCTGATGGCTGGAATAGCATTCAGGTTGCAAATCTGTGGCCAAACGTCCGGATCAACGCCTTAGTGATCCGGAGACAACGCTGGAAGCGAAGTAAGTAGCCAAGCCAAGTACCTTTAACAGTCTGCCGGGTTTCTGAGGAGAGCTGGGATGGCTGGAATAGCATTCAGGTTGCTCACGCACAATGGCTACTTATTAAAGCTAAGTGCGATTGATTACCGGCGAACAAAAAAAAGAAACTAAAAAATCATCTGTGAGTTTCGAAAATTAATGAATTAGATTGAGCTTTTTGCCACCAATTTTGTATAGTATAATTTTGTATAATATTGGTTAGCCAACGGGTGGGTTACTGCGAAAGGGTCCTAGGTCCTAAGACCTTAGAATGGCAATGCATCGATAATATGGTTGATGTTTACCTTCTAAATAATTTAAAATAATCAAATTGCAAAACGCGACCAATTTCATAGATGTAGGTACGTAAAAATGCACTAAGCATTAAATGTAAATCAAAAACCACATGCAATTTTCCAGTTAATTCAATTTTGGATCCACCTCAGTCATAAGCTTTTGTAAAAATAATCATCCAAACCCATGCATTATTAGCCGAATACCTAGTAGCGTAAGTGTTAACATATAAAAAAACAAACTGTTCCACATACTTCTTGTTAACTTAAACTGTAATTATAATAGCCCTGAAGACGCTGTACACACAATTGTAGAACAGTAGGTGTAATCCCCACCTCTTAGAAGTCTGATAAAAAAATACATATATAATAATTACTTTTTAAATTTCATACTATTGGTGTGTGCTAGAAGTTGTTTGTGACTACGCCCGCGTATTAAACTTATTTAGAAAGTGTTAAGAAGATGACGGGATAAAAACTAGCCTGTGTCACTCCAACATCCTTGCTAACCCCACACAAAAGTTCTACCACAACAACGACGAGAAAGAAGGACAATTAAATAAATAAACACACATTTATACTGATATGGACTACTCATTAATACATATGATTTTAATTTTTTTTAAAAAGTATCTTCACGCCCATATCCCCGAAGACTTATGCAGAGGCACAGCCGGGGCACCCACGACTAGCCGAAGACAATAAGTCCCACAAAGTGATAGGGGGCAAGCCTACCGCCAACCGGGCACATCTAATCCTGAGCAACGTTTTTATTATTAGACAATTGGAAAAAAACCCAATTTTCTTTTTGTTGCCCGACCCGGAATTCGAACTCGGGACCTCATGCAGTCAAGCCAAACAACTGAATCGCTAGACCACAGAGGCTATTAGGAGATTTAATTTAAGAATCTTTTTAATGGTCCTGAGAGTTGACGAGATAGTGCCAGAGCAGCGGACATTGGCATGACATATTTATAAGTAGTTAGAGATTGAACTTTACGACTTTTCGCAAATATTCCAAAACAAGTAGTTATTAAAATGCCATTTGACTTCAAAACTAGACTATTCAACCTCATTTAAAGTAAACGACGATTTTATATATTTTCAATCTAATATATTATTCCGTTATCTACATCTTAATAAAGTCGTATCGAACTTCGTATATCGTTATTCTATAATATTCTAGATTCGTAAACGAAATATATTACCCGCCTTACCACAAAAAGAGTTAGACGCCTGTTTAATTAAACACTGTTTTAAATTGACTTCCAGCCAATACCATGGATGATGAACCAATACAAGGATGACATGGCAACATAGTATTGGTTGAAACCCCAATTTTGGACAGTGCTTAGTAAAACTTATTTATATTTTTTTTGTACCTGTTTCCCTGTGTTGGTCCGGGCTCCTTTGCAGGCAGACCTTTGCAGCTCCATCTGCCTTCCTGCCAGACATCTCGGAAAAGACGATTGGAATCACCAGATTGGTACAACCGCCTTATCCATTCCTGCTGCCATAACGTCAGTCCTTGCCATTAACGTGTTATGGTTGGAGGGTAACGTAGCAGGTACACTTCTCCGGATCTAACATCCCGGCCTCATGCATGTAACGCACCCTTACCACCTTCGGTGTCTCTAGGAGGCGTCAATTTCTTACCATTAGGAAATCCTTCAATCACAATCGTGTTGCCTTAAAAATGTTTGCCTTCCGATATGATAAAAATGGAAATTTAAACGTTACTAACCTTACATACTATAGTAATAATAATAAATATCCATGGACAAGTTATATAAATCGAATCTAACCCTAAAGGCAGCAAATTATATGCTTGCGTTATGGGTGTAAGTCAACGATACTAATACTTTACTAAATACCAGAAATAAATTTACTAAACATCCAGACTCGGAAAACATTCATCACACAATTGCCTGGCCTGGGAATCGAACCCGAACCACTCGTGCGGTTGTTCAGTGTAGTTAGGAGTGTACGCTAGCCACTCGACCAACTAGGCGGTCACTTTGACTAAAACTTAGCAATGATATAATATATATATATTCATTAATTGACTTAATAAGATATCGTTAAATTGGAAGATGTCCCAAATCATCCTTGATCAATTTTGGGCGAATGTTATTTTGTTCTGAAGCAGTTAGTACAATTCTTAATTCCTCATTTTAAACTAAAATATAACCTTATCAAAATTAGTCCTTGGGTTTTTTCGTGTTGCGATACAACAGATACATCGAAAATTACTAAAAAAATTTAGAAATTAAAAAAAAGAGTCAGCAGTCCTTATTACTAGAAGGCCGTTTCTAAATTCAAAACATTCTAGAATATTTCTTTTTCTGAAATATATTCAATTCTTCAATGTGTTTTTTTACGATTTTATAATGTTTAAACAATATATTGGATTACTATAACAAAAGTATAATTAATTAAAAATTAAGAATGGGCAATGGATAAGCTATCTAAGACAACGTTATATGTCTATAGTAATAAATATGTTATATGTTGTATGTTTATAGTAATAAATAATATATAGAGAACGATAAAATCTAAAAATTCAAATTCAAAAATTCAAAATTGTTTATTTACTTAACAGCTAGATTACAAATCAATTTATATTAAGTAGTACCCTTCTTTTAGACATAAAGTGTCTGTGCCAGAAGGATACACTCTTCCATACTTGGTTTAAATAAATGTAGAATTTTAAGTAATATGAATGAATTGATAAATAAATAACTAAACAAGTGAGTATTTTTTTGTTTTAGAGATATCCAACTTTTACGTCGTTAATTAGTTATTCATTATGAAAGCACCAACTGACCCTTATTACACTCGTAAAACAATTATTTTATATATTATGTTAAACTTGAATGTCATTCGTCTATGTGAGTATGTGTGTGTGTGTGTGAATGTGTGTGTGTGTGTGTGTGTGGGTGTGTGTGTATGTGTATGTGAACGTGTTTGAAGTAATATTTGTGTAAGTGCAGAACTTGAACATATGTATAATATTATTTAGCATATTGTAGGAGATTCTCAGTGTCGACATAAGTTTTATTTATTAGATATGTAGTTAGAGTGGTTTTGCATTCCCGCTTATTTTTTGTGTGTATATCTATTTGTTTATTTATTTTGTTATATAAATATGATGAACGTTTTTCATATTGTGTGCTGGCAAATACTGTTCTAGTGATGGGAACAGTAGCCACAATATCTTTTCTTCGCTTTATGTTAGATGTTAGATTTGTGATTATAGTTTTGTGCTTTTTTAAAATTGTATTTATAATATATAACTTACGAACTGACATAATACCATTAGACTGATAAAGTTTATCTGTTGGAAATGAATGAAAAAATGAATCAGTGTTACCTATAAAAGCAACAATGATGAAAAAGGTAGAGCGGTGTTATGTCTAACCGGTTGGACTACTGTTGTTTATCACTTCTTTCGTCGTTTATATCAGTGTGAATAGAGTTTGTACGGCAATCTACAGTGAAAGAATTATTTCCTTTGTATTCATGTAAAATTTTAACACGAAGAATCGAAGAATTTTGGCCCGGTTTTATAAGAGGTCCTAAAAGAATAAAACTTTGCCTAATTATCAGGTTAATTGTTAGTCAAATGACGATTGTGCTATTAACACCATGACCACAAACCGGTAATGAAATCGCTTTGGTAGCAAAAAAAGATGGCGTACAAATCTAACATCCTTGGACTAAGGAGTCTTGGGTTTGATTACAGATCCTGACAACGTAATATTGAAGTGAAAACTTCTTTAGCGGCGTTGCACACTTCTTTTGAATGTTTTTAACTTCTAAACTCTCGTCAGGATACGTGACCTGATCGAAAATTGGTAAGACGGCGCAGGGCGCTTGCGCGAATTTTTGTGTTGTCATGTTTGTGTACGACAGCGTAATAAATGAATATTGTATTCTACCACATAGATGATAGTACTTTCATAATGATAATTAAAGCAAATTGTCCAAAATTATTCCCTAACCATTCCAAAATATCAAAAATGCACAATGATTATATTCAAGTTTTCACTTCTGCCGGCACTCCCGGAGTGCAACCCATCGTTTTTTAGGTTCTGTATGTACTACACCCATATATCTAAAGAACATAATTTGATTACTTCGGTAATGAATAAATATTTCCAGAATGATAAGAGTAAATTATGAAACGGCTTGCTCAGACTGGTGTCTGTTCATGGTGGCATACCTTCACTGGCACTAGCTCCTAACTTTCGTATTAATACATTTTTGTTGTTTCGAGATAGTGAGAAAACCAATCGTCTCTGTGGTCAAGCGGTCCGGCATCGGACTTGACTTCTTGTCCCGTGTTCGATTCCCGGGTCGGACAATAAATAAAAAATTGGAAAATGTATATTTTCAATTGGTTGTGATAGATAGTTTCAACCGGTTGTGCCACTGCCTGCCACTTAGGGATATGGGTATGAACATACTTTTTACCAATAATTTGATTGAAGTATTTAGTGTCAATTGTCTTTGAAACCGGCATTTTTGTATGAAAAGGGTAATGAACTTGGCGTGAAGATATGTCTGTTTTGATTGAAACACGGAAATAGAAGTACTTTATTGTTGGAATAACTCACCACACTTAAAAATATCTTAACGCTTGTATGTCTAAAGGGTAGAAAGAGGATCCACGTTTAGCCGAAGGTACACTTTAATCCCACTCTGTAATAGGTGGCAAGTCCGACACTCAACCCGTCCTGGGCAACGCTGTTTTTATTAGTAAACTAGCTCTCCCAGTGAACTTCAGTCCACCCGTTCTGTTTGCATAGAAAAAATAAAGAATAGTTTTTCCCATTTTCCCTGCAATTTTCTCGGTTTTTTTCTTCATAAAAACCTTCTTCTGATAATAACTAACAAAAAAAAAATCATCCAAATCGGTTAAGTAGCACGGAAGTTATGCGCTTACCAACACTTTTAACGATTCATTTTTATATTATAGATTACAATCGAACCCAAGACCTCACATAGTCCAGTCGCTAACACAACACCAACCAATATGAACACCGCCAGTCAGTAGACCTCAAAGCCAATTATATAGAAATGGTACAAAACAAAGTAAATGTAAGTACATAGTACAAAAAGAGTGTATGTATACTTAGATCTTTGAAACTATTTTGGTGTTTTTAATAGATTTATATTTATATTTTAAAAAAAATAGAATGGAAGTGTGTCCACACGTGTAAAGCTGGAATGGGCTGCTAGTTAATTATAACCAGAGAGTAGTAAATATAGTATAACTTAAAAAGCGCCTTACCAATTTATTGTCTACTATAAAATTTATAATACTAAGGAAGTATTTTGTAGTGATACAATGGCTGAATGATTACCAAAATAGGCCAACTCCGTAGAAAGTTATATCAGGTATAACATAGTAATAAATATACACATCGAATTAGGAAGCACCTTCTTTTTTATACTCGGTTAAAACTTATAAGAAAGATATCTTAAACAAAAACTAGACACAAAAAAGCAACTTAACTTCAAAATCTCAAAGACCCAGCAGTAGGTAGGTATTCATACTATGTATTATGTAATATTAGCATAGTTTACCCAACTATTTAAAAAATGAATTTTATATAGGTAGGTAATGAACGAATTTCATATAAAAATCCAAAAAAAAACTAGAATAGAATAGAACAACGGGTAATTGCAATTACTTAATTAGGTAACATAGTAAATTTTGTAACTCTAGAATAATTTATTACATGTCCTATTTATAAATTTACATTTCGATGGATGACTAGTAGAGAAGGTTGTTACCAGTTGTAACGAAATGCACTTATTTTGTATACTTACTCGAATGTTCTAAAACCACAATTTGCATTCATAGAATGACTAAATGTTTCATGACATCATACCTAGTCTCTGAACCATCTAAAAGGCAATAAGTAACTTAATTTTTTTTTTAAATGCGAGCAAAGCCACGTGTAATACGTTGTCATAATTGTATTTTAGAAAAAATAACTAAATAAAAGTAAAAAAATATTTGACAGCGGTGGGATTCGAACCCACGCCCTTTCGGACTGGTGCCTAAAACCAGCGCCTTAGACCACTCGGCCACGCTGCCTGTTGAGCTATGTGTTGAAATATTGCTATGAAAATTACAATCGCTATTATGAAACCACAAAAAGTATAACATTATTTTAATTGATGCAACTACAATTTATATATTACTAGCTGTTACCCGCGGCTTCGCTCGCGTAGTCTACTAATTTGATATTTAGCTCTCCAACATTGCTCGTTAAAATTTTAAGATAAAATGTAGCGTAGGTACCTATATCGCTATCCAAAGTTTCATAAATTTTTTTAAATGTTAAAATCAATTTAGCAATTTTGGGGTCAAAACTGAACATACACTTTCTCTTTTCTAATTTCATCTTAGATAAATAGTAGGAATACGTTATTGTCTCCACAGTTTTATCTACACTTCGGCAAATCCTGTGAAATTAAACTGTAGAGCAAGTTATGGAAACCTCTAACAGAATTTTTTTCGAAATTTTAGAAATATACATATCGTCTCTGAGGTCTAACCGTGCGTCTTCGGAATTACTTCTTGAGATCTTGGCCTATGTTCTTTCGTTCATCATAAAGTGTCTCAATACAAAGTTTCACTGTTACAGCTTTAAAAATGACGAATATACATATGAACAGTCATACCCTCTTTTTACCCATTCTCCCCCATTTTTTGTTATAAAAAGTAGCCTGTGTTCTTTCATTTGTCATAAAGTGTCTAAATACAAAGTTTCACTGTTACAGCTTTAAAAATGACGAATTTCCATATGAACATTCATCTCCTCTTTTTACCCATTCTCCCCTATTTTTGCAATAAAAAAGTAGCCTATTTTAAAAAAAGGTAACAGACAGACAAACAGACAGAGTTACTTTTGCATTTATAATATTAGTGTGGATTATTTATCTAGGTACTTACATGCACTTACGAATAAAAAAAAAATATTTAGTGCGATTATTTTGCAATTTAGTATTTAATTGTTAAGCACAATAATTAAACAATCAAATATGTTTGTTTTATATATATTAAATAATCAATTAATATCCTTTAATTTTTATACTACTATAAAAACTAAAGGATTTTCCGCTCCGGTCCGGGCTCTTTTGCAGAAAAGACCATCTAGCTGCTAGACAACTCGTAAAAAGCGAGTATAAGCTTACTGTCACTAACACCGAAACAGCTGACTAAGTGACCTCGCCCGGATTGGTACCATAACCGCCTTATATATCACTGCAGTCATAACGTCAGCACTTGACGTTGACGTGTTCCGTTTCGGAGGAAGAGGTAGCCGGTGAACCTTATACGGTTCTTATGATATATCTCAAACTATTTATTTTATAAAAAAAAGTGATAGCATTTTTTGTTGCAAATTAAATTCTCTACAACTTTGGTCCAGTAACTTTTTATCATAGAACTAATAAAAAGGTTATAAGCGAAAATCTTCAGAAATTCAGGAAAAAAATTTTTTTCCATGTAACATTTTTTTATCATTTTACGAAAAAATTATATCAGACCATTTTTGTAGATCTTTTTTTGAGGAACAACTTTTATTTATATCTTTTTTACATTAAGTCATTAGCTAAGGTTCTACTGCGCTCCGAAGTGAGTACTATTGTTTAGTAATAAGGCTTACCGTCACTAGTACCGTGACATCTGACTAGGTGGTATAGTTTCGCAGCGACTTACCCGGATTAGTACCACCGCCTTACCTATTCCTGCCGCCATAACGTCATGACGTGTTCCGGTTTGGAGGGTGAGGTAGCCGGTAAACTTAATTTTGCTCAAGGCCTAACATCCCGGCCTCAGGTTGGCAACGCACCTTTGGTGTCTCTAGGCGGCGGGAATTTCTTACCATCAGGAAATCCGTCTGTTTGTTTGCCTTCCAATACCATAAAAAAAAGTATAATATGGAGGACCAATTTTCACAACAGACTTAACTTTTCAGCCAGTGTCTAGAGGCGGCATCTTACTCTCTTATTCTACTTCTTTTAGCCTTATTGCCTTAAACTTATTGCGAGCGTAGATAATATCATATTATCTTCTGTCTACTTCGAAAAAATAAAACGTATTTTAAAATTCATTACTGTAGGTGCATCGAATTTTTTTTTCAAATTCATGTTTTACCTTTATACGTGCATGCAGATTTAACTAAAGTAAATAAATGTACAAATAAATTTGAAAAACGTTCGACCACGACGCAGTTGCTGTGCCTTATCAAGATGTAATAGATCACAACTACTACTGGGATGGCACAACGATTGGGAAGTGTGAATGTATAAAAAGCAGTAAGGGTAGGAGTTCTATACAATAAATATTGTTATATTTATTTTAAAATAAAACAGAGTTTTTATTCATCCTGTATATTTACCTAAGTGTAAAGGAGCAATATGTACAGGGTGGACATCAATATGTTTATGCCTACCGTAATTCTAATCTTATGCCGAACAATATTTCGCACACAGCTCATACGAGACGAAATAAAAATACATAAATGATACAACCCGACTAACTTGCATGTAAAAAATGGCGCAGAAAAGTCTTTTCAACAGTAGCAGGTCACATTTATCATAGTAATATTAGAAAGGATCGTGATTCTCCTGTGCACAGATTTTTCCTATCGATAGACATAAGTGACGAGTTTTATGTCAGTGAACGAGAACCCCTGACCTTTTTTTAATATAATATAATAACTAAATAACATTAACACAGTGAATAAAGTATATTTATCAATTTACACGAACTGAGACCTTACCATGAGTTTACGGCGCTATACTCGTTAGTGTCTCCGTAAATATATATGTGTATTAAAAATGTTAACAGCGCCAACATTTTAACAGCGCCTGGTAACTAAGAGAGTTATTTTTTAAGACTAAAACCTGTAATTTCGATATTGATAAACATGGACTAAGGTAGGAGTAAAATTAAGTTGATATTATAGTCTGTATCAACTTGTAATAAAGACTACAATACGAGGTTGTACCCAGGAGTATTTAACTCTGTGGTTATTAATAAGACGATCTAAGTCTTTACAAAAAATATTACGTTACGTAATTTACGTTTCAAAATCTATAGAGATTTTGATCTAAAGATGCAGTTCTCTTAGTTACCAGTATAGGGGCTCTCCAGAGTTTTCTTTAAAATCGTTTACGCGATTAACGAGTACGGCATCGCAAAATTACTGGTAAGAGCTCTGAATAATAAAAATATAGCTTGCTAAGTAAACTTTTAACTAAATAAATAAGAGTATTTACAAAAGAAGTTCGGAAATTCAGACGAATTAAATTGTCTTTGATACTGTGTAAATTTATACTGTTTTTTACATTTCCCACATTTCATATAATATAACTAGTGACAAATGTATACATGTAAATACTAGATTTGAGCGGAGAGTAAAAAAAAATTTTTTTTGATAAAACTGTCCATACAAACATTTCGTCGCCATTTTTTAATTTCATGCATGCTTCATAATTAAAAGGTTAAAATTTGGTATTTTTCTTATGTAATACAACATTTTTGACCCTTGGGAAAGTTTGCTGTCGTTGTCTTGCCTTCACTTCGTTAAGCTGAACTATGTGCCAAATTTTTTTTAAACCATTAAGGGTACATTTCACTGCCTCTGACTATATAACTTGTATATTATGAGATAGTGAAATCCCTTAGAATGTTTTTAACTCAAAACTTAAAAAGATATATGATACAACGATTATCTTAATATAAAACCTAATTTTCAAATACAAAACTTGTTACGTTCTTAAAGAAAAGTTTCCGAGTAAAATGAAATATAGATAATTGAAACTTGTATAAAACTTGAAATATGATTGTGCTGTAAAATACATAATGATTCATACAATATTTACATTCATTTAGATTTTAAGTAGTATTTATTTTGCCAAAATCTTGGTTAAAATAAATTAATCGATTGCTTTACTGTTTTTTGATAATTTACTTTGAATATACTTTGCAATATTTATTAACACATTTAACTCAATTAGAAAGGTACATATTACGTAATACACTAATATTATTCGTTAACGTTTAATCGTAGATATTAAATACATTATTAATAAGAACCCCAGTTTAAAAATGTATTTATACAGATTAATCCACAATAAACGTGTATGTACATTACGTTAATAGAAATTACAACTCCACAAATATTTATAATTAACAACTATGCTTTAGAACAAATCTTGTTGATATGGAAATAAATTGAAACAAACATGCATTTTAAATAATTATTAAGTATTTTTAATTGTTCTATTTGTTCTAAGATATAAATAAAATATAATATTTCATTAAATCATCCAAGCTTTGTTTATTTAGTTAATTTCGGATATTTTCGGAAAATTCAAAATACCTCTCATACAAAAAAATATACGTAATTCATAAAATACAACTTACAACAACATACAAGTTACAATTTTATCTTTATTATTACGTATGTATTATATTATATTTCTTAATAATTTCAACAAAAATATTATCGCTGCCCCGAATACTTTTAATAATATAGTTTATGGGATAAAACTATCCTTGACGTATTCCCAAGAAGTAAGCAGTACTGTATTCGAAACTAGAGTTAGTCCTAGAGAATTTACAATGACAATAGACAGTCTTACACTAGCTGAGCGTCATAGCTAAAATATTTTAAACATTGTGGAATGTTTTTACCAAGGCGACATTAACTACATTTATTTTTAATTTTACAAGTAAGGATTACAAGGCCATAAATAAGAAGACCTATTTATATGATAGATAATCAACAGTTAAAATATTATTTTAATATCAAAGTTCGTTATTTCGTTATTATTTCATAAAACCTACTCCTGCTACTCATAAAAAGAGTGAGGGTAAAAATAAAACAAGTTTTTTTTAATCTATACAACTCGTCCTAATTTCAAAGTTACATTATGATCGAAATGCCGACAAACTTCTTTTGTGTAATGTCAGGTCATTTTTTTTAATGGCTAATATGTTGCTAACCTCGCGGTTTTTACAATTTCACCGGACTTTAACATCACATGTTAACAATGATGTCTTGTATTCAAAAACATTGAAGTGGTATTCGATAAAAAATACAATTAAAGTATTTCTAATAAAGACATGCAATGTTTAACAGCTATGGTACCTACGAAATATTCTCAATCTTATTACAAAAAATACAGTCGCTAAACATGTGTTTAACTAAACACTGTCTAAAATTGGATTCTCGACCGATAACAAGCTGACACGTCAACTGCGTGTCGTGAGGCGATACGTGGCTTTTTTTCGTTTCAGTTTATTTTAGTCGCCTACTTTTAAACTTATTATATACTAGCGGCCCGCCTCGGCTTCACGGGTATAAAATATACATATAAAAATTCCTCTTTAAAGAAAAGTGAATCTACATAAAGATCTATTTAAAAAAACTCATCAAAATCCGTTGCATAGTTTGAAAGATTTAAGCATACAAAGGGACATAGGGATCGCGAACGCGACTTTGTTTTATACTATGTAGTGATTATTAAAGAAACGGCTAGTAATAAGTAATAACATTAAAAATAAATGTAGTCAGTAATTAAACATTCAATCTATTGTTAAGTGTTTGAGGTGTCCAAAAAATTAAGAACTTATCATACACAAATTTTAGAAAGCGCCGTGAATACAAGCTATTTTATGTTTCTTGAAACTAATATAACTTTACTAAAACTTACAAAGTCCCAATCAAGAAAATAATAAGAAAATTACAAAACTAATTATAACTTAACCTTACTTATACAGATTAGAAACTGTGCCAAATTAATGGTACTGTGAAAAAAAATCATATTCATAAATTATTTGTTCTTAAAATGCATATCCGTTCTAGCTGCAAATATTTTAATCTTGCATTTAGTCAAATTAAAATCAGTGTATTATGATTGCACACTTTCCAATCTGTATTAAAACCAGGACTGACAGGTGTTTTCTCGACCAGTGTGCTGAGTGTGAGTTTCGCACGAATTTACTTTACTACCACGTTTGCGTTTGGACGACCCAAATGTATGGAATAAATTAGTTGTTTCGACTGTCCGCTAGAGGCGCTGACAATAACTCCATACATCAAGGTCGTTAAACGTAAACGCGATAGTAAAGTAAATCATTTCAAAAACTCACACTAGGCACACTGATGTTAAGATTTTTTCCGATCTTAGGTTTTTGCAACTTTATTCATGACCTGCACTTGGCTTACTGATGCGGCTCAATAATGCAGTAAAAAGTGCCCATAGCTGCCAATATAATCTTGACAAGATATACCTTAAGATGTAAAGATGTATGGTAAGTAATGTGACCTGATTTCTGTCCCCTTTACGTTACTACAAAGTTTTGTAAAGATGTCAGATATCGGCCGTCGCTGACTGTACTTTGTAGACATGCCAAAACAAGGACATGAATAAGGTATAATTAACAACAGGCATTTATGAAATTTATAAGAATTTTGAATCAAATGTTGAAGTCATGTCCTGGTATTATTTAAAATGACATAACTAGATAATGAAGAAACATTACTTACAAAAGATGGCACAGATAAGAAAGAAACGCGACTACAGCGAAAATTCGTTGCACAACCTATACCGTTACAACGCGGTATACACAGTAGATCAACTTCACACTAATCCTAATCCGTAGTGTTGTAGATATTTCCTACATAGATAGGTAGTTAAATAACTCTATTTTTACAGCTTGATTGATCATCAACAGAGCTGGATTATCCAATAGGCCAGACCAGGCAATGGCCTGTGGCCCCCGACGATTAGGGGGCCTTAAGAATATTTGACATGATTTTTTTTCGGAATAAATTTTTTTATTTGTATATTTTTTTATTTTTTTCAAATTGAAAGACTAAATTCTTAATTATTTCGTTATTTTATTTTATTGTTCGTTTGTTTGTTCGATTGTTATTTTATACCAATTCTCAAGTTTCAAATTGCGCGCTTAAATACCAAAACAGCTTAGGATTTGAAGATGTTTAAAACCTTGCTATGATTGTTAAGGTGTTTGAAATTGTGAAAATAACCGTCAATTTTACAATGTTTTTGAAAAAGAGAGGGCCCCAAAATTGAAATGGCGTAGAGGTCTTATGGGCCTAATCCGGCACTGATCAGCAATTATTACAGATTATACGCCAGGAGGTGCTTATGCTTTACGCTATGTTTATTTAACACATGGAAGATGACTTACTGTATATACCGTGGTTTTAGGTTCAATATAAAAATAAACACAAGAGCAAAGATTACACAAATTCATAGCCACAATATAAAACTCACTTAGCACCTAAAGTATCAAAAAGTAACAAAATGGATGACAGTCATAATGACAAATGTTTTTACGAATAATTGAGATAACACAACGGAAATATTTGGTATAGCAAACATACAGACGAGATAATGGAGACAGATACTTGCTGCCTAATGCAACATTGCATCCGTCAACGTCGTTTTTTTTCATTAACAAATTTTTGTTTTTTGTATTGCAATTAAGACTTTAATATTTCATAATTTTAATACGTAATTACAACATTTTTCTAAATATTAATAATATATAATTAATGTATAGTTTTTCTGATCTATTTCTGCCTGCCAAAGTTACATCCACCAACGTCACTTTTTTTTCATTAACAAATGTTTGTTTTTAGTATTACAATTAGGACTTTAATATTACGTAATTTTAATACGTAGAATCGCAACATTTTGTCTTAATATTGATTATTTAATTGATGTATAGTTTTTTTCATCTAGTATGATCTATGATAATACATTATTTAATATTTTCATTTTCTTTATATTTCACATATTGTCTTATAAACTTTATAACGCAATTTACCTAACAAAATAATGTTAAACCCTCTTGGGTCACGTCATATCAGATCATGTAAGTATATAACTCTACAATAATATATTGTTGCAGAGCTCATAACAAAGACGATTTACTGGGTATGATATTTTGACTATGGACATTACAAGAATTATAAGTTTTGACTTTAAAACTTGTAATTATCAAAAAAAATTATTAAAGCTCCGTTATGAAAACTCAATTATTCTAAATGGTAAATTACACCTTCGAGATATAAATCAAGTTAAAAAAAACAAATGTTAGAAATGGCAAGATTTACCCAAGATTTATTTATACATTATTTGAAAAATGAAATACATTATGAAATAGATTTGTCAGTATTTTCATTTACAAGAATTTCATTTAAACACACATTAAGAATAACCCGACGAATAATCATTATTTGTATATGTATCCTTAATAAAAATTGACTAAATTACAAAAGCAATATACGATATTTTTCCAATTACCTCATTATTTTAGATATGACGTCATTTACAGCTAATTCGTACATATACATATACATTTCAACCTTTCAATTTATAAAATATAGTTACATTCGTAAAAAATGTTACAGAATTTTTAAACACATCTGGTAAGTAACTATTGTTCTAACCATAGGATTAAGATGCCAGTGGTAATAATACACATTGACCAACTTTATGACAAAAAAGAAATATAAAATCTAATGTTATTTAATATTAACTGTATGAACAAGTTGAAAATGATGATGTGTTTTTTTTTCTAACATAACTCCATGTTAAGCTAAATCTGAATTAAAAGAATAAAAAATATTGCTATAAAAATCACAGTCGAATAAAAATGAATCAACAAATAATATATTTTTGACTATTTTTTTTATGATATTGGAAGGCAAACAAGCAGACGGATTTCCTGATGTTAAGAATTTCACGCCGCCTAGAGACACTAAAGGTAGTAATGGTGCGTTGCCAACCAGAGGCCGGGATGTTAGGCCTCGAGCAAAAGTAAGTTTACCGGCTACCTTACCCTCCGAACCGGAACACGTCATGACGTTATGGCGGCAGGAATAGGTAAGGCGGTGGTACCAATCCGGACGAGTCGCTGCCAAACTCTATTTATCATGAGTATGATAGATTAAATTTACATTAAATCAGCCGGACTTGTTTTGTGGCTAATAACAATAGTTACATATAATATCTAGTTTAAAGTTAGTTGGTCAAAGCATACATTCCTCTAACCTAACTTGTCAGCATTCATTCTGATTCTTTTTAAGTTTAACTGTGAATATGAAACATTAACTAATATAACCAAAGTACGAATGCTGACAAGTTTTTACTCAATACAGTCCATTAAATCTAACAAATAGTTTAAAATATCAATTAAAAATAATAAAATCTAGCTATTTTCATTTTTAACATTTTAAAGGTGATTTTTATTAATTTTATTCAAATGTCTTCCTCGTGTTATGTTTTTATATAACGAAAGGATACAAACGGGCTAGTTGATTAATCACCTTGTAAAAGAGATCACTGCTACTAACGGATATCCGCAATACCAAGTGTATTTATAGATGTGTTGCCAACTTTCAGGATTTTGTCTCAAAAGTTCCTTAAGCCCTATTCATTTATCGTTATAGTAAAGAAACCCTTTTTTTATGCGCGTGCTCATACCATAGTAATTAAAGACATTGATATGTATTTGTTAGATTTGATGCACTACAATATGATGTAATATGTCCTATGATTTCATTCAGCAAGTTACATCGAAGAAACATAAATGCATTAGCGTCGTAAAAAAATATTCTTGTCATATCTAAAAATAAATAATTATTTACAGTGCAAAACATTTATTTTCATGGCAAAATTAATTGTTAATTCATCAGATCAAAATTTATTTTATTAAAGGCAATTGATAATAGCTTTTCTAACTATGTACAGATTAAAATAGGAATGTAATATATTAAATTTGGTATTAGGAAGTGTTTTAAGTAGTAGTTTAATAGTTACAGGAGCGTTTATGACTTTATACATAACATAGACATGATGAGATATGGACGTATCCATAGACTATTAGTACACAGTCTAAGAATTATACTAAGGAGTCAAACGTGGTTACAAACCTGTAATTTTACGCCTCGAAACATGTTTTGATATGACATATATACAATATAAAATTAAATATACAGTATATTATGTACTCAATTTTGAATTAAACTTATTCGAATTTAATTAGCAGTACTATTTTGATGGTGTTCAGACATGTAACTAGCGATTATTAAAATTCCCCTATTTCCAAATATAGATTTCCGGCTGAAGACATCATGAATATTGTTATCTTTATCATTTTATTTTACCGATTAGAAATAGGAGACAACTTTTCACATCTTACCTTCTTCACAAAATTTATCTTAAAGAAACAAATACATCTTACATACATATAATTAATACTTTGCAAACGACGTTTGACAGATGTCTGGCAAATATACAATCGAAAAAAAAGCGGATGGCACATTCATTTTTACAGAAAACATTACAAAGACTTCATTCAGGTTAACCTATCACATAAATAGTGAAATCCTAAAACATTAAAACATTCGAATTTTATCAGTTAAAGATTTAGAATTGTTTGCTCTTTTACAAAACTTGGTCTACCCATGCACACTCTCATGCATGTCGGACAAACAACACTGTAGTACATTGCTTGTACATTCAAACGTACAATCAGTACAATTTATATGTTGGTATTTATATTTTAAATCGTTCAGAACAAATTCAGCCACGAGAAACAAAGGGGATTTTGTGTGATGGCAACATTGAGTTTTATTTTTAATCTGTGCTGCGTTATAATCTGTATCTAATAAACTCGTGGCAGTGTTTGTTCTGTGTTGTCTCACGCGTAGAATTCGCGGTTGTTGTGGCCTTTCCCGTAGGAAGCAGCCGCAGGACTTCGTTTCGGTTCGTCGAGGGCGTATGAGCCTTCATCCTTCTTGCGCATGCGATACACTATGAACATTACCACTAAAATTGCACATAGCAAACCTACCACCGCACCGCCGATGACAGCTGGAAATTAAACAAAAAAATATTAAAAACATAAACGAAATTGCATAAGACTTTTTTTAGTTTTTACATTGACACTAGCATTTAGCATCTGCTATAAGTCAAGTTTAAGTTTGCATATTTTGATTTTAATTGATAAGTTTATAATGAGTCATAAACCGTCATAGAAAATTCTGAAAGGCTTTTCGGTAAAGCAGTGGCCTCATTACTCAAGCACATTAGTGAGATTTGGCGGTAACAATGTAATTCACGACACACTTATATTCGTGAATTTATTTTTCAAATGCCACCAGAATGTTTTTAAATATAAACAAATCCTTGAAAGAAAATTCAGGGCATCTACACTTCAGGTAGACCTCGACTTTAGTATTGAGGGGGCTTTAGAAGATACTTCCAAAATATTTGTTGCGCCTCACGCTCTAAGCCACTTAATTATAGAGCTGGTGAATATTTTATTACCAGCTCTAATTTTATTTCTTTTATTTTTTTTCTTACAATTTTATTTATTTTGTAACGCCTCGTTGGTCGAGTGGCTAGCGTACACGCCTAACTACATTAACCAATCGCGAGGTTCGGGTTCGAATCCCGACGGGGGCAGACATTTGTGTGATGAACAATTAGATGTCTGCATTTCTGGGTCAGGGTGTTTATTAAATTTATTCTAGTATCTATTGAAGTATTTATTTGTATTAGTATCGCTGAGTAACACCCATAACACAAGCATATAATTTGCTTACTTTAGGGTTAGATTCAATTTGTGTAAGTTGCCCAGGGGAAAAAATCTAGGTCGCGATGTTAGTCCTTGTTGCGAACGTACCATGGTGGCAATACACATGAACCTAATCTGAACTACTTGTAATTTTTTAAGGTGACAAGGGAAGGTATGTGCGAAGGCTACACTAGCGTAAGCTAATATAGACCTATCACATGTTTTGTAAAGTGTTTTGGCAGAGGATTAACCCGGTCAAAAATCGTACTATGCGATTTTAAATATAAGATTTGGATAAAATATTGCACAAAACATACCAGCGAGTATGCCAGGCTGTGCGAAGAAGCTGGTGGCGCGGTCTTCTGGCTTCGCGTTCATGATGAATACCACGCTGTCTATTGGATGCGTTTCGGAGTTCACGTTCGAACCCGCCTGATCTTGGTCCTGGAACATCACATGCATTGTGTTAAAAAGGACATCCGCTAAATCAAGGATGTTAGTTTTCAGCACAAGAAAAAACGATTTGCTTTTCCTTTTATTACTCGAATGACCAGGAACTAGAACTCGCTAACTAAGGTAGTCTTTCCAGATCATTACAACATCTTAGTGTTTACAAATAGAGTGAATAGGTACTATGGTGGTGGTATAGGTATGGTGTTCCCATCACCGTCCCGCATTTCATCAGGTAAGCTGAAAATTATTATTTATGTTTAAATTTAAATTCAAAGTGACTAACTCATCTCACCGTTTCTATTACAGCTCGGTGAAGTTATAAAAACCTTTTAAATTTTTAAAAGAGTACTGATCGCGTAGTGCTATTACATTTTTTTTTAATTGAAAAAGTCTAGATTACGAATAATACAAATATTTTTTTTTGTGTTCAGAAGGTGATAGAAATAATGTATGAGCAGCGTTATGAGCAGCGCTTGCTGCCAGTTTTCAGTTGAACGGGTGACAGCCGTTCGGAGCAGGTGCCTCTTTTTTCCCAACGCGCGTTGTCTGCTTCGAGAAATATGGCTGTTTTTGTAATACCACCAGAGCAGCAAATATTTTGAACCAGAAAAATCAATTACAGTTTCTTTAAAATCTGGCACCGCACATAGGGGCAGATTTCAT